>JAGPOW010000261.1:532130-542755 GCA_030014935.1 Caiman crocodilus
GCCACCTTCCAGTCCTCCGGCACTTGTCCAGAGCTCCAAGAGTGCTCGTATAACCGAGCCAAGGGCTCAGCAATCACCCCTGCCAGCTCCCTCAACACCTTTGGGTGTAGGTCATCTGGGCCTCCCGACTTAAAGACATCTAGCCCTTCCAGAAGCCCCTCCACCAGGTCAACCCTCACCCACGACCATTGAGTCTGACCCCCTGCATAGGCAGGAAAGAGTGCTGGGTCTAGATGACCCCAGCTAGATGCATATCCAACCTCCTCTTGAAAACTCCTAGGGTACGGGAGAGTACCACCTCCCTTGGGAGCCCATTCCGGACCTTGGCCACTCTACCTGTGAAAAAGTTCTTCCTAATGTCCAGTCTAAATCTGCTCTCTGCTAGCTTGTGGCCATTATTACTTGTAACCCCCGGGGGCGCCTTGGTAAGTAAAACCTCACCGATTCCCTTCTGTGCCCCCGTGATGAACTTATAGGTGGCCACAAGGTCACCTCTCAACCTTCTCTTCCAGAGGCTGAAGAGGTCCAGGGTCTCTAGTCTCTCCTCATAGTGTTGAGAATGACCTCGAACCATTCTTCTCAAGGCATCATAAATGGCCTCGAGCCATCCTCCCGAGACAGGATACAAGGTGAGACTGGGAGACTGTTTTGTGAATTATGCCCATCTGCAGCGATAAGGGGGAGATAGCTGTACCAGGCCAGGGGCCTCGAAGACAAACAGCGAAATACACTGGGAAACAGGTGAAAAGGCTCATTAGGGGCTCATTATAATACTAAAAAACATACCCTTAGGTGGAGAGAAAGTATGCTAATGAAACATACATTAATGGAAATGAAGTACATGGTAAAGGGACATGCTCAGTAGAGAACTTTTTGCATCATTTACCTGTAACCAATCACTGAACAGTATGCTTGTAGATTTTAGTATAAAGGATGCTTGGAAATAGTGTTTAGTGTGCTTGCTACCTTGCACCTTTATTGATGGCAATAAAAACTTCTTTTCTTTCAAACTTCCACCCTTGGTATTCATATTGGCTTTCGCATACTGGGCAACGGATCCAGATTTGGGCTGGGGCACAACAATAGGGCTTGGCCTGCAAGCCCTTAACCATCTGAGTGGCCCTTCTCTGGACCCTCTCCAGGTTCTCCACATCCCTCTTGAAGTGCGGTGCCCAGAATTGCACGCAGTACTCCAACTGCGGTCTGAGCAGCGCCCGATAGAGGGGAAGTATCACCTCCTTGGATCTGTTCGTCATGCATCTGCTGATGCACAATAAAGTGCCATTAGGTTTTCTGATGGCTTCATCACACTGCCGACTCATGTTCATCTCGGAGTCCACTAGGACTCCAAGATCCCTTTCTGCTTCTGTGCCACCCAGCAGGTCATTCCCTAGGCATTTTTCCTCCCTAGGTGCAGCACTTTGCATTTCTCCTTGTTGAATTGCATTCTGTTGTTTTCTGCCCATTTGTCCAACTGCAAAACCCCACTGCCCACACCTTTCCCAGTCGATGCTGACCCATCCACCACGACTCTCGGGGTGCGACGCTCTAGCCAATTCACCACCCACCGGACTGTGCAGTCATCCAAGTCACAGCCTCTGAACTTGTTCGCCAGTATGGGGTGGGATACTGTAACAAAGGCCTTCCTGAAGTCTAAGTATACGACGTCCACCCCTACTCCTGTGTCCAGGGGTTTTGTAACCTGGTAATGGGCAGGGTCATCTCATGGGACTGGTGAAAAACTGACGCAAAGTATCCATTTAGCAAATTGTCTTTTCCTGAGCATCGGTTGTCAGTTGCCCTGTCTGGTTCAGCAGGGGTCCAGTGCTGCCCCTGCTTTTCCTCCAGCTCCCCACATATCTAAAAAAGGACCTTTTCTTGTCCTTGATACTTGTAGCTAGTTGGAGTTCCGTTGCAGCCTTGGCTTTCCTGGTTCACTCCCTGCAGGTCTGGACCAGTGCAGAGTACTCCTCCTTGGAGGTGGATCCAGTCCACCATCCTTTGTAGGTCTTTCTTTTTAGATGCAGGAAGTCTGCTAGTTCCCTGCAGAGCCAAGGGGGCTTTCATAAAGTGCTGCTTGACCTGGTACTGGCAACAGGGGACAACCTAATCAGCAACCTGACAATCCAAGGGAAGCTGGGTGACAGTGACCATGAGCTGACCACCTTCACCATCCACCATAAAACTGGCAAGTCAGTCAGCAATACAGAAGTCCCTCAACTTCAGGAAAGCTGACTCAGACAAGCTAAGGAGGCTTGTCAGTGAGGCCCTAAAGGGCCACAACCCAAAGGGGAGGAGAGTTCAGGATGAGTGGTTGCTCCTCAAGGGTGGATGCTCAAGCAAAGTCTATCCCATCTCGGAGGAAAGGCAGCAAAAAGGCATAGCAGCCCCCTGGGCTCTGCAGGGAACTCTGTAGGTCTTGCTTGACTAATCTTATTTCCTTTTACAACCAGATTCCCATTTAATTTGGTACATTTTCAACTTTCAGTTACTTACTTTTCTCCAACTTGAGTTCTTAGTTTTCCCCTGTGATTCAGAGAGGTTTTCTACCTTATAAAATCTGCTCCTTTATTTGATTGGGGGTTAATCAGGTAGCTTGTCATGGCCCTTCTCCATAGGACCGAGTAAGGTTTATCTCAAAGAGCTGACTCTTGTACCTGGTGTGAGCAGCACAATACAAAACTTGGCACATGACTGATAAATGAGGGGGCCACGCATTCCTTATCTATGAAAGTTGTTATCCAAAGAAGGGTAACTGTCTAATATGGTGAATAATGTAGAGCCCCTTTTTCTTGTTCAGAGTGAGAAGTCTCGGATTCCACAGTTCATGGATGAAGTCCAGTATACTGGATAATACACATGGCTAGAGGAAGGTGGGTCTTCAGGAGACATTTAAGAGACGATGGTGCTTTATGGGCTCATGAAGGGCAGTGGCAATAATGCATGCATGAGGTTATGCACTGCTTCATCAAGGTGGACAGGGGGCCTGACTACTGATGGACGACAGGCAACTGTCATGTCCCTAAAATGTGTTGTCTCTTACTACCAGCATCACCTCCATCTTCCCTGACAATACTTTGGTCAGATGTATTCCGTTTATAAATTTTATTAAATGTTTCTGAAATCTTCATGACAGCATTGTCTGTGGCTGCAGCATCACTGACAAGCCTTGGTACTACAGCCCAGTGTCTCACTGTCTCTCCTATGAGTCATGTGAATAAGAATAGGAGCTAGGACTATCTCCCTTGTTTGTCTCCAAAAAGTGATGGTGAGAAAAAGAACTGAGAGACCTGGCTGTGAGGAAGAAGTAAAGCAAAAGTATATACCACTCTGCTTTCTCCTGCTAAGCCTCAAGGGCATCAAAAGCTGCTGCTGATAGAATGCTGATGGCATAAATGCTTGTTTTCAGTAACTAACTATAAGGAAACAACTATCCTCTAGCACCATCTCTATGGTAAACCCAGGAAAGTGCTGGACTGGAAAGGGTCTAGTTCACTACCACCTGCTGGTCAGCACGTCACAAATAAACTGCACCAAAGTTGTAAAGACTGTGAAGAGAAGACTTTTTCAGTTGCATACAAACCATGGCAAGGAATGTGGGTTAACAAGGAAGAAGAAAATCTCAGATGAAGAGAAATCTGGTGTAATTAGCATTCACTGAAAGTTGGTGGAATAATCTGTACAACTGGAATATTAAACACACTAGTTTTAACTGGTAAGGAAGAAGAGAATGGTGAAAAGATGTGTGGGAGTGGCACTATTAAAAGACACTATTTTGTGTTTTACAGTTCTTAACTCAGAACCACAGGATCTTGAATGTATGTGACTCAATGTGCTAAATAACAAAGGCCAAGAGGGTATAGCAGCATGGGTCTGTGCAGACAGGAAGAATAGGTCCGCAAAGGCCTGTGATGTGTGAAAAGAAAAAAAAAAAGAGGCACTGGGAAGGGCTCAGACAGCCAGCAGAAAATCATTATTAAGGTGCATAAAAATTAGAAATGATGATCACTTTCCACCACAGAAGTATTGGACCCAAAATATCTACTTTTGCTTCGTGTGAGACAGAGTTGAATTACCAGAAAAATCACTAGACTAGAAGTTGGAAGCTTCATAGAAACAGTGACTGTGACTTGATTAACATTCAGTACAGTCAAACAGAAGTTAATTATAACCATACTCACTGCTTCAAAAAGAGTTAATTTCCCAAAGCTAATAAAAAGTATAAAAGTGAAACAGATTGAAAGAAAAAAAAAAAAAGAACTGGAAAAAAATGTGACTATATATTGGGAGTATTTTTAAAAGTTTATTAGATGGTCAAAAAGCCACAATTCCAAAATCAAGGAAGAGGATTAATCTCACAATAAAAAATCCATTTAGGCTCAGTGACAAAGTGATAGCAGTGATTAATATTTTAAAACATATAAACAAAGGGAAACAAAAGGAAACAAATAAATTAAGAGATGGAAACTGCAGAAAACTGTTAAAGGAAGCTCAAGACTAAATGAAACGTGATGATTGAAAGAATTTAGGACAGAACTTAGGACAGAAACTCAGGAGTTTTTAAAAGCATATTAAACAAGAGAGACATTACTAGTTAGAGATGGTATAACGTAGGAAAGGAAGAAATGTTCAATAAATATTTCCGTGCTGTACTTGGAAAGAAACAAGATGATGTACTCATATCATGAGGATAATGAAGTATTTAGCAGTCTCTTAATAACCCAGTAGGAAGAGTTCAATTGTTGTAACACTGGTTTTTTTCTATTTCCCCCCTGACTGTTGCTATGTAGATTTATGCCAGTTTTGCACTGTGGAATAAAAGCCTTCCTTTCTGCAGCTACTGACTCCATATAAATCTCTAACTCTCCTGAGTATTTGAATTTTCTCAGAAGAATCTTCTTTCTCTTTTGCTTCTGCCTTGCTATAACTTTTACCTTTAGCTACTGTCTTAATCTCTTAACAGCAGGCATTGGCAATCTACTATTAGATTCAGCCCACAAAGCCATTTCATTTGGTCTCTGGTGGGGTGTTAACCCATGTGGTCAGGGAAATGATGGATGTAGAGGAACTGGAGACATCCAGAGATGAAAGATAAAAATGATAAATGGTTGGAAAGAGCCATGTGAGGAAAGGCAATGGAACTATACATTTGGAAAGAAGGAGACTAAAAGAAGGACATGATAGCACCCTTCAAACATAGGAAAGGCTGCCATAAAGAAGATAGAGAAATACTGTTCTCTCTCGCCACAGAGGAAAGGAGGTGAGAAAATGGGTGCAAGCTGTAGCAAAACAAACTTACAAAAAATCTCAAGAGAATCTTCCTGACAGTCAGAACCACAGGACAACGGACCCAGCTGCCTTGAGAACATGCAGAATCTCTTTTCTTAGAGATTTTTGAGACAAGACTGTAGAGGCATCTTCCCGAGACTGATTAGGAATAGTGAAACCTACACGTGAGCAGGGGGTTAGACTAGATGGCCATTCCAACTCCACAGACCTATACCTGCTTTAGTTCCCCCAGATGTTTAGTCTACATGAATCCCACTCATAGTGTGCAAGCATGCATGAATCACTTGAGGAGCACCATCCATTGGGGCAGCATGTAGCTTGCATCAGCTTATGCTTTCCCCCCAGGTCAGTTTCAAACAGTGTCAGGTAGTCTCACCAGCCTCTTAGGTCCCTCATATCTTCTAAGGTGGTGAGATGGAACACAGTTCTGTCTTCCTGCTAACTTACAGCGTCTTTGCTTCAACATAAATTATCATCTTTTTCTAGCCATCTAATCAATAACTAAAATAGTGAGCACAGAGCACGTTTAGAGCTTCTTGTGTCCAACTGACAGTCCTGGCTTTTCTTTTCAAGCCTGAGTCCCAGTCTGTTGCAAAAGTTTCTTCAAACTTGGGAAAAAAATTCTGATCTCATATAGTTGGAGCTAAGAGAACCTACACAGATAAAGACTTGAATAACTTTAAACTTGCCCGGGTCCTGAATAAAGACCCTTCCTACCAAACCTAAGTCAGCCAGCTCATGACCAATGGCTACACCTACCTTCCAGGGTCTGTTCTCGCAACCTGAGTCTGGTCAGAGACAGTTTCTCTTCTGCTTTCTCAGCAGCCAGGCGTAGAGTTTCCACCAACTCTTCAGCATCATGAATTACCTACAATAGAGAAAGCCAGAAAAAAAACAAGTTTTTTGTAGAGTCACAGATATACAGGCACAGAAGCACAGAAATATGGAGCTGGAAGGGACCTCAAGGGGCCAACCCCCTACAGTGAGGTAGGATGAATATACCTACACTACTCCAATATACACTGGTCTAACCTACACCCCCCCATTGAATTAAAACAAGAACATCAATACCATTTACTGGATCAGGTCATAGGTCCATAGATTGTTAGGGGCTGGAAGGGACCCTGCAGATCATCAGGTCCAGCCTCCCAGCTCTAGGCAGGAAGACAACTCAGGTTAGGTGACCCCAGCAAGGTGACTGTCCAGTCTCCTCTTGAAAACCTCCACGGTAGATGACTGCACCACCTCTGGAGGGAAATTATTCCACAGTCTGGACACCCTGGCTGTGAATGAGTTTTTCCTGATATTAAGCCTGAAGTGGCCTTCCAGGAGTTTGTATCCATTGGTCCCGGTCTTCCCCAGGGCTGCCCTAGTGAACAGCTGTTCACTGCGCTCCTGATGCATTCCTCTAATATAGCGGTAAGCTGTTATCAAGTCCCCTCTCAACCTGCTCTTCTTTAGGCTAAAGAGACCAGGGTCTCTCAGCCTTTCCTCGCATGGTCTGCCTTGCAAGCCCCTGATCATATGGGTGGCCCTTCTCTGGACCCTCTCAAGTTTTTCCACATCCTTGTTGAAGTGCGGTGCCCAGAACTGGATGCAGTACTCCAACTGCGGTCTCACCAGTGCGGAGTACAGCAGGAGTATCACTTCCTTAGTCTTACATGAGATGCATCAGTTGATGCATGCCAGTGTGTTGTTTGCCCTACTGTCCACCACCTCGCATTGACGGCTCATATTCATATGATGGTCAATCATTACTCCTAGGTCCCTTTTGACTGTGGTGCAAGTCAAGCTGTCACCACCGAGACTGTATGTATGTTGAGGGTTGTTTGCCCCCAGACAGAGCACCTCACACTTGGAAGTGTTAAACTTCATCTGGTTCCAGTCTGCCTAGCTCTCCAGGCTGTCCAGGTCCATGTATCTGCAACCTATCTTCTGGCGTGACCACCCTACCCCATAACTTGGTATCATCTGTGAACTTGGCCAGCAAGCTTTTCATTCTCTCATCCAAATCATTGATAAAGATGTTGAAAAACATTGGTCCAAGCACGGACCCCTGACCTCTGGCCACTTAGGACCAGGATGACACAGATCCATTCATGAGAACTCACTGAGTCCTATTGTGTAACCAGTTTCCCACCCACTGAACTGTGGAGAAGTTCAGCCTGCAATCTCTGTTTTCCCACAAGGATATCATGGGGTACTAGATCAAAAGCCTTTTGGAAGTCTAGGTATATAACATTTACCACGTCTCCTGTCCAGGTGGCGAGAGACCTGATCATAGAAGAAGATGAGATTGGTAAGATGAGACATACCCACGACAAACCCATGCTGGCTGTCATTCAGAATCTTACCTTCTGCAAGCATATCGCACATAGATTCTCTAATGAGCTTTTCCAGGATTTTCCCTGGGATGGAGGTTAGGCTGACTGGCCTATAGTCGCCTGAATCCTCCCTCTTCCCCTTCTTGAAGACGGGCACAACGTTGGCCCTCTTCTTTCGTCAGGGATTTCCCTGGTGCATGGCAAATTCTGAAAGAGCTTTGCCAGAGGTCCCAGAATGACCTCATTCCAGTGCTCCACCTCATGCAGTGCCACAGCATGGATGCCAAGGGGGAGGGTGAACAGGACATACTTATTCCCTGATCCTCTCCCATTGCACACTTTGGCATTCAGAGGTCTAGGAAAGTCTGGTTTAAGAGGCTGTGCGCCAGTTACCATATTCAGGACCTACTGATAGGCCAATCCCCTTCTGAACTGTGTGTTAAGCTACCAGCCTCCACAAACACATGGTGGGAATTAGTTCCACAAGTTAATTACTCACTGTATGAAAAAAACTCCTTGTGTTAGTTTTAAACCTACTACTCAATTTCAACTTATGTCCCCTAGTTTTAGTATTGTGAGACAGTAAATAATAGATCCCTAGTTACTTTTCCTGAACCATTTAATATTTTACAAATGGAATGAGATTTCACTATTTCCTGAGGTAACTATTGCAAAACATATCTGTCTTTACAATTAGGAAGTTTTCCCTAAAATTTAACTTAAATCTTCTTTGCTGCAAGTTAAACGCATTTCATCTTGCCCTACCTCCAAGCAGACAGAGAAAAATGCTCTTCATAATTTTTATAACCACTTCTTAAATAACAGAACATGTGCCCCCTTAGCCCTTCCTTCAACTTTCCCCCCCACAGGTGAGCAGCTGGCAACCTTTTCAAGTGGCAGGTAGGACTGCCCCAGCTCAGGTCTGAGGCAGGCAGGCACTAGCACCTGGCCACAGCAACGGCAAAGCTCCATGACCTCAGCTCCATAGCCTGGATCCACTGGCTTCATGGACCGCAGGTGTCCCACCTCTGCCATAGGTCATTTTCTAAACTGCTTATCATTTTGTTGCTCTCCTCTGGACTCTTTCCACTTTTCAACATCTCACTTGAAGTCTAGTGCCCAAGACTAAACAGTACTCCAGGGGAGGCTTCAATGTTGTGTAGAGCAGGATAATTATTTCCCTCCATCTTCAATACAACTCCAGTTGGTATATCCTACAATGAGTTTTGACATTTTTTGCTGCATTTCATTTGCTGACTCGCATGGAGTTTGTACAGCACCATGCCCCTAGATCCTTATCAGCACTGCTGTTGCCAATCCTGTTGTCCCCCATTCCATACCTGTGCATTTGTTTTCTTTCCATATGTGTAGCACCTTACTTTTGTCTATGTTGAACATATAACCACACTGGGTGATGCCAGTGACCTCAGAAGAAAATTCTGATTCATCAGGAAACTTCTGAAAAGAAGCTCCAAAAAAACAGCTTGGCCACAGTCTTAAAAAACTGAGCAGAAAGGAAGTTTCTTCTACTGAATACTACTGCTGGCTGTGGGCTTGTTACCCATCATGACTGTTACCACAGCTGCTGCTGGCTGCTGGGTCTCACTGCTGCCAAGCAACAACAAAATCATAATGCTCAACTAGCAGTCATCAGTAGCGCAATGTCTATCTGGGAGGAGGGATCAAGTCAGGTGTCCAACAGGTCTTTCCTGGAGCTGGTATTATTCAACATCTTCATTAACTATTTGAATCAGTAGCAGACCCAGGGACAAGGCAAAGGGCTTAGACCATATACCTATTTGGCTGTGCCATGCATGCACAATGAGCTCTAAGTTCCTGCTGGAGTTCCATGAGAGCAGTGAGCCCTGAGCTCACCCGCGGATTGGGACAGGGTATGCCTGGACCCACCACTTTCATGTGGTTCTGGAATCCAGCACTGCTCCTGGTCACCCTCCCTCTTCCTGCTGAATTTAGAGGCAGCTGAGACAGTAGCACTCACTCCTGGGCTCAGGAGTTGCATGAAAGCAGGGGCTCTGGGCAGATCCCCTGCTGAGAGCTCACAGCAGTTGGGGGTCAGGAGCGGAGGGAGCAGGCCGCATGTGTGCCCCACACACACTTGTGCCCCCTTACCTTGGTGGCAAAGGCAGCAGGCAGCAGTGGTAGGGGCAGCAGCAGCTGATCCCCCTAAGGTAAGTGGGGCAGAGGGTGCCAACGCAGCTGAGGCAGATCCGAAGGGGAAGCCCTTCAGATCCCTCTTAGCTCAGCTGGCAGGGAGCCGTGCTCCTGGAGACACGTGCACAAAAAAGCGTGCTCTGTAAGGGAGTGCCAGCATTTGCGCCGGCGTTTGCATAAGGCGGGCACACAGTAGCGGCCTGGAAGGGCACCTCCAACAAGTGAGAGTAGTAGACTCAGCTCCACGGACATGGTACAGATGCAGAGCGCAGCTGCTAGGGGCCTCACCTGGGCAGCATCACCAGCCCTGGGCTCTTCTGAGGCCTCCACCCAGACGGAGCTCCAGGAAGGGTCATAGAATCATAGAAGTCGGGTCGAAAGGGACCTTGTAGATCTTCAAAGTTCAACACCCTATCTGGGCAGGAGAGAAACTGGGCTCAAGGGACCCCAGCCAGGTAGGCACTGAGCCGCTTCTTAAAGACCCCAGGGTAGGAGCCAGCACCACTTTCCTTGGAAGTTGGTTCCAGTTCCTAGCCACTCTGACTGTGAAGTAGTTTCTATGGATGTGTAATCGAAACCTACTCTCCAACAACTTGTGGCCGTTATTCCTTGTTATCCTGGGGGGCACTAGGGGAAACAAGATCTCTCCCAAACCCTTCTGGTCCCCCCCTAGTGAGTTTATAGACGGTCACAAGATCGCCCCTCAGCCTTCTCTTGTGAAGACTGAAGAGGTTCAGGTCTCATAGCCTCTCATTGTAGGGTCTGCCCTGCTGTCCCCGGATCATGCGGGTGGCCCTCCTCTTGACCCTCTTAATATTGTTCACATCCCTCTTGAAGTGG
>JAGPOW010000261.1:542855-561048 GCA_030014935.1 Caiman crocodilus
TCCTGTGACCCTGGCACTCGTTTCCTGCCAATTGGTGGGGGGTCAGACTAGATGGCCTGCTCTAGGCCCCTTCTGACCCTAGGCACTATGATACTATGACCCCAGCCTACATTCGACCCTCAGACCAGTACCCCATGGTTCTCATCCATGTGGGAACAAATAACATGGCCAGAGGCAACCCAGACCACATCATGAAGGACTTCAAGGCCCTGGAGGCCAAGCTCAAGGAGATGGGGGCACAGGTGGTATTCTCCTCTATTCTCCCAGTGAGTAGGCATGGACAGCGACACAAGGCCTGCATTGGCGAGGTCAACTAGCGATTACGGGGTTAGTGCCACCAGGCAGGCTTGGGTTCCTGGATAATGACCCGTGCTTTCGCGCGGGGGACTTGCGTGGGTGGCATGGGCTACAGCTCTCCCCTAAAAGCAAGCATGTCTACTCTTCCAGGTTGCCTGATCTTGTGTGGCACACTTTAAACTAGCTTCACCAGATGATGAGGCTGCAGGAGGACTTGAGGACACCTCCCAATCAAAACAGGTGACATGCACAAGGAGTACCCAGATAAGCAACAGGAGCCCAGATAGTCCTGGGAATCAGAGGGGAGGGGGGTGGCACACGCACCAAGGTCTTAAATGCCTCTACACCAATGCTCATAGTATGGGGAATAAGCAGGAGGAACTCGCCCTCCGGATGGCTAGTTCAAACCCGGACACAGTAGGGCTCACAGAAACCAGGTGGGATTCATCCCACAACTAGGTGGTTAACATTAGGGACTACAGACTATACAGGCGGGATAGAATGGGGTGGAAAGGTGGGAGTGTGGCGCTCTACATCAGAAAGCAATACACATCCTCAGCCAGCAGGATGGGGTCTGAGAAGGGGCAGGCTGAAGTGCTCTGGGCCATAATACAGGGGGGTCATGGGGAAAGGGACTTAACGGTGGCGGTTTACTACAGACCTTCCAACCAAGGGGAAGAGCTGGACCGCGAATTCTTAGGTCAGCTTGTGGAGGCACTTAAGGCAAGGGATGTAGTTGTCATGTGTGGTCTAAATTACCTGGGTATCTGCTGGGAGGAGCAGTCAGCCAGGTCTAACTGCTAATGAAGGTTCCTGGCCGAAATACAGGACCTTCACTTAACCCAGGAGGTGCACAGTCCCAGCAGGGGGAATGCCCGCCTGGACCTGGTCCTGGCCATAGGTGATGACCTGGTGAAGGGACTCCAGGTCCTCGACCACCTGGGCAATAGCAATCATCGCTTGCTGGAATTCACCATCCAGCGCAGGGTGTTAAGGGCCTGCAGCAAGGCAATAGCCCTTGACTTCAAGAGGGCCAGCTTCAATGAGTTGAGATTAGTGGGAGAGGCGCTGGGGTCCTGGAGAGTAGGGGAACTGGGTGCCCAAGACGAGTGGTCGTTCCTTAAGAAGACGATACTCAGAACCCAAGGGGTGACAATCCCAACGAGAAGCAAAGGGGACAAGAGTGCCCTGGCTCACCAAGGGCATTCAGGAATGCCTGATTGCCAAAAAGGAGGCATACACCCAGTGGAAGGGAGGGGCCATCACCAAAGAGGAGTATACATCCATCGCTCAGGTCTATAGGGGGGCTGTTAGGAAATCTAAGGCAGATACAGAACTAGGGCTAGCATCAAGGATCAAGAATAACTTGCCTTATAATAATGCCTTATAATAATGTCCTTTTTTAAATACATAGGGAGTATGAAGAAAATACCAGGTAATGTGAGGCCCCTGCACGATATGCTTCGCAATCTGGTGGTTGCACCAGAGGAGAAAGCAGAGCTCTTTAACAATCTTTGCCTCCATTTTCTTGTGCAGAGACCAGGACTCCACTACTGATATTCAGGACAGACTCAGGAGAATCCCTGCCAGGCCTAAGGTCAGGGAGGACTGAGTTACGGAACTTCTGGAGGGGCTGGACGTATTCAAAAATCAGCAGGTCCAGATGCTTACCACCCCAGGGTGTTGAGGGAATTGGCAGGGGTTATTGTGGGGCCCCGGCACGGCTTTACCAGCACTCATGGTGCTCTGGCCAGGTGTCAGCTGACTGGAAGAAGGCCAATGCGATCCCCATCTTCAAAAAAGGGAAGAGGGAGGACCCAGGCAACTATAGGCCCATTAGTCTTACTTAAATCCTGGGGAAGCTCTTTGAGAAGATTATCAAGGAGCACATCTGTGATGGGCCAGCAGCAGGGATGATGCTCACAGGCAACCAGAAGGAGTTCATTAGGGGCAGGTCCTGTCAGACCAACCTAGATGCCTTCTACGATCAGGTCACAAAATCACTGGACAAAGGTGTCACAGTGGATGTAGTCTTTCTGGACTTCAGGAAGGCCTTTGACACTGTCTCCCACCCCATTCTCATTAAAAAGCTAGGTGACTATGGCACTGATGCCTACAGCCAAATGGGTGGCAAATTGGCTGAGGGGTCGTACTCAGAGAGTGGTGGTGGACAGGTCATAGTCGACCTGAAGGGAAGTGGGAAGTGGGGTCCCCCAGAGCTCGGTCCTTAGGCCCACATTGTTCAATTTCTTTATTAGCAACTTGGACAACAGGGTGAAAAGCACCCTGTTTAAATTTGCAGACGGCACCAAGATTTGGGGTGAGGCAGGCACACTAGAAGGGAAGGACAGATTATAGTGGGACCTGGACAGGTTCCAGGGGTGGGCAAGTGAAAACAGGATGGGATTCAATACTGACAAGTGCAGGGTGCTGCACTTAGGCAGTAGGAACCTGCAGCATACCTATAGGTTGAGGAACTCCCTGCTCAAAAGCACGGTGGCAGAAAGAGATCTTGGAGTCATTATTGACTCCAAGATGTACATGGGCCGACAATGCGAGGACACAATCAATAGGGCTAACCGTACCTTGTCATGCATCCACAGATGCATCGCTAGCAGGGCCAAGGAGGTGATCTTCCTTCTCTATGCAACACTTGTCAGGCTGCGGCTGGAGTACTGTGTCCAGTTCTGGGCACCGCACTTCAGGAGGGATGTGGACAGCATTGAGAGGGTCCAAAAGGAGGGCCATCCACATTATCTGGGGACAGCAAGGCAGACCATATAAAGGAGAGGCTACGGGACCTTAATTTGTTCAGCCTTCACAAGAAAAGGCTGAGGGGGGACCTGGTGGCCTTCTATAGACTTACTGGTGGGGGGACTAACAGGGACTGGGAGAGACCTTGATCCCCCAAGCGCCTCCCAGAGTAACAAGGAATAACGGCCATAAGTTGTTAGACAGCAGGTTTAGATTAGACATCTGAAGGCACTACTTCATAGTCAAGGCGGCTAGGATCTGGAACCAACTTCCAAGGGAAGTGGTGCTGGCTCCTACCTTGGGGGTCTTTAAGAAGAGGCTTGATGTTTACCTAGCTGGGGTCATTTGAGTCCAGTTCTCTCTCCTGCCCAGGGCAAGGGATTGGACTAGAAGATCTATAAGGTGCCTTCCGACCCTACATCTATGAATCTATGGCACAGCCAAAGAGGGGTGACACTGCCCTGCCGTACCAACTCTAGATCTGCCCGATTTGGATAGGACTTAGTTCAGGCTTAGCAAATTTGTACATGACACCAAGTTAGGTAGAATTGCAGACACTCAGGAAAGGAGGGCTAGGATCCAGAATGACCTGGATGAACTGGAGACATGGTCTGCAGCCAATCATATTAAATTTAACAAAGACAAATGTAAAGTTCTGCACCTGGGACAGAATAATTGTGCATACAAACACAGACTTGGGAATGATTGGCTGAGCTGCAGGAAAGGACCTGGAGGTTACAGCAAATCATAAGCTGGATATGAGCAAATAGTGTGCTTGTTGCAAAAAGGCCAAAAGCATCCTGGATTGTATTAACAGGAGTGGCACTTGGAAATCAAGGGAAGTGATTCTTTTGCTTTATTTGGCCCTGGTGAGGCCTCACCTGGTATAGGGTGTCCAGTTTTGAGCCCCATGCATCAAGAAAAATGTGGACAGGGTCCAGTGGAAAGTGATAAAAATGGTTAGAGGCCTGGGAAGCATGAATTATGAGGAAAAGCTGAAAGAACTAGAGCTATTAAATCTTGAGAAAAGAAGACTGATCGAGGATTTAATAACAGTCTTCAAATACCTGAAAGGCAATCATTAAGAGGATGAAGATGAGCTTTTCTCTAGGAGACATGACTTGTATTGCCTTGAACTGCAGCAAAGGAAATTTAGGGTGGAGATTAGTAAGAACTTACTGACTATGAGAGTGGTTAAGCACTGGCTACCTATAGAAGTGGTTGAACCCCCATTCCTGGAAATTTTCAAGAGCAGGTACTTAAGAAGGCCCTAGGTGCTGCCCGCCCAGCCATATGCGGGGGGTGGGGAAAGGTTGCACATGGAGGCTGCCACCACTTGGCATCTGGTCACATGCCACCCCCCTGCTCCACGTCCAGCTGCTGGGGGTGCACAGACCCAAAAAAGGTTGAAAATCCCTGCACTAAAATACTTCAGGTAATCTACACATATGTATGGAGGAGGGGGAAGAGATTTGCTTTTATCTATAATTTGAGCAGCTACCTCAGCTGAAATCCAAGCTGTAGCCTCTACATTAGCTATGACGGGATCTGATACTTCCAATACCAGAGATACTGTGGAAGAAAGCAGTGAGCCAGCAAGGTCAAACAAAGCATGGCAGAGAGGTTCGCTTTTGTGGAGCTCTGGTCACTGTTGATAACTAGAGAGCGGGTGGAATAACATCTAACAGGCTGGCCAGCACAGTCAGGAGAACACTGAACTAATAACAAAAGGAGGTGGAAGCAGAAAGCAAATGAGTATTAACTGAGCACAAAATCAGCCAAGATACAGAGGAGGAGGAAGAGAGGAAATTCTTTAAATTGCCTCAGCAATACCTAATAGCACCCAATGCTGGGAGCCTAGGAATAAGCCAGAGGAACTGAAACTACTCATTTGTGAGCAAAAGTCCAATGTAGTTGATATTACTGAAGTCTGTTGAGATGCTTCACCTGTTTGGAATCCTGAAAATGGATTTGCATGGGCAGTCCTACCTTGTAGCAAGGGCATCCAACTCCAGGCTGCTGCTGCCATGGGGCAAAAACAGCCCCATGCACCTGTTTTCAGGAGGCACGTCAGAGCCCAACAGAAGTGGCACACCTTCCTGCATCAGGTAACGAGGCAAGCATACCTCTCTGCTGCAGCCACTTCTCAGTTTGGCACTGACATGCATCCTGAAAGCAGAGGTGCTCAGGGCAGTTCCACCTGCCCTGCACACTTCTATTTCCTGGAGACACCATGCAGGGGTGTCCCAGGAAAGGCCACAAGGGCACATGCTCCTGTCACAGCCCCTTCCCAATCTGGCTTTGTAGTTCCACCTGGCTGTGGCAGAGGCACCCTGGTGAGAACCACTGATTCAGAGAGCATGGGTGGGGGAAGGGGACTTCTGTCTCTTGTTTTGTCCTTTTAACATATATTTTTAAAAACAGCAAAGTTATCCATGGAAGAAACCCATTACATAAAGAGTTTAGTTCTCAGTATGTGCAATCACTTGACCACAGCATGATTTTGCTCAAAGTGGATGGGGACTGTAAAATATGTAAATAACTGGCTTGTACTAGCACTGCAGCTTTGAAATCTCAGTGTAAAAAAAATTTGTAGCTGTATAATTACAAACCATGGCAAGGGACCAGACTTGATGATCTTACAGGTCCCTTCCAGTCCTTCTTTCTATGATTCTACGAAACATGATCCTGTTTTACAGATTCTTTTTACTAATAAAACACAGGGCCACATAGCTCTATTGTAAACAAAGCTTGTGCCTCCATTTTCAAAGGTACTATGATGTATGCCTTTGTATGGAGAACAAAGAAAGAAAGGCTTGGACTGAGGAACGCCTTGAAATTCTACAAGGCCTGATGCAATACACAACAGTGGATCTCAACTGGTATGCCACAAAGTACAAACAGGCTGCCTAGACTCTAAAATGGTTGAGAGCCATGGCTTTAGGTAATGGTATGCAAGGGAACAGTGTGCCTAGCATAACAGCTGGCTGCCTTGGACTCTGAAGCGGCAGCTACCACATATAGCTCGGGTTACAGAGCACACTAGAGAACAGGACTGGCTGCTAAACACTTCTCTACAATGTGTAGGACAAAACTTTTTTTTACAGGGGACTTCAACCTGAGTGAGGCACGTGGGAAGTCTCATGTCATCAGTACTACAACAACTTTGGAATGTCTCAGTATTAAAGAGAACAATTTCTTAACTCCATTGGATCCAACACAGGGAAAATCTTCATTAGATTTTGTCTTGACAGCTAAACAGAACTGATACATCTAGGTTACCAAAAATCTTTAGATCCAAGTCACCAGACCTTGATTGCATTCTTTATGTACAAAAAGAATAAAGCCCAAACCAACTACGTACGTGTACACACACACACACACACACACACACACACACACACACACACACACAGATCCAGAGGGGATGCAGTAGAACAGTGCATCCCCTTTCAGATCTGATCACATCCCGGGAGCCTTTTTTCAAGTCCCCAAAGCATGAAAGAACCCACCCCCCCAGCTGAAAGGCAGGCCCTCTTCCCTCCCCCACCTGCTGTATTTCCTGCTGGGGGAGAGGAGGGGGCCTAGTTACCAGGGGCTGGGGGAGGGAGTGGCAGAAGGGGATGCATCTCTAAACACCAAGAGGAAGGGAGGGAATTTTTCCTACTTTGGGGATTTTACAGAAGTCCTTAGAGGCTCCAGCAGTGCAGTCTGCCCACATCAGAGGAGGGAAGAGGCTAGTCTGGAAGCTGGGATGCAGGCACCCCTGCAGCAGGAGCAGCTGCTCCTGCGCGCCCATTTTCCAAATCGTGGATCTGCACCTGGGGCTTTGAAAGGGCCACATTCACAAAGCTGAAAACAATTATGAGCTAATCATTTGGAAAACATAATTTAAACAGAAACTGTGAATGACAATCAGGAATTACTAAAGAACAATGTTTAGATGCTCAAAAAGACACACATCGCAATGGAGGAAAAAAGGCAACCTTGATTAAAGGAAACCATCTGGCTTATGGAAGAAACAGAAATAGCTATAATAATAAACAACTGGCAACTGGAAGAAAGGGAACATTGACAGTAATGACAGTAAATGAGGCAATGGAAACCAAAAGGACAGACCTTCCCCAAGAGGCAGCATGAAACTCCTGGACCTGCCTCCTTCTCCTTGGAGCTAATAGAGCAAAGGTACCTGGAGCTTGCCCATCTGCTTTCTCTGACATTTGTCATGCTCTGTGATCCTCCTGTTCAGTTCAAGATATGCCTGCTGCAGCTGCAATGAGAGAAAGAGGAGACAGACAGGAAAGAATTTAGCATCATATCCATAACATGCATTACAGATTGAAGCTAGGCCTGTCAGGGTGGGAAAGCACAGCCTCCACCACTTCGGGAGATGGGAAATTCCATCTCCCTATGCTCCAGGGAAGGTTGGAACTTTTCTGCCACATATAGGGAATAACACCCTGGGGTCTGGATATGAAACTGGGGCTGCCTAGCTGGAACAGCGAAAGGTCAAATGGGCTAAAGAGCAGGAGGGCAGGTGGGCTGGCCCTGTCTGTGTGGGTACAATGGAAGCAAGGATGCCTTTGTACTGATTGTGCACTGTGATGGATACAGGACACTCCCCCTCAGCGCCTTCTCTTGTGGAGGCAATAGCTAGATCTGGGCTCTCTCTCTGCAGGACAAACCAGTCTCCCACCAATGACACAGACTAGCCACTTCTGCACATCTCCTTGACCACTTGCTGGCAGCTCCAAAAGCTATAGTTCAAGAGATCAGCACCAAAGTGGCATCAACTCTACCCCAATTCTGTCAGGGACCAAGTGGGCCAGATAGCTGGGCATTGGGGTAGATGTCACCTGCTGCCCGACTGGGAGGACTGGAAATGGAAGACTACTGACACCTAAGGGGTTGTCCAATACAAGCACAGAACTGACCTCCTGGTTACATCTCTTCTGCTCCTTCACCAGCTGCTCCACCTCCTCATTCATTCTGCAGAAAGAACATGCACTTCAGTCCTGCAAGCTGTCATGCTGGGGAAGACTGCAGCAGTTTCTGGATTCCTACCCCTATTCTAAAGGATGTCCTGACCAGACTGGGAGGGAAATAGGAAACCAATGATAAGCACCATCTCCAGGGCATCAGTGGGTTCTTAAGAATACCTGGGACTCAAACGTGAGGTTTCTCCTTTCACCGCTTCTTATCTTACTGCTTTTGTCTCTCTCTTATCTTTCCTTTTTTGCTTTCTCTGTCTCATTAAGCCAAGTTGTGGAACACCATATGCCAGTCAAAGGCAAAAAACCCTGGTATAACACAGGGTTTGCAGGATTGCTGTAGAACCATCACAAGGATGGAGTGGGAAACACTGCGATGGCTGTATCTTACTGTCCTCCCTCTCCTGACTGGGCTGGAGTACACCTCTCACCGGTGAGTTTCAGCATCTTTCAGCTTCTTTTCCTGCAAAGCTCTTCTCTGCTGCTCTGACTCCATCCTCTGCAGCATCATTTCTGTCAGGCTGATGTCCCAGGATTGAAAGATGGTGACCAAGCCGTCCAAAGAAGCAACCTATTGGACACATGAGCACCACGTCAGTTGGCAAGACCAGTAAGCAATGGCTGGAAATGACCCTCTAATTCTCTCATCTCACAGGCATGAACAGTGAACTGCAGGGCTGAAGACAATCCCCAGTTCAGCAACACATGCACACTCTACCATAATGGGGAACAACACCATGCTTCAGCTGCACATGCACCAAGCATTAGGGCAGGAACACAACCCCCAACACAGCACAAGTGCTGGGAACCTGTCTCCAAATAGGAGCAAGGAAAGAAAAGGGACAGGAATTATGGAAGCCATCCAAAGTGCTGTGGCAAAGATCATTATCCTGACCTGTCCTTTTGATCATGTCATCCTTCTTGTCATTGGCTCTCCCAGCTCTGTCACATCTAATAGAAGCTGCTTGTCTTCACTTTCAAGGCCTTTCGCAGCCTGTTTCCTCACTACTCATCAGCTCTAATTCAGTATGGCAGCACTAGTCTTCACTGCTCACTCGTCAGATTTACAGACACTCTGGGCTTTCTCCCCTGCTGTCCCTCATGCCTGGAAGCAGCAGCTCACAGACATCAGTAAACTGACCTCATTTTTCTTTTTCAAATATCTCACTAAAAGCCCTTTGCTGCAACGTTTAGAAAAAGCTCAACAGCCAGTGGACTACCCCTATACTGAGGACACTGCCCATCACGTTGACCAGTATTTGCTCCTGTGCTCCCCTGCCTGTCTGTCTGTCTTCACCTGCTGTTTCTTGTCTTACACTTAGCTTCATGGTACAGTAATACAAATACCTATAAACACAGGGATCATTAGCTCTGTGTATTTTCCTTATTCCTACCTTGAGGGTCTTTCCTATCAACACTGTTTTCTTTTCCTTTGTGAATTAAATGGATGGGTTGACATATCCCTACTTGATAGCTAAAACAACCCATTACTGAAGTACACAAGTGACTATTGAGCCTCTGCTCACAGTACTAACTACACTGAAAATAAAAGGCACATCAGACTCAACTATCAAGTCCTGTTCCCGACTGAAAATGTACTTGATCCTGTCACTTCTCTGATTACTAGAGCTAACACTAGAGAAAGGAGGGTGTATTTTTCCATTTCTTCAATTTTATTTTGAGTAACTGACAGTTCTATGAATAGGGACAGCACTGCATTTCTCCTTGTACTGTCAGTTAATTTCTCATCCTTTTTGTATAGGTCCGCCACACAACAGCAGAAAAAAAGCACAAAAAATGAAGAATGGTGATGTAAGGCAGCAGTGCCCAATCATTTTCCCCCACCTGGGCCAAATGGAGGGTGCTCAGTCTGTCCACAGGCCAGATTGGGATGGAAGGCCCAATTCAGCATGTTGTGGGGGTTGGAGAGTAGCCCAGCCCTGATCTGGCTATGTCAGGCAGGGGAGGAGGGCATGGCCCAGCCATGATCCAGCTTGGGGAGAAGTGGGAGGCATGGCTCAGCCCCAATCCAGGGCATGGGAATTTGGCAATGGAGAAAGGTGGCAGTATTACTTGCCACTGCTCTCCTGCCACCAAAATTTCCCAACCCATGGGGAGCCCCATGGGCCTTTGAAGGCCACATGTGGCCCATAAGCCACAGGTTGAGCACCCCTGATATAAGGGAAAAGAAAACATTAAGAACTGCCTCTACCTGTTCAGGTGTGTTGCCATCATCAGCGTAAATTCTGGGGTCTGCTCCGTAAGAAAGAAGCATCTCCACTGCAGCCAGGTGACCCCCAAAAGCAGCACGATAAAGAGGGGTCCTGCCAAAAGCTCCCTACACAAATAAAAAAGTATGTGTATGGAAAACAGTATCTGCAGTGCTACATGGGGTAACCTGCCATTGATAAGCTTCTCACCTCACCTTCACAGCTCTGCACACCTCTGCACACCTACATAAAGGATGAGAGATGAAGCCCTATCTTCAGCAGCAGAAGTGGGATTCAGCACAGCATTATTAGGGCAATCTGTAACCCAAGGAGACACCCATGCATGGGATGCCCACCCTCTGTACCCCAGCCCCCCACCTAAGAGCAGCTTGTTGGGCCAGTAGGTAGACTGCCTCTGCCCCTCTTCATCTCCCTTCTGTCCCATGGAATGAAAGTCCAACAATAATAGTGTCAGAGCAGAGAACACCCACCCACCCACATTAAGACAGCAGAGGCTGACAGGCTGCTCCACAACACAATGCTACCACTGCCATTCTCTCCCTGTTTTCCTGGTCACTCTTGAGACACCTCTTATGATTCCAGATTATCAGGAAATAGTTTCTACACCGGTATCCCAACCAAGAGAAGGTGCGAGAATGGTGTGTCAAACTCCTCTGCCACACTGGTTGCAGTCACTCCTCTCTGGGTTTATACATCCTCCCAGCACCATTCCCCTTTACTTTACCCCTCTCACCTCCCCTTCACTACAGGGTGGTTGCATCTGATCTTTCTCAGGCATTCATTTCATGCAATACAAAACAATAAAGCTACTGGGAGATGCTGCAGTGGCTCTGGTCTCCTGCCTTTGTGTGCCATGCAGAGTACATCAGAGCAAGCAACTGGTCTCTCACAGGTCTCTGGCACAGTGGAACTGCCTCAGTTACACCTGAGCCACATTTTCTAGCTTTACTCAAGTAACTATGGGACTGTAAAAACTTTAAATGGAAATAAAGCTTGTCTTCATCACGTGACTCCTGCAACTGGATTTTCATAGCTTCGGAAACTGTCTCCTACCCCACTAACATCAGCAGACCTGAACACAGTGAACTCCTACTTTTAGAAGTGAAATAAGTTAGGCATAAAGGCACAGGGTCCTAATGTGATCCCAAGAGGTAACTAGAAAAATGGTGATAGATCACTGTGCCAGAAGACAGAAAGAATACAAGAGAGGATAAACAGAACTGAGTTAACTATCTGGGAAAGACCATTATAGCAGTTTGATCAGCCCATGGAGTTTCACCTTGCAATTCCTGCACAAGATCATGCTACATTTACTGTTCTCCAGCCTTACGGTGCAATCCTTGACATTAGAATCAAGAAAAATACTCACTACCAGATTTGCAATGTCATGGTCCAATTCTTTCAGAGTTCTAGGATGGAGACTCTCTGGCCCCCTAGCCTTTCTTTTCACTTCCGCCTCAATTGTGATTAGCTTCATTTCCACATCCACATTCCCATTATCTATCCTGGTCAACACTATCATCCTGATTGAAGACCGGGCAGACTACTCATTTAGTTTTTGAGTCATTCCTAGATTATCTGTTCCCACTTTCTTTCCTCGGTGTCTTCATAGTTCTACAGTGGAAGAAGCTATTGCAAATAACTTTAAAACCCTTTCCGAGGTCTAGCTTACCTTCCTTTGGGCAATTCTCACTTTTGGTCACAGGCCTGGCACCAAAACAAGTTGGTACAAGGTCAGTGCCAAGGGATCCTCAATGGGATAGGAACATGATTTTGAGTGAAAATTTGTTTTTTAAGAAGGAGCACCAATTGAGCCAGCAGGAAAGCAATTCTTTACTTATGATTGATCAGCACCTGTCACAGCCTCCAGCAACAGGCTTTGGTCATGTAGGAATGTTTTTTACACTTGTGACCAGCACAAGTAGCTGCCTCATTTGGGACGGGCCAAAACAGATCAATGTCCCTTGTGAAAAAGGAACAAGGGCTTTTGGCAGAGTCTCAAGTAGTGAATGTAGAGCCTTTGGTCACCAACATACCAACTGAGTGGGACTTTATCAGGAAAACCCACTTGTACAACTCAGTTCCAAGTCCAAAATACCTTAACTGACTGTGTACACAGAAACAATTTAGAGATGAGCATCCCTGGATTTGTGGGCCCATTTGGAAGAGAGTCAACAGATCCCTGGAGGTGTTCAGAGGAGGGTGGACAAGAACCTAACTGAGCTGGTTTGAGCCCAGCTACCTCCTGTCCATGGCAGGAGACCAGACTTGATGATCTTACAGGTCCCTTCCAGGCCTACTATTTTATTATTCTATAAAATGGCATGGACTGGTACCCTCACTGGCTGAAAAAAAGCATGTGAAATGCTCATCAATCAGAGACATTACTACATCACACGAGGCAAAGGGCTTGAAGTATGACTTAACCACATCCACATAGACAGGGCATCTGCACAGCTGGCTGACTTGTGTTAGAAACACAGTGTTTTCTGCACAGCTGTCTAACTGGTTTCCTAGTTATTCTCATTAAAAAAAAATTAGGCAACTGTGGTGTCGATGCCTACACAGTCAAATGGATCGCAAATTGGCTGGAGGGCCACACCCAGAGAGTGGTGGTGGATGGGTCATTTTCGACCTGAAGGGATGTGGGCAGTGGGGTTCCCCAGGGGTTGGTCCTCAGGCCCACGCTGTTCAACACCTTCATCAGCGACTTGGACGAAGGGACAAAAAGTACCTTGGTCCAAATTCGCGGATGACGCTAAGATGTGGAAGAAGTGGGCACACTAGAGGAGAAGGACAGGGTGCAACTAGATCTGGACAGGTTTCAGGGGTGGGCGGATGAGAATAACATGGGATTCAATACTGACAAGTGCAGGGTACTGCACCTGGGGAGGAAGAACCATCAGCAGACCTATGGGCTGGGGAACTCCCTTCTCGTCAGCGCAGAAGCAGAAAAGGATCTTGGAGTCATTATAGATTCCAAGATGAACATGGGTCGACAGTGTGGGGATGTGGTCAGGAAGGCTAACCGTACTTTGTCATGCATCAACAGATGCATCATGAGCAGGCTCAAGGAGGTAATCCTCCTCATTTATGCGACATTGGTCAGGCCACAGTTGGAGTACTGCATCCAGTTCTGGGCGCTGCACTTCAGGAGGGATGTGGACAGCATGGAGAGGGTCCAGAAGAGGGCCCCTCGCATGGTCAGGGGGCAGCAGGGCAGACCTTACAAGGGGAGGCTACGGGACCTGAACCTGTTCAACCTCCACAAGAGAAGGCTGAGAGGGGATCTGGTGGCTGTTTATAAACTGGCCAAGGGGAACCAGCAGGCAGTGGGAGAGTCTGTGTCCCCCGAACACTACCAGGAGTAACAAGGAATAACAGCCATAAGTTGACGGAGAGCAGGTTCAGGCCAGACTTCAGGAGACGCTATTTCACAGTCAAGGCAGCTAGGATCTGGAACCGACTTCCAAGGGAAGTGGTGCTCGCTCCTATCCTGGGGGTCTTCAAAAGGAGGGTAGATAATCTCCTGGCTGGGGTTGTTTGACCCCAGCATTCTTTCTTGCCCCCTGGCAGGGGGTCAGAGTAGATGGTATGCTCAGGTCCCTTCTGACCCTACCAGTTATGAAACTATGAACCCAAACTCAAGCACATGAGCACCCAGAGTGCAACCCACATGGACAAAAAATAAATAAAAATCAGTGAACTGTGCAGACACAAGGAAATTTAACCTAAACACTTCTCAACAGCAAAATGCATTTGGCTGTAACAATTTTCTCAAGCAAAGTGGCAGAAGCTATCTCACTTTGCATGTAACTTCTCAAACTCAGTAGACTACATCTTTTCCCTCCCACTCCCATCATGCGTCCACAGCTACCCTGTGGTAGCTACAATAATTCATGTACATGGAAAAAATAATGTTAATGAATGTTTTATGTTGTCATCTGTTCGGCTGGTAATTAGTCCCTCAGGATGGTGCCCATGTTTCTTACTTTCTGTTAATGTAGCAGCAGCTACAATTAAGCTGGTCCCTCCCTCTTGTTTACAACTGTTTTCATAGGCACTGAAATCCCTGCACATCAATAAATACAGCAAGTGGAAGCAAGGAGACACCAGCCACATGGAAGCAGCCATCTGTCTGCAGACCAGGAGCATGTGTTCTCTGGATCACAGTTTAGAAACTCTGAATTGAGATAAGTAAAACAGGTCTGCAGAAAACCCCAGAGAATAGACCATAAAGAACAATCCTCCCCCAAGCAAAGAAAGGATGGATTAGAAGGTCTAGTAGATCTCCACTGCCTGTAACAGGCAGTGAGAAGGTTCCACACCAGTAACGTCTAAAGAACACAGCATTTATAAGCAATGATCTGCAGGCAGTTTTGTGAGAAAATGTATTCTCTTAGTTTTATAAATAAAACTTCTTTACTGTGACATGACACACAGCTCTCCCAGTCTATAAGAGATAGCTTGAAAAAAAACAGATAAGTCATGAGCTGCCCACATCATTTAACCAGGGAGTAAATTCTGAACTTTTAATATCCATGCAAAATTCCTTGATTATTTCAAGAAAAATATCCAGCTACATAGGGTTTGGGGATGGACCCTTCAGAGTACAAGGAGTTTGCATGACTATGGTTCTCCGAGGTGTGCTTGCTGCGGATCCCAAACCTAGTGCCCATGCATGTAACTTTTGCAAGACTTCGCCAAGTCAAACAGTTTATTCTTCAATCATTCATAAGCCACAGGGGAAGGCATATCCACAACAAACACCAGACAGGCAGAGTGACAACCGAGCAGCCAGAGGAAGAGTCACTGGGTCATTGTGGTGGGTGACTCCCTCCTGAGAGGCATGGAAGGGCCTATCTGTTGACTGGATCCCACAGCATGCGAGGTTTACTGCCTATACAGAGCCAGCATCCAGGACATCACTGCAAGGATTTCCAACCTCATCTGACCCTCTGATTACTCTATCCCATGATCCTTTGTCCATGTGAGCATGAACAATGTGGTCAGGTCTGGAGTAGTCCAGACCACGTCATGAGTGACCACAGAGCTTTGGGGGCCAAGCTTAGGAAGTCAGGGGTACAGGTGGTATTCTCGTCCATCCTTCCAGTCAGCAGTTGCTGTCAGCATCAGGAAAGTCAATCTGTGGCTTCGGAGTTGGTGCCATCATGCAGGTTTTGGCTTCTAGACACGATCCAACTTCCATGAGAGAGGCACCCTGGGACAAAATGATCTTCATCTCTCTTCTGAATGTAAGAGTCTGTTCTCTCACAGGTTGGCTGATCTCCTCCAAAGGGCTTTAAACCAGGTTCATCAGGGGACAGGGAAGCAGAGAATAAGGAGAACCTAGGATCAGCATGCTACAAGCAATGCGCTGAATCAGCCCAGGTAAGCACTAAGGGGCTTGATAGACATCAGGACAGGGGAGTACCAATGACACCCATCAGGAGGCTTAAGTGTCTCTACACTAATGTTAGGACCATGGGGAACAAACAGGAGGAACTTGCACTCCTGCATGCAAGCAACAACTTCAACCTGGTTGGACTGAAACCTGGTGAGACCCTACTCACTATTGGGCAGTAGACATTGAGGGTTACAAGTTGTACAGACAGGATAGAGTGGGGCAAAAAGGGAGGGCGTGTTGCTCTCTCTGTTAAGGAACAATATACATCCTCTATAATCAAGATGGGATCAGAGGAAGGCCAAACCGAGGTACTATGGGTCAGGATACAAAGGGGTCAGGGGGGAAAGGAACTTGGTAGTGGGGGTCTACTATAGACTGCAAAAAATCAGGAGGATGAGTGAGACCTGGAATTCAGACAGCTCTCAGAGGCCATATGGTTGAGAAATATGGTTGTCATGGGTGACCTAAACTACCCTAACATCTGTTGGAAGGAGCAGTCAGCCAAATCTAACCGCTCACATAGGTTCTTAACCTGCATACAGAACCTCCACCTAACACAGGAGGCTAACATAACATCCTAACATAGGATCCCACTAGCGGGAACACCCTCCTGGACTTGGTGTTAGCTACAGGGGATGACCTAGTGGGGAACCTGCAGGTACAAGGTAACCTAGGGGATAGTAACCATTGATTGATTGAATTCACTATTCAGCAAAGAGTAGGTAGGGCTGAACCTACAGGGTTGTATAACCAGCAGGGCTGAAGTGTTAAACTTCAGAAAGGCTAACTTCATTGTGCTCAGATTAGTTAGTGAGGCATTAAAGCTCAAGAGCATTGGAGAAATGGGGGTCCAGGAAGGGTGGTCATTCCTCAATGGAGCGATCCTATGGGTGCAGGAGACAATTCCATTGCACATAAAAGGTGGCAAACAGGCCAAGAAGTCCCCTAGGCTGAACAGGGAAGTTCAGGAAAGCCTGAAGGGCAAAGAAAGAGTTATACAGGCTGTGGAAACAGGGGGTAGCTACCAAAGAGGAGTATACCTCCCTGGCTTACACTTGTAGGGAATCAGTTAGAGAGGCCAAAGCAGGATTAGAACTTGGACTGGAGACAAAAATTAAGGACAACAAAAATTCCTTCTTCAGGTATGTATGGAGCAAAAGGAAGGCACAGGGTAGCCTAGGACCCTACAGGACAAACTAGGACAATTGGTGACAGAGGGAGGACAAAGGTGAGCTTATCAATGAGTTCTTCACAGCTGTATTCCTAGACACAGACCAAAGACAAATCTCCCAGTTGGATCATAGATAGACACAGGAGGGACACCAGCCCGCCTGTGTGAGTGCAGACTTAGTGAAGGGGCACTTGGAAGGGCTAGATGTGTTCAAATCAGCAGGCCCGGATGAACTTTATCCAAGTGTGCTGAAGGAATTGGCCAGTGTCATAGTAGAGCCACTGGCATGGCTGTTCAAGCACTCATGGTGCTCCAGTCAGGTCCCAGAGGACTGGAAAATGGCCAGTGTGGCCCCCATTTTCAAGAAGGAGGAACTGGGAAACTATAGGTGACTTAGTCTCACCTCTATTCTTGGGGAAACTGAAATAAATCATTAAGGATCACATTTGAGGGAGCCCAGCAGGGGAAATAATGCTGAAAGGAAATCAGCACAGATTCACTGCAGGTAGAGCCTGCCCAACTAACCTCGTTTCTTTTTATGACCAGGTCACAAAATACTTAGATGCAGGAGTCAAGTCAAGGTAGATGACATCTACCTAGACTTTAAGAAGGTCTTTGGTACGGTATCTCATTCTGTTCTCATTAAGTAACTGACAGGCTGTGAAATAGATGATTACCACGGTCAGGTGCGTGGCAAATTGGCTTAGGGGTTGCACCCATAGAGTGGTGGTGGATGGATCAATATCAACCCAGAAAGGTAACTGTCCAGTCTCCTCTTGAAGATGCCCCAGGGTAGGCGATTGCACCACCTCTGGAGGAAGCTTATTCCACAGTCTGGACACCCTGACTGTGAAGAAGTTTTTCCTAATGTTGAGCCCGAATCAATCTTCCAGGAGTTTGTGGCCATTATTCCTAGGTTTTCCCCTCGGGTGCTCTGGTTAACAGTTGCTCACTGAGCCCTTGATGTAGTCCCTTAGTGTAATGGTAAGCTGCTACCAGGTCTCCTCTCAGCCTTCTTTTCTTCAGGCTGAAGAGCCCCAGATCCCTCATCCCTTCCTCATATGGCTTGCTGTGTAAGACTGACCGTATGGGTGGCCTCTTCTTTGGACTCTCTCAAACTTGTCCATGTCCTTGTTAAAGTGTGGTGCCCAGAACTGGATGCAATACTCCAGCTGTGGTCTCACAAATGCTGAGTAAAAGGGAAGAATCACCTCCTTGGTTTTGCTGGAGATGCATCGATTCGGAGGAGCGTCTGAGGGACCTGAACCTGTTCAGCCTCAGTAAACGGAGGCTGAGGGGGGACCTGGTGGCTGCCTATAAGCTGCTGAGCGGCGATCAGCAG
>JAGPOW010000261.1:564872-582949 GCA_030014935.1 Caiman crocodilus
ACCTGGACAAGTTGGACATATGGGCAGAAAACAACAGAATGCAATTCAACAAGGAGAAATGCAAAGTGCTGCACCTAGGGAGGAAAAATGTCCAGCACATCTACTGCCTGGGGAATGACCTGCTGGGTGGCACGGAAGCAGAAAGGGATCTTGGAGTCCTAGTGGACTCTGAGATGAACATGAGTCAACAGTGTGACAAAGCCATCAGAAAAGCTAATGGCAATTTATTGTGCATCAGCAGATGCATGACAAACAGGTCCAAGGAGGTGATACTTCCCCTCTATCGGGCGCTGGTCAGACTGCAGTTGGAGTACTGCGTGCAATTTTGGGCACCGCACTTCAAGAGGGATGCGGATAACCTGGAGAGGGTCCAGAGGAGGGCCACTCATATGGTTAAGGGCTTGCAGGCCAACCCCTATGAGGAGAGACTAGAGACCTTGGACCTCCTCAACCTCTACAAGAGAAGGTTGAGAGGCGACCTTGTGGCTGCCTATAAGTTCATCACGGGGGCACAGAAGGGAATCGGTGAAGTTTTATTCACCAAGAAGCCCCTGGGGGTCATAAGAAATAATGACCACAAGCTAGCAGAGAGCAGATTTGGACTGGACATTAGGAAGACATTCTTCACAGTCAGAGTGGCCAAGGTCTGGAACGGGCTCCCAAGGGAGGTGGTACTCTCCCCTACCCTGGGGGTCCTCAAGAGGAGGTTGGATATGCATCTAGCTGGGGTCATCTAGACCCAGCGCTCTTTCCTGCCTATGCAGGGGGTCGGACTCGATGACAACCCTAGCATGTATTGGCACTGCTACCAGCCTCCTAAACCCTCTTTTCCTATTTCCAAAGGAAAGCTGCTTCTTACCTCTCTCTGCAGACGCTCCATTAACTCTCTATATTCCTTCTGTTCCTTCAGCCGCTTGTCTTTCTCTCTACAGGCCAGGACACAGCGGAAAGCACACTGCAAAGTCAGTGCAGCCTTTTCTTTGCAGCTTAAGTCTGTGTGATGCAAAGCGAATGAAATAACATGAACTGCAAACCAGCATAGGCGTGAGGTGGCACAGTGGCACACAGAGATCATGGTAACCCCTGGTTGAAGAAACAATTGCAGTTTACTAGGTTTAAAGATAATTAATCCTTGTAACAGGCCTAGATTCCAGGATTTGTGGTGGCGCCTGCTGGTGGCTGTCTAGCACCTGCTGCTCTTGGGACTCATGGTCACTCCTCTCTTTGCTCTCACCTTCCACCCTTTGCTGGTCCTGTTTCACTGGGGAACAGGAGGCTACCCAGTCTCCCAGATGGTCACCGTCTCACCACCAATCAATGCACTGGCAACACAGGACCTTAGGGGTCCGTTTCATGGCTCCAACCTCCCCTCAAACTACATCCATGTGTCTCAGGTGTTGCAGATTAATGTCCTGTGTGCCCTTGGCCACTGTCTCCCTCTCTACCTGTTAATCAGTCAGCTCATCTAGCAGACCCATGGTTCCAGTCCGATATCCAGCCGTTATCTGGATCCAATGCCTTTAAGAGCCCCTGAATTCTCAGCCTGTCAAGGGGCTCCCATCTGCTTCAGCCTCCTGCAGCAAACCTGACTGCTTGGGCTTGATTTAGAGAGAAGGCTTCTTCTGCTTTAACCCAGGCATGCTCCCCGAGGCTCTTCAGTACCCTCAGCCCCCCCAAGTACCCCAAATGGGGACCTCCTGTACCACTTAGTCCCAGTGACCCATCCTCCAGAATTAACTCCAATGAAAAGCATATGTCCTGCAGCTACAACAAACTCTCAGCCTATCGGCTGCCTGCCATGCTCCTCCTTGCCTGGAGTCCTATTTTCTGCTGGCAAGGCTTCAGCATCTCCCAGGCCTTCCAGCTTGCCCACAGCCAGGCTCCCCTTACCATTAGTTCCATGGCAGTACTCCTGCTTCAGCCTCCTGCGCTAGACTGAGTGCTTGGCTCAGGCCCTGGCTTATATCTCATCCCAGCCCTGCCCCCTTCCAGTTGGCTAGTCCTAGCCCTATGGGACACCCTGGCAATTTGTACCTGTGACTGCACAAGACCCCATATTGTCCATAGGCTTGCCACCCCTCCAGGATTGCCCTGGAGTCTCCAGGAATTAGATATAAATCTCCAGGAGACTGCTGAAAGTCACCCAAGAGATAAGTGATAAGGTATTCATTAAAATAAACATTAAATGTTGAATCTGATTTATACCGTAGTCTGGGGGGGGGGGGGTTAATATAATAGTAATGTGCATTTGCCTTCCTAATGTAAAGTCATTAATGCCATTATGTCATGTAATGAAACCTCCTGGAAGAGATTTAGAGTTGGCAGCCCTAATTGTCCATACTAGGGCTCAGCCCTGTTGCTCTTCTGCAGAGTAAGTAGTTCTGCCCCAGGCCCTCCTAGCCAGGGCTTCCCTGTATTTACTTCCTACCCCAGCATAACAAGGCAGTCCTGTCCCTGTTACAATCACTCAGAAAAAAAAGACCAGGGAATCATAGATAGCTTTGACAACATCTCTTCAACATAGGTAGTGGTCAAAGTGTGGAACAGATCATTATTGTCATTGTTGCTATTCATGACACTGTTCTGATGTTAAATGACAGGAAAGATCTTTTTCAGCCACAACTTCTATCAAATTCCATCAACCCAGAAGGAATCCTGTTTCATTTTACTTCCTTGTATTCCCTGGGATAAACTACCTGTCATCCCCAGAAAGAGGAACTACAGTATCCAAGAAAGAACTGAGGCTGATACTGTTTCTAAATTTAATAACAAGGGGAGGAAACAGTGGGCCCATTAGTTTGTGTTGTTCGTATTATATAATCATGGGGGCCCCTCTGGACTTCAAAATGATGAATCTATGGAAACGTGTAATCTAATGCAAGTTATTTCAGGTTTTACAGGACTGAAAAGAAAAGCATTTTTCTTATAAAGTTTCTGGGTTTCTTTCTGCTTCATGGTATTACAATGTATACCAGTAGCTCACACATGTTAAACTGTCCAATGACAACTAGATTTTAAGTTATTTAATACAGTAGACTGTAAACTTATTACAGCCCCTCAGACTAGTGCAGTCAGTGCAGTTTCTACAGACAGCAACATGCAAGGGAGTGAGGCTGTCAGCATAGCAACTGGCTGCTTCAGACTCCCTAGCCAGAATACCCAGGTGCCCATTTACAGCTGGGTTGACAGGGACAGATTTTAACACAAGTCCAGAATAAGGTTCAGACTCACACCTTGGGAGGATAGCAAGACAGCTGAACCACTCAGCCTTCCCCTGCCTGGGGATGGATCCAGAGGGGTGCTTTCAGACCCTGCAAGAATAATGTCTCCATCCCTCCCATACGGCCCCCTTGCACCCATCCTGTTAGCATGGGATTAGTTTCGATAAATAAGAGACATGCAGGATGGAGGAAAGCGACCAAGCATAGCAAACAATGAAACAGATGCAAACTAAACTTGCTACTAAGCCTTATGCTCTCTAGTTGTCCCTGTACTCCCAAGGCTCAGCACGTCATGCTAAGCTAGGTAAGCAACCTAAATGGCCCCTGGCTGTCTCCCCAGCCTGCCCCACCCATCCTGGGTATGCAACCTCCCAAGTCTGCTGCTCATGCCCTTCCTGTGTATCATCGCTCCAAGCCTCTCCCAGCATAACAGTGGATCTGAACTTTGACCTCTGAAGTCAAAACTCCTCCATGGTGGGAATTCCCAAGCAGTGGGCTCCACCTGCACAAGCCCGGTGGATATTCTCATGTCCCTGCAATTCTTGCTCTGCACAACAGCAGTCAGTGATGTAGCAATAGTGATTTTCACAGCCTCTGTTGCTGGGAATCTGTGCAAACCCAGCACAAATGTGTGGTCTGGCACAAGCTTGCATTCCTTTCTCACACAACCCTTTTGCAGCTCTCTGCATAGGCAGCAGGGACAGGCAAATATGCCCCAGGCCATTTCCCAGACAAGAAACAGCATCTACTGAAGTTAAACATTTTTATATCTATGGCTTGCAGTTAAGATTTTTAGGAGCTCTTTGGTGTATGCTAAGGACCTTTCTCTGACAGAAGTGAATATATATGCCACTGGGAGAGTAGGCCAGGTTCCAGCCACGCTCCCTTCTAGATTCTTGCCTATATGGCTCCTACCTGAGCAACTCACAAACATTACTGAGTTTATCCTCACACCACATCAATGAGGCTGGGCAGTCGCATTTGATGTGCTTTACATAGGTAGGGAACTGACATGCAAGAAGATTATCCTAACTTGCCCCAAAGTCTGACAGGGAACCTGTGACACTGCAACAAACTTTGCAACAGCTTGTGACCGGAGACACACAGGCTCCTACATTCCCTTCCACTGCGAGACCCTAGGAACTCCCCCTTCCCTCTCACCTGGCATCATATAGCAACTCCGTGCTGAAAAAGACTGGTCTGAACAGTTGTGAGGTCTCACACAGCCAGCAGTTAAAACATCATGACAAGTTCTCTCAGGCATATCAGAAGAGGACAATACCGATGAAAGATGGAAAATTCCTGTAAGATGCCAGCCAAGGCATCCTTTCTTTCTCAGTGTTTTTCTAGCACTTTATCTGGTTTAGTTTCAAAAGTGCCCAAATATAATGATCTGCCTGCAATGTGGTGAGGAATCTATTGCATCAGGACTCTCAAGTAAACTCTGCTCTGATTCAACACCTTCAAAAAAATTTTTTTTAAAAATCCCCCATGATAAAACTGGAAGCTACAAACACCCAATAAAAACAAACTCATGTAAAAGGACCTGAAGTGGCTAAAAACATGTAAGTAAATGACTTGAGACTCATTTGGAAAACACTTACTTTCTCTATACCATCCTAACAGCCAACTGAGCTTCAGCCTGAACAGTTAAAAGAAGTAAGTGCCTAGAGGATAGAGGTCTGAGCTAACCCAGCCTGTTTAGAATTGGTGGCTCCAGGGACAGTAAATCGTTCACACCTGCTGTTTAGCTCCTTCAGCAATCACCTTTTGCAGGGCCTGACCTGACATTTCCACTGCTCCTGGGGGAGGCTGTGTCATTCTATATCAGGTCCTGTCTATATATGTTTGTGTCAAACAGTCTATCAGGATAATCCCTTTAACACACATATTCTGGATATTTCCCACACCCTGGGCTTCTAAAACAGGGGCAGGCAATTATTTGGGCCCATGGACCACATAGGCAGTTCTGGAGAATTGTTGCAGGCCCATCAGCACCCCATGCCCCCTGGTAACAGCCTGGAGCTGGCACACCCTGCAATTCCTCCCCACCACTGCCACCAGCACCCAGCAGCAGCTGAGTACACCTGCCCAGACCACAGCAGATGAACTCAAGATCAGCCCGGAGCCCTAACCCTGGCCCATCCCACATGTTCCAGACCAGCCCACCCATGACGAGCAGCAGGAGCCATGCAGAAGCTGTTGCTTGGCATGGAGGAAAAGCAGCCACCTCCCGCTCACCACTGCCAGGCCCTTCTTGGTGCAACTGCCTAGAGCCTGTACTCAGGCTGCCCTGTGGCTCCTCCCCACTGCCATCCTCCTGGGAAGCCTAGAGATGAGCTTTGGATGGCCAGAGCAAGAAGGACCCAGCAGTGGCAGGGGGAGGCAGCTACTCTTTCCCCCACACCCAGCAGCTGTTTCTGCCTGGCCACTGTCGCAGCCACCACTCACTGTGGGCAGGCAGTCCAGAGCAGGCGTGGGATGGGCTAGGGTCCAGGCTGTGCATGTGGGTCCCAGGTGGTCAGGAGCTGGTCTGCTCCAGAATGGGTGTGGCGTGAGGCCGGCCAGAGCTGTGCGTGTGGGCCCCCACCAGTACCATGGGGCTGGGGCCACTGGCAGCAGCAAGCAGAAGTCAGAAGGAGCCACCAGCACCTGAGCTACAGTCCAGAAATGCAGTCCAGCTATGGAGCCGCCCCAGCACCACTGCACACCCAGAGGCAGTGGGACGCATCACGGGCCAGGCAGTGCCAGAAGACCAAAAGACCCACTGAGGATTGGACAAAGTCCCTCTGTGGCCCACCTCTGTTCTAAAAAGACTTCAAACTATTGGGGACAGAAAACAGTTACTTAGACCTGTGCCTTTAACCAGAATTTTCAAATATTTCCAAATGATCCTTGTAACCCTCAGTCAGATGGGTAGCGAATTGGCTAAAGGGCCGTACCCAGAGAGTGGTGGTGAATAGGTCATTTTCAGCCTGGAGGGATGTGGGCAGTGGAGTCCCCAGGGCTCAGTCCTCAGGCCTACACTGTTCAACATCTTTATCAGCGATTTGGACGAGGAGGCAAAAAGCACCTTGTTCAAATTCATGGATGACATTAAGACAGGGACGGGCAATTATTTTGGGCAGCGGGCTGCTTACTGAGTTTTGGCAAGCCATCAAGGGCCTCGGTCCTCTTTCCTGCCAGGGGCAGGGGGTCAGACACGATGATCCATTGTGGTCCCTTCCAACTCTACAATCTATGAACCTGATCCTCCCTTAATAGCAATGGCTTTCAAACTTTGGCCTCAGCCTTTTCTAGTGAAGGCTGAACAGGTTCAGGTCCTGTAACCTCTTCTCGTAGGGTCTGCCCTGCTGTCCCCGGATCATGCGGGTAGCTCTCCTCTGGACACTCTCAATGTTGTCCACATCCCTCTTGAAGTGGGGTGCCCAGAACTGGACACAGTACTCCCTCCAGCTGTGGCCTGACCAGTTTCACGTAGAGGGGAAGGATCACCTCCTTGGCCCTACTTGAGATGCACCTGTGGATGCACGATAAGGTCTGGTCAGCCCTGCCAACTGTGACCTCGCATTGTCGACCCATGTTCATCTTGGAGTCAATAATGACTCCAAGATCCCTTTCTGCCTCCATGCTCTCAAGAAGGGAGCTTCCCATCTTGTAAGTGTGCTGCTGGTTACTACTGCCCAAGTACAGCACCCTGCACTTGTCAGTATTGAAATGCATTCTGTTTTTGCTAGCCCACCCCTGCAACCTATCCAGGTCTTGCTGCAGTCTTTCCCTCTCTACTAGCATGCCCACCTCACCCCAAATTTTGGTATCATCAGCAAATCTGAACAGATTGCTTTTCACCCTGACATTCAAATTGTTGATAAAGAAATTGAACATTGTGGGCCAGTGTAACCTCAGATTTGTGGGTCTTCCTCAGTAACAGGGAGAGCCCTTAGCCTTGGACAAGCCTGAAATCTCACCCCAACCTCCACCTGGTGCTACAACAGAACTCCTGGTTGGGTTCCAAGACAGCGTCTGCTCAGTCACCAGTTACTAAGCACCTTAGCACCTGACCTTTGCTACATAACATACTGGGCTTGGGATCATAAAAAAGCAAAGCTGGAAGAGACCTCACAACGTCATTTAGTCCACCCCCTGCTCAAAGCAGGATCGTCCCTGACTAAACCATCCCAGCCAAATGTCTGAACAAACTGCTCTTGATATATTCCATGGATGGAGATTCCCCCACTTCCCTGGACAGCCTGTTCCAATGCCTGATCACTCTCAGAGTCAGGAAATACCTCCTAATCTCCAGACTAAATTTCTTCTTCTGTAGCTTGTGTCTGTTGCTCCTAGTTCTGTTCCTTACAGCCACAGAAAAAAGCCCATCTTCCATCCTCTCTAATCAACCTTCGTGCATTTAAAGACTGCTATCAAATCCCCATGCAGTCTTCTCTTCTCCAGGCTAAATAACCTTAGTTATGCCAGTCTTTCCTCAAACATCTTGTCTCCCAGGGTCTATGTTCCTGGAACACCTCCTCAAGGTCAGAGAAACCAAAACCCTGCTGGTGACACCATTTAAGCAGCCATGAGCTGATATCTAGGATGTAACTGCTGTGGCAGAAATGTCACCGTCTGTGTCTCTCCAGAAACCTGTCAGCTTGGGACAGTGGGGTCGAATTCCTGAGGGAGGGAGGATTTTCCTCCCTGCCTCTGTGACAAAAGCCTGGTGCCAAGACTGCGGTCCCTCTGGTCACCTGAGCGGGGGAGGGAGAAGCCCCTGCTCCTTGGCCCAGGTAACTGGTAATGCTTTTTAAATTGGTTGGATAGTTGCCAACACTGCTGGCTTCTCTTGGACTGGGCTGCTGAGGTCAGAAAGGCTATGTAAGGGCCTGGTGCAAGGAGGAGGAGGGGAGAAACCATTTTACCAGCATGGCACGAGCATCAGGACACCGGGAGAGAGTCTGATCTAACTGAAATGCACTCTCCCTGGAAATCTCCGAGCCAGATCTCTACCATCTTCTGGATGATACTTGTGAGTGTTTTTACAGAGTTAGTCAGCTCACAGTGATGCATTTGCATATCAAACGGCTACCTCAGCCAGACTGTTCTGCTCAACCCCTTGATAGTGCTCTACCTCTTACCCTATTCTGACCCTACCCTTTGTAACCAATAAAGTTCTCCTTTATGACTGGCATAGGAGACTTATTGAGGGGTGGGTTTAATTATGCCTAGGAGGCCCCTTAGGTCTGTGGACTAAGGGAGACTATCCTTTTTGGCCCGCGACTTGGGGAGGAGCCCTAAGTGTTTGGATTGGGTCAAGTACCCGTAGGACTACTAGGCCTGTGTTTCCCCGAGGACACAGAACTTAGAAGGTCCGCTCTCGGGGTGGTGGCGGCAAGTTACCCCTGGACTCTGTGGTGGGGCTCAAAAGGGGGTCTGCCAGGGCTTAAGCGCCCCTGGGGAGACACATGGATGGGCATGGGGAGGTGGGAGGCTCAACGCAGGAGCTCCCCCTAGCGGCCTGCCACATCTGCCTCTTTCTAGGCTTTTACTCCCGACTGGAAGCATCAGTAACACCAGCTGGGCCCCTGCTCTCTTCACCCTTGTGCTCAAAGCCATGCAGACACTTTTGACCTGCTCAAGGTCGCCCCTGGCACTATCATTAGTGTTCACGTGGACAAGCAGCTTGGGATAGTAGTCAGAGGGCTGGACAAGTCTGAGCAACCTTTCCATGAAATCTGATGAGAGCTCCTGGCAGGCAGCAGACCTCCCAAGCCAACAGGTCAGGCTGGCAGATGAATGCTTCTGTGCTCCACACGAAGGAGTCAGCAGCCATCACCATGCAGTCTACAAGCAGCTCCCAAGGACTTGTGAGTGTTGGTAAGAAAGCCTGCCTGGCTTGCTCCTGAGCTGTGCAGGTCTCCCTCTCCTATTCTGATTCCTGTTTTTAAACCTTTGTTTCCCCAATTCCTAGGTCTAGCTTCCTTGGGATTGTCAGCTTATTTTCAGCCTCTGGATTCTATCCTCTTTGGCTTGACAGCCCAGATGGAGATTGAGGACACCTGACCTCAGCTCCATATACTGGGATCTGTCTCTTGCTCACCTCTGGACTGGGCATCTCTGATTGCTGACCCCCAGCTCATAACCTCTACCACAAGAGGCCCTGGCTCTAACTTCTAGGCTGAATTATGCTAATCTTCCCAGACAATGCTCCACTACATTTTTTCCAGTTACTCTTTCACTGAACCCAATAACTTGTGTTTGATTCAAGCACTTCAGTTCTCAAGGGGATAAACTCTTTTGTGCGTTGAACAGAGAACAGGAGAGACCAAAGTGCCATCCAATGTTTAATTTCCTTGCAGGGGCAGAGAATTAATTAGATAAGATAGACCTGGATGACCCCAGGCTTCACCAGTCTGACCCGAGTGAAAAATCTTTATGTTTAACCCTGAGGAAGTGAGCTCATATCAACCAAGCATCTGAGAGTAAGGACTCCCTACCTCACCTCAGAGCTCTAGTTTAGACCATCCCATTAGATGTCCTGTTCCCAGATATAGCTAACTGTAACAGGATCTTACCCCAGGGGTGGCCATAATGCCCCTGGAGTACCCTCTCAGTCCTTGTCCTCTCTGCTTCCTTTGGGCAATCTACCCTTCATCTCACCTGCCATGCCACAATGATATCATGTTTTTAGAAAAAAAAAAAAAAAAGAGGCTGCCCTAGGGCTCCCCAAACAAGATCTCACTCATAAGCACCGGTATCACTGCTCATCACCTTAAGGGCTAATCACAGCCTCCAAATGGGTTCCAGCCCTTATCTCACCCTCTTGGGCTCTTATCTCTGCTCTGTACCTGCTGTTGGGCCTCTGGCCCAAATCTCTGCTCCCTTCTGGGCTGTGGGCTCTCTAGCCTTGTTTCTGCCTCTCTTGAACTCATAGACCCTCTGGCCCCAATCTCTGCTATTTCTGAGCTGTGCCCCCCCAGACCCAAGCTCCACTCCTTTCTGGGCTAAGGGCTCACTAACCCTATTTCTGTCCCTCACTTGCCCCTCCCGGACTTTTATTTCCCTCTCTCTTGCTGCCATCTGGCAGGCCTTAAGACAGCCCTATGCCCCTTGGGCACTGTAGCAGGACACTAAGGTGCCTGCTACTGAGAGAGCCTGGAAGGCTCCTCAGGTGCTGGCTGCCAGGGCAACAGGAGACTGCAAATGACCCATATCCGCCAGCGATCAGCTGGCTATAAGGGGCAAGGCCTGGCTCTTACGTGGGGGGGAGCTGAGGCAGTTGATTTTCCCTACCGGCATCCAAGACAGAAGAAGCTCCCTGCCAGCAGCCAGAGAGAGAGAAGCTCCTGGAGCAATGATGTGAGGAGAAACCTGACTGCAGGTACCACTAGCAGGGTAAAGGGTAGCAGCTCCAAGATGTCCGAGCAATGTTGTTACTGCCAGGTGGCTTAGGTTTAAGTTGTAGCCAAGAGGCTTGAGTTTATGTTGCAGTTTGTTTAACACTGGTGGTTTGGGTGAGGCTACAAGGGGATAGAGGAGGCCTCATAGGGGACTCATGGTAGAGTGAGGATGCCAGCCCCAGTGAGGGCACGGAGTTCAGGGGTACAGACCTCAGTTCCAGAGCAGAGCCCATGAGAGGGCAGCCCTGCAGAGGGAAGAGCCCCAGTGTGGGCACAGAGAGCCCCAGGAGAGGGGCAGCAGTACAGAGAAGGCCCTAGTGAGAAGGATGGCATACAGAGAAGGCCCACAAGGTTTAGATACACAGGACACACGGAGCTGGAGGACTGTGGCCAAGTGAAAGAGAGATAGCCTCCCTTAAACACAAACAAACAACAACAACAAAAAAACCCCAAACTACATAGCGTCGAAGTCATGGAGGGCGAGAATAGGAGGGTACAAGTTCAAAGCTTGGCACAGTAGAGGAGGCGACAAGGGCTAGCATGGCAACCCTGCCATCCCTCCTGTTACAGGCACCACTGGAATCTCCTCTTACCCCTTTATAGTCCCACCCAAACCACAACTCAAAAAACTCGAAACACAACACAAGTTCACTGGCTATAACTAAGCCTTTAGACCCCTGGCTGGATACCAAAAGTCCTACCCAGCCTTGGGCCCTAGTCCACTGCTAGTCCCTCAGGCCCTTCATTTGCTGTCTCTGGGCAAAGCATGCTCAGAGTCATTCATCAGCAGCCAGCTCCCTGCAGAGCTCCTTTACCTTCAGCTTCCAGGGCCAGACTTTGCTCTAGCTCTGGCCAGGGTTTATGCGCCCCAGAGCCCTGCCCCCTTTGAGACACGCGACTCCCTGGGAAGCCTGCAGGATGGCCGGTGGCAGCAGAGCTGGCACCACAGTTGTTCTCTTGCTATTTCCCTAGGTTACTCTCCTGTTGTACTATTGCCTAATGGGCTACAGGCCCCTGGCCCCAGTTCTTGCCCCTTGGGCTGTGGGCTCCCTGGTCCAGTTTATACTTGGCCCCTTTTAGCTACAGGCCTATGGCCCCAGTTCTTGCCCCTCTCAGTCTGTAGTGCCACCCCTCTGGGCTATGGGTCCCTGACCCTGGATCTCACCCCTTTTGGGCAACTATTCCACCCTTCTGAGCTGAGCTACTTCCCTAGCTCAAGCCCTGGGACGTTATATTCCCTAATCCCCACCCCTGCACATCAGGGACTCTTCACTCTTTCCAGGGATTGCTCATCAGGACCTGCCATCCAGTTTAGAAGGGAGCTTACATTTATTGCTACCACCGATTCCTTGTTGCCTGCCTAGACTCTACCCTGTCTCATGGTAGCAGAGCTACCCCTACACTAAGCACTCCTAGCCTTGACATCTAATTGCCTGCCTTCCTGCAGACACCTTGCTCTGAGCAATGCTCCCTTAACCAGCTGAAGATGATCCCCTTCTCCTTAACTTGCAGCTCTCTGCCTAGGGAATAGTGCTTTCTTGCCACCTACTCCTTTGCAGCTGACCTTTATCCTGCCCCCTGTCTCCTACAGGTTTTCCCTTAAAGTAACAGAAGTATTATAGATTCATAGATGTTAGGGTCAGAAGGGACATCAATAGATCGAGTCTGACCCCCTACATAGGCAGGGAAGAGCGCTGGGTTTAGATGATCCCAGCCAGATGCCTATCTAACCTCCTCTTGAAGACCCCCAGGGTAGGGGAGAGCACCACCTCCCTTGGGAGCCCATTCCAGACCTTGGCCACTTACTGATTCCCTTCTGTGCCCCCATGATGAACGTATACGCAACCACAAGGTTGCCTCTCAACCTTCTCTTGTGAAGGCTGAAGAGGTCCAGGAGAGACTAGAGAACCTCACAGGGCTTGGCCTGCAAGCCCTTAACCATATGAGTGGCCCTTCTCTGGACCCTCTCCAGGTTCTCCACATCCCTCTTGAAGTGTGGTGCCCAAAACTGCACTCAGTATTCCAACTGCAGTCTGACCAGCACCCAATAGAGGGGAAGTATCACCTCCTTGGGTCTGTTCATCATGCATCTGCTGATGCATGATAAAGTGCCGTTGGCTTTTCTGACGACTTCATCACACTGCCGACACATGTTCATCTTGGAGTCCACTAGGACTCCACAACCCCTTTCTGCTTCTGTGCCACCAAGCAGGTCATTCCCTAGGCAGTAGATGTGCTGGACATTTTTCCACCCTAGGTGCAGCACTTTGCATTTCTCCTTGTTGAATTGCATTCTGTTGTTTATGCCCATATGTCCAACCTGTCCAGGTCTGCTTGTAGTTGTTCCCTACCCTCCAGTGTCCACTCCTCCCCACAGTTTTGTGTCATCCGCAAACTTGGACAGAGTACACTTCACTCCCTTGTCCAAGTTGCTGATGAAGACATTGAAGAGCATCGGTCCAAGGACCAAGCCCTGCAGGACCCCACTGCCCACACCCTTCCAGGTCGATACCGACCCACCCACTACAACTCTCTGGGTACAACTCTCTAGCCAATTTGCCACCCGCCAGACTGTGTAGCCACCAGACTGTGTAGTCATCCAAGTTACAGCCTCTTAACTTGTTCACTTGTAATATATGTGTGGGATTCTGTATCGAAGGCCTTCCTGAAATCTCTGTTACAGAAGGAGTGTCTGTTACAGGAGGATTAGACAAGGAGAACCTCAGGGAGCAACACCTACCAGCAGGAGACAGCAGGCTACACAGCTGACTGGCATTCAAGTTTAATTTTAATTAATTTAAAACAGGAACAGCCCCTCCAGATACTCAGGTAAAAGGCATGACAGAATCTGATGTGTTATCCACACAATTGTGTCTCCAGCCATTCTATCACCATCCTGGACTCCCCCTGCACTGACAATTAGCAAGTCACTGCATTTGCAAGTCATGTAGCTGACAGGACATGCAGCAATGGCAGCACCCAATGGCCACCAGGATGGAGAGTCCCACAGCTGCAGGACTCTCCATCCCAGCAGTCATGGGGTAATGCCACAGCTGTGAGTCCCCTCTGTGGCAGCACAGTAGGGGGTTCTACTATGCAGAGCCACCCACCTCACTGGGTCAGGCCCAATAACCTCACTTTGAGTGTCTTCTACAGGGAGCCTACAGCTGGCTGTCCTGCTTCCTGGAGAACACCTGTAAGCCTGAGGTAAAGCTGCCACCACCTGGGCACTGGTCTCTGTTCACACAGACCCTGTGAACCTTGAGGGTGCTTTGCCCACAGTAATATTTCTGGGTGCTTCTTTCAACCCAAAGCATCCCAAAATAGCATCAGGTAGAAGTGAGGGAAAGTAAACAGACAAACTCCTCTGGCCAAGCTGGAAGCAAAAGGTTCTTCCCCCTCTCCTCAGTAACATAGCAAGGCATGCTGTAACCCAATACCTTTATGGATCCGGGGGTGGTGTTAGAACAGAGGAAGTCAGAATACACTTTGAGCAAACATAAAATTTCACATAAAGCAGTCATCCTTTTAAGACGTGACTAGCCTAAACATAATTCCTAACTCTCAGCCAGTTTCCAAGGTTTTACTTATAGAAAAAAAAAAAAAAAAAAAATCACAGGGGTCTGTTGCATGTGGTGTTCCAAAATGCTTGCAGACAGGAAGAGCAAAAGCTTCCCCCTGCCCCTAGGAATTTATATGGCCAGGTCACCTGGTTGCCCAGCCTGAACCAAAAAGAAAGCAAGTGCACACACACACACACAGGTCCCCTGGGCTGAACCAATGAGGGGCAGAGGGGGATTTCTTCACACCCTCTATTGTGAGTTCTCAGCTGCGGGGCTCTCAGTGGCAGGGACAGACTCTACTTCATGTGCAAATTGAAGCTGAGTACCAACCAACTGTAAAGTTAGACCTCAAAAATGTATAGTAACTTTACAGCTAGTTGGACTTTTTTATAGCATGATAGATACTTTGTGCAACTAATGGAGACCAGCTATACATGCAATTAACCAGATAATTACATAATACCTGTAATGTATAGAGGGGGCCTAAATTACTTAACTTGATGCAAAAGTGCAAAACCTGGATGTTCTTCAGTGACCAAAGAGGTGTCTGAGTATTCTGCAACTATGCAGGGGGTTGGACTAGATCAGTGGGGGACTAACCTTTTTGGCAGGCATGCCACAAATTAACCCTCCCACTATCTCCAAGACCCACTCTGATCCCCTTCTCCTGTCCAATCTACTGCTTTGCTTTCTGCACAATCTGTCACTGTGATGCCTGTCCCCCCCAATCTGCTGCATGCCACATACGGGGGCTACCTTTGCCACTTGTGGCATACACCCCGCAGATTGCTCACCCCTAGATTAGATGAGCATCTAGGTCCCTTCCAACCCTATGGTTCTAAACCAAGCTTATATCACTTTAGCTCACTCACTTCTTTATGGATGTATAAATCAGTTGTAAAGTGCATTAAAAAGCATTTATATAGAGTTTAACAGATTGGTTTAAATAAAAGCGGTTTAAAAAAAAAAATCACACCCTTAGTTAGTTAAACTAGTGCACTTTTATATAGAGGGAATACTGAAGAAAATCCCTCTGACCACATTACAGAATGCTGAGTCAAGGAAAGATGACTGATATATTCAAGAACACTTAGGTTAACCCATTCTGCACATACCTTCATCTGGGCTGCTGGTAGGAGCTGACTTACTGAGATTACCATTTGATTTCTCTGGGAGCTTGCAGCTGCTTGTTTGTTTAGCTGTGCCTTTCCCCTCAGTGTGGTCTGCTAATGCTAGAGGCAGATGAAAATTTAAAAAGATTCAGTCATTTTATTTATCAGAGCCCACATGTTGCCTAAAACAAGCATGTAAATCTGTAATGGGTCCAATTTCCACAAATGCTAAACACCTACAAATCCACTAACATCAATAGTCAGATAAGGACATGGAACGTTTGTGACAACATTAATGACCTCTTGAAGTTTTCTTACACAGAGAAAAGACCATTTGTATAGTTCTGGCTTCATCTTTAACATTTCACATTTAATCGTTAGCTATTTATTTATTTATTTATTTATTTGTACATGCCATTTACATGTTGCCAACCCAACAAAGGCTCAGGGGACTTGTAGAAAAGGGAAACAGAACAACTTTAAAAAGCAACTAGAATAGACAACACAAAACAACAAAATAAATAAGCAGAGACCCACTAAACATCTCAGCCTAGATTTGCTGGCTAAACGTCTGCCCAAACAAAGGTAAAATGTCTGGATTTGGGCTCTGGCAGGCCTTAAGAGGAAGGGAGTTTTGGAATTGAGGCGCAACTGCAAAGAACAACCAAGATACTATTCCCCTGAGGGCTAAAGAGGTCTGGTCTTTCCTGGAGGGATGCACTCAAAGGCTGGTAGTGGGAAATTACACCAGTACCATCAGACCTCCCATTAGCACACTACCAGAAAGATCAATTCTTTTTCAGATGCTAAGCCTTACTGAGAGCAGGAAGAAATCACCCGATGTGCAGGAAGACTAGCAAGTATGGTAGAAGACCAGCTTGGCTTAGCAGGAAACTCTTCAGTAAGCTAAAACACAAAAAGGAAGCTTCCAAGAAGTAGAAATTTGGACAAACAACTAGGGATGAGTATAAGAGCATTGCTTGGGCATGTAGGGATTAAGTCAGAAAAACTAAAGCATAGCTGGAGTTGCAGAGGTTTGAGGGAAACTGCACCCCAAGCTCTTGAAAGCAAAACTTTTGTCACATCTATGTGTTACACCACAGGGGGGGTGAAAACTGCAGGGCTGATGGCCCCTGGTGAGGCCATGAAGCCCACCAGCTGTCAAGGAGATAGGTGGAGGGGGGTTCTGGGGCCCTGCACTTCTAGTTGCTGAGAGGCAAAACTCGTGGCATTGGTGCTTGTGCAACTGCAGGCCTGGCTGCTAAGCTACTATGCTACCAGTTACCAATCAATCATCATTCACTCAATACACAGTTGCTAGCTAATGTAGCCAGTTAATTAGCAACAATTAACACCTACAAAACCCCACACTAAGGAGAGGAAATAAACAATACAGACAATCAACTGCCCCAAAACAGAGCCAAGTCAGTTTTACAAGCACCCATGACACAAGTTTTGCCTGTCAGCAGCTAGGGGTGGAGGGCCCCAGAACCCTGCCTGCACCTGTCTCCTTGACAGCTGGGAGGCTTCATGGCTGCAGAGGCCACTACCCCTGCAGTTTTCAGCCCACTGCACCTTAACACACACATGGTCATCTGTCACGAGTTTTGCCTGTCAGCAGCTTGAAGTGCAGTTCCCCCCAAACCCCTGCACCAATCTTCTTAAAACTTGGCAGGCTTCATGCTCTCAGAAGAGGCTGCCAGCCCTGCAAGTTTCATCCAAATCAGACAAAAAAAACCCAACAAGTTATAGATATGTCATTGATTCCCCATTATACCCTATGGCCGGATCTCCGAGGCAGCTCTGAAGTTTCAGAGCTGCTTCGGCCAGATCAAAGCAGAAACCCAGTCCAGAGTTCCAGATCAGATCCGTGGCACCCGAAGCAGCTGGATCAAATAGCTGCCTACTTCCACAGGCCTAGTAATAGGGCTACAGATGTAGCCAAAACAGGCATTAACATTATCAGAGGACTTAGCAACCAACCACAGAACTCCATCCATCCTTTGACAGCATCTCATACCTTTATAGCAAGCAAACAGTCCTGATGGGTTATCGGTCTACTCTTCATAATGTGGAGAGGCGGCTAGGATGAGGGATGTCATTGTCATGGGGGATTTCAATTACCCATACATCTGCTGGGAGGAGCAGTCAGCCAAGTCCGAGAGGTCCAGGAGATTCCTGGTGGAGCTGTAGGACCTCCACTTGGTCCAGGAGGTGCATGGCCCCAACGGGGGGGGATGCGCTGCTGGATCTGGTCCTGGTCTCAGGGGATGATCTGGTTGCAGGGCTCCAGGTACGGGACTCCCTGGGAGACAGTGACCATCGCCTGATAGAATTTGCTGTCCAGCGTAGTGTAGATAGGGCCCACACTAGGACTAGGGTCCCAGACTTCAGAAGGGCCAGTTTCAGAGAGCTCAGGAGGCTGGTTGAGGAGGCGCTGCGGGACTGTAGGGTTGAGGACATGGGCGTTCACGAAGGGTGGGAGTTCCTCAAGGAGACGATCCTCCGAGCCCAAGGGGCGACCGTTCCCGCCCGATGCAAGATAGGTAAAAGTGCCCGGAAGCCCCTGTGGCTCAATAGGGATATTCAGGGGTCCCTGAGGGCAAAGCAGGAGGCTTACTATCTATGGAAGAAGGGAGCAGCCTCCAAGGAGGAGTACTCCTCTTGTGCTCGGGAGTGTAGGAGGGATGTTAGGAAGGCCAAGGCGGGAGTAGAGCTTTGCCTGGCGACTAGGATCAAGGACAACAGGAAGTCCTTTTTCAAGTATGTGGGGAGCAAAAAGAGAGC
>JAGPOW010000261.1:607702-638358 GCA_030014935.1 Caiman crocodilus
GCCGGCTGGGGGCTGCCGTCCTCGCCCGCCCCCAGGCCTGGGACGGGACGGGACGGGACCGGCCCGTCCCACCTGGGTCGCCGCCGCCCGGCAGGGCAGGGCAGGGCAGGGCAGGGCACCGACCGGCCCAGGCCGGGGGCAGGCGGGGCGCCGCGGGTGCGGGTGCGGGCAAGGGCAAGGGCAAGGGGCCCGGGCCGCCCTGCTTCTAGGGCGCGGGGCTGCGGGACTGGTCGCCTCGGTGCCAGGCTCGGGACCAGGGTCAGGCCCGGCGCCGCCCCGCAGGCACCTAACACGAGCTCGTGCTCTCGGTAAGTCTTAGTCAGTTTGTGAGCTGCGTCTCCACCCGGCCTGACTTCAGAGCCTTCGGCCGACGCCTCTCCCCCGCTGAAGCCCGTCCTGCCCTGCTCCAGTCCGGGAAAACTCGTGGGTCGGTGGGTGGGTCCCGGCTGCCCTCTCGCTGCTTTTTGTGACTTGCTTTTACATCCAGATCACTGCCTGCTACAAAAATAGATGCATTCGGAGCTTTTCCGAGATGCAAACAGGCAGGTTTGGTACTAGGATTGGCCTAATGTGCCTCAGAGGTGGAGTAGGATGGGGCTAGAAAGGTGTAGCCTGTTTCCATGGGCTGGTGGAGGGGCTGCAGCAGGAGGGATAAAACACCTTTGTGCCAGGGGCCAAGGGCAATGCACCTTTCTCCTGCCCACAAGCTACAGAAGGTCTACGCTGTGCCATCCCTGGCAGAGGCAAGGGTGGAGGTCTGGAAACGTCTCTGTCCTCATTACCTACCTGTAGAGGGAACTGGGAGAGACACAGTGTCATGCCCCATAGCCCAGTGTGACTGGCAAGCTGGAGGCATTTCAGGTGCCCAAATGTTTCAACCAGCTGTTCAGGGCTGAGACATCCCCGGTGAGCTCTTGGGCCCAAGAGACCCTGTGTGGCCAGAGTAGCAGAGTCAGGAGTCAGCTTCTAAAACCCAGGCCAGTGGGTGAGGGGCACAGAGGCCCTGGCTGCGTGCAGAGGGAGGGATGTGCTGATTATTTTTCCTGATGTGTCACAATCCTCAAGTTACACCTACCTGGTGCTGTGTCCTCTTGCTGCCGCTCCAGATGGCATTGCATTGGCTTCTCCAAGATTGACAGATCCTCTGCCTGGGGCCTCTACTCCCTCGGTTACCCACTTCCTTGTCAGACAGCGCTCATCCTCAGTATCTCTCTTCAGCATTTCGTTTGTCTTGTTGTGCAGAAAGTCACCGACTCTGATATCCTCACCCCTGTAGTCTTGCAGGAGATCCTGCACTGCACATAGTTGGCCAGGCTGACACCTGGTCTCTGTAATCACTGTACGGCGAAGCACGCAACTTGCAGGTTCCCTTCTGCTTTTCTCCTGGCCTTGCATGTTGTTTGTGAGCATGTTGATGGGGTAAACTGTGCGACCACATGTATGAGGGAAGAGAAGCCTGAGACTGAACTGGCGTGGAAGGATCAGGTGAATTAGCACCGTTGCTGACCTCAGAGGGCGGTTAAAGTGGAGTGCAAGCTGGATTCCTCCAATGTTATATGAAACTCCCTTCCATGAGAAATGGGAACCTCCACATCCAACAAACACACTCACCGCAAGCAGCTAGGGCAGGAGAGTCAGGCACCCAGAAGAGACAGGCTGGAGCCAATACTTTGGCCAGTTCACACATCAGCTTCCCAGGGGAGGCTTCAGTAGGGGCTTTCTTTGTAATGGGGGCAGGTTGTTGATCTCCAGTCTGGCTCCATGTTCAGTGCTGACACCCTGGAGAGTGCATCAGTGAACACAAAGGGAGAGTGATTGCTCAGAAGCATCAGCAGAGACAACTGTGTGAGATGCACATGGGGACCCTGCTCAGAGCAGTACCAGGTCCATCACTGACAGGCCAGTCCCAATTTGGTCTTCCTCAGGAAGGGACTCTTCATCCCCCTCCTCTGGAAAGCAGGTCTGGTCACCTGTTCCTTGCCCATGGGCAGGCACCTTGGGGCTCTGGGCTGTAGGATCCTTCACAGTGGTTGTTACAAAGTTCAGATGTCCCCAGTCATGCTTGCTCCTAGCCAAAAAGGTCGACGGCGCAAGTCTGAGGGAAAGCACACATGCAGTCCCCTGTTGCCACAAAATTGTGCAGTGGAGTTTCCCACGTTCGGGAAACTTGCAGGGGTCAGCCTGTGCAGTGGACAGGCAGGCCTCATGCTGGGAGAACCTGTGGATCATGGCAGCAGCGCTATGGCCAGTGCAGGGGACTCCGGGATAGGACTGAGAATGAAAGGGGCTGGCTGCAGCACAGGGAGAGGATGTAACAAGGAGAGAGGGTTGGGCAGGAGGGGGGCCCTTATCTGCAGGCGTACAACCTGTAGTAGACTTAGGCGGACTGAGAATCAGCCTGTGGAAAGACTGGGCCCTGACCCAGCATGCAGGGATCACTTGGATAGAACAGATCTGCTCTGCCTGCTGCCGTAGGTCTGGCAGGCACGAGCACACTGGAGCCTGTTCCACTTCTTCCATGGGGTCAAACCAAATATTTAATTCTTTAACTGTCCTCATCATTGGCTCCTCTGCCCATTTATCTCTCTAGCTGTTTGAGCTCCTTGCAGGTAGTCAGGTGGTCTCATGTAATGAAGTGTCCAGGACTAAACCTGATGCTTCAGGTGCAGCCGTGCCTTTGTCGTAGAGGGGGAGGCAGAGACCATCCATGCAGTGTCGTGCATGTGTTGCCTCAGAATCTAACTGGCCTTTTTGCTGCCATAGCCTTTTGCAAACTCAGTCCAAAAGGTAGATGTGCATCCAGCGTGAGCTTCTTCCTACACTCACACCCTGATAGGTCATATCCATTCCCACTGGGATCTGGCAGCTGTATCTGACTTGGCAGCATCTGGGGTGGGGCTCTCCTATAGTCAGTGCTGGTTCTCCTCATTTGCTCCTGTAGTCAGTGTTGATTCTTCTCGCGCTGCTTCTAAGGCATGTGCCTGATGCCCAAGGCAAAGTAGCAGCCAAGACACCTTGGTTCAAAAGGCAGCAGGTGTGCATGCGGGCAAATGCAGGGCTGGTGCTGGGTCAGGCAGCAACCATGTGGAACCATCCCTTCTCTGGGGGACTGCTTCCAGGCGGCCGTCTGCAGGCGCATGCACCCCCAAGAAGCTTTGCTGCCTGGGAGTGTCTGAGGCAGGGAAGCAGGTCTGGCCGAGGGCGTGCTGAGTGAGCAGGCCAGGTTGGGAACTTGTTGTGCAGGCAGGGCACGTAACAACAAGCCCCAGCGAGAGCGCTGGCAGGAAGGAGCTGCCGTCAGGCAGCAGGAGGTGGAGTGAGCGGCCTGCTCCTCTGACTTAAAGCAGTTGCATGCTGGACGGGAAACTGCTCTTGGGAGATGCATGGCATGAGGGAAAGTGAGTCTCTCTGGGCTGCCCCAGCTCTTGGGTCTGCATGGCCGGTGGCACCCTTTCAGTCAGCAGGTCTGTCTTTTAGGTAACATCCCTGCAGCTGCTGTGTGGAGACTGTTGCTCCTGGGCAAACCAGAGCACATTTTGGGACTGGCAAGTAATCCCCATGGTCTCAAGTGGTTCCAGTGGTTCCTTGCCCTCAGAGTTAGACTCGGACCAGGCGGGAGCAGTTTTGTATTAGGTTTTAGCACTTGGTGACCTTGCCGTGTTCTGCCCAGATGAGAGCTTTTGGCTATCTCTTTGCCTTCAGGTCTTTGTCAACCAGCGTCATGTCATAGCTTCCCTTCCATGGGCACAGTCATAATATGGGCATCCCAGGCTCCACTCAGCCTCGTGGCACTCAGGGAGCTGAGTTAGAGGAGACTTGGACTTAGCGGAGTCACTCGCCAGCACATGCATGTGAGGTGGAGGAGAGTAAAATCGCTCCTGGACTTGCCCAGTGTGAGGTTTCCTAGAAGGATCTTGGACCAAGCAGCTGTGTGTTCCTCCTCCCGGCAGGGTTGGGACTGGGGAGTGCAGGACACTGATCTCTATCTGCAGACAGAGGCCATCGGTGTGTCCTTGTGCTGCCGGCTGTAGACTCATGCTGTCCCTTCTCTCCCATATCGCCCCTCATGGTCTCCTCTGGCTGTGCCAATCCCTGCATGTAAGTGCTTAGGAGCAGAGCTTCTTGGGAAAAGGCAAGCGGAAGGCAGGCCAGGCCTGCAGGGGTGGGAGTCAGCTCCTGCAACTGGTCACCCACAACTCAGGCCTTCACATCCTGCTTGTTAAATTTGCAAGCTGCGCCCTCCTGCTTTCTTCTGAAGCTGCTGGCCCTCAGGCCTGGGAAGGGCCCCCGCAAACATCCACAGACCATTGCTGTTCTCCTTCAAACCCTTCCTCCTTTGCTACCGTGCTACACAGAAGCTTGAGGCAGTTGGTGTGTCAAGACCCCTGTTATCAGGATGATGCAGCTCTCCTGTACAGTCCTGTCTGTCCGTATACAAGGCCTGTCTCATGTTATGCTGCATGCTGTCTGGGGCAGGGACCATCTTCTGGTTCTGTGTTCATACGGTTCCTGGCACAGAGGAGTTGTTTCATGCACTAGGATCCTGGGGGCCATGGCAGGATGATAAGCATCATTCTAGGCCATGGAATCATATACAAGTCAGGTTGGCATTGATCTTAGGAAATCACTTCTAGTCCAAGAAGGAAGGATCATCCCTATCTAAACTATCCTGTACAAGTGTTTTTCTTACCCAGAGATTCCCATCTGTGATGCTGCCGTGAGAGCCTTTTGAGGGCGTTGTAGAGTGCCACTCAATATTAGCACTGTGTGGTGTGTGAACACCTACACATGATTCACAGGATAAACCCAGAGATTTCAAAGAGGAATCCATACTGTGTGTCTGAGTCCTTTGCAACAGAATTGCTCTATTATTTTTCCACAGGAAAAACAAACAAGTCAAAGCTATGAGCTGGTATCTTCAGTAGCTACTGAGCACAGGAGTGAGGGGCATGGCCTCTGAACCAGAGCTTCCTAGACCTGAAATACTGGCAGCTGTAAGTGAGAGAGGAACAGGGGGAAAACTGTGGTCAGACCCTGTTCACTCTTCCTTGCACCCTCTGCCGCCATGTGACACAGGCCTATTTGGTGCATAAAGGACTGTGGGACAATACCCACTAGGAAGCACTATAATCCTTAGAAGGGAGGCCACTGGGTAAGCAACAACTGATTCCTTGAGACAAATCTAAATATAACAGGGATGGAAGTGAGGTCATAGGTTTAAAACGAGCACCAAGAGGGGACACCGAGCAGACCACGCTGAACAGCGCTCACTGGTTCCTGAATCAGTCCAAGGAGCCAGAGGACACTGCCCAATGAACCTCTACCTGGAGATGGGATCAGACCAGGGACAGGGAAGTGGCCCCACGGTCCCCAGGGGTCCTTCCAGCCAAAGCCTCCTTCCTGGTGGTGTAAATTGTTATCTTGGCTAGGTCCAAGATGAGGCTGACCAAGAGGTCCTGGGACTTGGTGGGGCTGCAGATGAGGTGTGCATAAATGAACACATACAAGCAGAAGTGCTTCCAGGACCTCAGCAAGAGGTTTTGGAAGAGGCAGTGAAAGGGCTACAGCCTGGAGCACTCCGGGTACCTGTATGCCAGGGTCTCCCTCTGGTTACAGAAGGGGTAGGTGGGGCATCTTTGAAGTGCACCAGATACACACCTGTGGCAACAGCTTCATGGAGGAGCCATCAGCTGGGGTCCCCACTGGCTCATGGGGTCAAGGTGGAACACAGACTTGAGGATATTAAGCAAGATGGACCTATGGTCTGACCCAGTACATGGAAGCTAATTTTTTGTCTAAAAATGTTGAGAACCACTGATCTATCCTATGCCCAAAACCACATAAACATCCTTGTCTCACAGCTGCCCCAAAACACCAAGCCCCCCCTAAGCTGCCACAGTAAAGCAGAGGGGCAAGGGCACTGCCAGCATCCTGCTGCAGCAGGGACAGGGCAGGGTTGTTAAACATGGCTCCCAGTGAAGGCAGGGGCTAGTCTTGATCCAGAACTCCTTCCCGTCCTGTGACTGCACCAGTATTTGTAACAACAGGCCTCCAGAGTCAATGGAAGGTGGAAGTACCGTGGATTCAGTATGTGTTGTCCTGGCCCCATAAAGTGCATGTGTAGCAGTGGAAAGGGCTGCAGACCAGAGAATCTGGACTGGTGAGAGCAGAGGAAACAGCAGCAGTACATCTATGAGGAAGACTTGAGAAAAAATCCTGGTAACTGGGCTTTAGTGGAGGTGACATTCACATTGGGAGGCCTGCTGAATCCTTCATGTCACAAATGCCTCATCTTTATCCTTTAGGTCCTTTGTAGGGTAGCCCCTCCCTGTGGATCAGATCCGTGACCCCCACTCTGTTCTACCAAATGACACCAACCTCTCCTGCCTGGTGAGCTCTGCCTCTCCAGCACCTTGATGCCATTACATGAGGAATGGGTCCTGTCAGGAGTCAGAAGCTTGCTCATCAAATACTTTCTTGGAAGTTGTCTCTGCTCTGACGCCTACAAAACATTCCTGTCCTGCAGCTCTGGCAAGCTGGGGCTAGGCCGACTGTGCTGAACATGCTCCTCTTTCTGCTCCCTTGGCCCCTGGCCCACTTTTCTCTTTCATCTGCCGGTCTCTCTCAGACAGGGGCTGACTTGCTTGTGCGGTACCTAAGCCAGTGATTCTCAACCAGGGGGCTGGGGCACCCAGGGGTGTCACAAATCCTTTGCAGCGTGCCACAGGGTGCTGCTCAGTACTTGCACTGGTGGTGTGCAAACCCCCATGCATAATTCACAAGATGAACCCCGAGAATTCAGATAAGAATCCATTCAAATAGGAAAACATTCGGACTGCTGTGGTCATTCTGAATTCTTTGCAACAGAAGAATTGCTATATTTTGTCTGTATTCAAAAAACAAGTGAAAGCTAAAAGTCCCAATTTTCCAAGAGATGCCTTGGGTCTAGCAGTCTAAAAGGTTAGACTGCCTCCAAAAGTCTAAAAAGGTTGAGAACTGCTGACCTAAGCCAATGCAGTCCTGGTCTTCAATGGGTCTGGTGTTGCTCCACACAGTAGTAGAAACCTGAAAAGCAACACATACATGTAAGAGGTTGGAGGGAATGACCCAGTTGTCCCTGTGGGTGGCTCAGTGACAGAAGAGCTCAGAACAGTGAGCCACTTATAGAAAGGGATTATTATGCTTCCATGGGATGCTGTCATTTGGGATGCCATGCTCAGTTCTGTGTCATTCCATCTTGGAGAGGATGCAGCAAAGAGTGGGTTCAGAGACTGCCTGATGATGATTAATAGCTTGGAGAGTTTGGAACTGCTAAGTTTAGAAGGACCAGAACAGCCAGAAGCACAAGGGGACAATTGAGTAAATACCGGCTGGAGACATTACAGAAGCAAAGGAGGGTCCCTCGCAATGTAGAAAATTGATCCAGATGACACCAGTAAATAGGCAGCATGTGGGGAACCTTGGGGACAATTCCGCAAAATTGCACCCAGAGCAAGAAGCCTGCAGAAGAAGAAATGCTAGTCAATTTAGCATTGCTCTTCTTGAGAGTCACCAGCCTCACCCGGGGTTTCTGAAATGTCTGGGAACGATGGGGCTGAGCTGTTAGTAAAAGCCTGCATTAATAAAGTAGCCAGCCTTCCAGAAGACTGGAGAGTGGTTGATGTGCTGATGTTAAAAAAGGGCTCTAGGACTGAACCAGGAAAGCCTGACATCTGTGCATGACAAAGGGGCTGAAATGACAAAACACCTAGAAGGTGTGGACAAGATAAAGCCTAACCAGCCAGATTTCTGCAACGGAAACGTGTCTCACTAATTAATACGGAGCCATTTGTTTGAAATGTGATGATCTGTGATATATGGGGCATTTAGCTTTACCTAATGGTCTTTCCTGATCTTAACTTTCTGATTATTTTTTAACAATCTTTCAACGTGGCAATAAGATAGTGAATAACAGAGAATTAGTTGTTGATGTTATATTTTCAAAAGGTCTTTGACAAGATCTTGCAAGAGTTTACTAAAGAAACTAAGTAGTCATGGAGCAAGGTATTTATTGTCTTGATTCAAAAGCATGAAACAAGTAGAAATAAATAATCAATGTTCACTAGGGAAGAATTTAACAGGATGCCCTGGTTCCATGCAAAGACAAAAATTCTAACAATCAGGGAAAGGGGGAACGTGTTGCAAAGAGCGGAGCATGAAAACAACAGAGCTTTTTGTAAGTACTCTAAGTCCAGAGAGGATTGTGAGAAATGTCACAGGAAACTAACCAATCAAGGCGGAGGCATTGTGGTGGTCACTGAAGTCCTATGGTGACAAGGACAAAGTAAACCATGCTCAAACAAAAACCTGAATGACTTGTAGACTTCACAGGATTCCAGATGAACATTATCAGCTCAGAAAAAAGGGATCTGGAAGTCATTGCAATGTAAGAACAAGGCGATATTCCTTAAAACTGGTAGGCAGTACATACAAAAGCAGTAAGAGAAAATGCCTTTTTCTGCATAACTTTTAATTAGAATCATAGAAAAACAAGGCTTAATTTTGTCCAAGTCCCCGCTCAAGGCAGGAGCTTTACCATAGTAAAGGTCAAAAGAAAACAGAGCAAGAGGCAAAGAGTAAGCGAGAATATCCAGGGTTCTTTTAGTTAACACACGAGTAATTTGGGAAGACATATTTGTGTGTCATTAGATTGCTAAGCCTGATCTTTAGTGTAACACAGGCCTTTGGATTTTGTTGTTTGCTTTATATTGAGCCCAAAAGCTGTGTTTTACTATAGCTTATCTTCCAGAAAGGGGTCCAGTCTTGTTTTGAGGATATTAAGGTTATAAAATCTACCACTTTCCCTATTAGCTTGTGCCAGTGCTTAGTTATACACATTGTTAAAACTCTGACCCTTATTTCTAACTTTAATTTGTCTGACTTTGGCTCCCAGCCATTGATTCTTGTCCTGCTACTCTGTTAAAATAAAGAGTCCTTTGTTACCTGGCACTTTTTAGGCTGTTTTATGTATACCTTCTCCATATTTCCAACTTCCTTCTAAAAATATTAACATTGCAATCCTCATGTTACTTGACAAATTCTGAAGAAATATATCGAATGCTTTCCAAATGCAAGAAAAGGGGACAGAAAATGCCTAACTCGTGTTGTAGTAGTGTTGCAGTAACAGTGTAGCCACAATTCAATATGTAAATAAAAATGGGATAAAAGAAACATGATCCGGTAGCTAAGAGATGAGAGAGAGGCAGTCAAAAGGATAATCTAAGTGGAAGAGCAAGACCATTCAAGAGGGTCATTATTACCTGTAGAGTGCAAAGAGAGTAACGGGGATCAGATAGACTATAATGAGCTGTAAAGTAAATGCTTGTGGAAAGTTCCTAGTTCTGGGTGCCCAGTTAGCAAATTAATTTTTCTTCCCAAGTCTGTCTTTTGAAGGTGTCAGAAAGGGAGTGATGATTCTGTGAAAGATGTTCTCCTATCTGTGTTCATGTCTCTCTTTGCCCTTTACCTTTTTCTGTGATTGGAAGAAAACTATACTCCAGAATGAAGTTTCACACACTGTTTCCTTGAGAGGATGTGGTGCACTGGATGAGATGTACCACATCCTGGGATAGACGTGTAGGATCCGTGAATTATGATGGTTTCACTGGGGGGTGTTAATTGTGGTAGCAGAACAAAGGAGTCGATAGATTTCACGTTTATTGTCAAGGCAAGGTTGTGTCCCATTTGGTGTGTGTTGGTTAGCAAGGAGTTTGCTTCCGATGATGAGTTGCGCCCTAACTTGCACTGATTGTTAAGTGCAGAAAGTTGTGAGGAAAGGTACAGGCACCAGGAAAATCTATGGCTGGCAGGATTAAGGACAAAAACACTTATTTCTATTTAAGTCAGATCAAAAGTAAACCTATTCATGGAATAGGCCAATTTTGAGCTGGAAATTGTTAATGATGTAGGAAAGGTGGGAGTGTTTGATAAATGCTTCTATTTTGGTTTGGAAAAGAGCAAGATGATGTCATCCTCCTGCTTTACTCCACCTTAGTAAGGCTGCAGCTGGAGTACTGTGTCCAGTTTTGGGCCCCCGCTTCGGGAGGTGGATAAGCTCAAGAGAGTCCAGAGGAAAGCCACGCATATGATCAAAGGCCAAGAGAACAAGCCTTACAGGGGAGAGGCTGGGGCGTCAGCCTGGCAGAGAAGGCTCAGCAGGTAGTTGGTGGCTGCCTATAAGTATATAAGGGGGTGTACACCAGGATCTGGGATAACAGTTGTTCGCCAGGGCTCCCCAAGGGATAACTAGGTCTAACGGCCACAAACTCCTAGAAGGCTGATTCACGCTCAATAGAAGGAAAAACTTCTTTACAGCCCAAGTGTCCAGGGTCTGGAGCAGGGGCGTACAAGCACCCCTTGTACCAGGGGTGGTACAAGCACCTACTCTGGACTCATTCAAAAGACATTTGGATGTTTATCTTGCTGGGCTCATCTGATCCCTGCAGACTTTCTGCCTCTGGCAGAGGGGCTGGATTTGATGATCTCACAAGCTGCCTTCCAGCCCCTAATGTCTATGAAATCTATTAAATCAATGCATTCATATCACGTTAGAGGCTAACATATATGTTAAGGGTAAATGTGTGTCCATCAACCTGGTTCATGGGAGGTAGGTCCTGTCAAATGAGCCAGTTGTCTTTATTGATCTCATTACAGGTCTAGCTGATAAATGCAGCTGTGTTGATATACCAGGAGGCTGATTTCTCCTTGGCCAAGGCTTGACTAATAAAAAGCATTTTAATGCATCCATGTTTGGAAACCAAGAATGCAGGCTGGGAGACTGTCCACAGAGTGGACATACTGTCTGGGTGGGAGCCTGTCTTAAACAGTGAGCCAAAGAAAGATTTGGGGTGTTGTGCAGATAATTGCTGGTTGTAAGCTTCCAGTACCAGTAGGGACATGAACCGTCCCTGTACAGAATAGTGCTATGTATCCACTAGACTAGAATATGCTGTATCAACACTTCAAGATGAGTGGAAACTCTCAAGTGACTCTTCTTTGAATAGTTATCCGGAGGAGAAATCAAGCCTCGCAGTGAGACTGAAGGAGCTCAAGCCATTCAAGGTATCAAGGAATAGGCTGAGCTGAGACTTGATCATTGTGTTCAGGTACTCACACAAGGAGCTTTCCAGCCTTGCTGACAAAGTCATAATCAGTTCCAATAGCTGGAAGCTGAAGTTAGATTAATTTGAATCTTAATATAAGACGTAATTTCATAGCTGTCAGGGTAACTGAACATTGGAAGTTTGCGAGAGAAAATGGTTGACTCACCATTGCTTAGAGTCTTTACAAGATTAGATATCTTCTAAAACGTGTGTGTTCACTAGCTTCTACTGCCTGTGTGTACATGGGGCTCAGGGGCCAGACTGGATGGTTGCGTGGCTGGTTTTGGCTTTGGAACCGATAAATTCCCTTCTTTATCGCTCATCACAGTGGATCTTGGAAAGAACAGGGATGCCTGTATCGCCTTCACCGTGCTCAAGACACTTGTAGTTCTGCGTTAAGACAATAATGATAAAAATTGCATGCTTCAGGGTTCATCCTGAAGGGTCAAGAAGGAATTCCACTTCTTCCCTGCCCCTCTCCCCAACAATTGGCTAGATATAATCTGAGTCTGTTTTTCTTTCTCCCCTGCTTGCTTCTGAAGCATCAGAAATCAGCTATGGCTGGAGATGCAATAGGTAGGTGGGATGTAAAGTTAGTGAGTCAGTGCTCTGAGTTAGTGTGGAGACTCTTTTTCTTCAGTGTCTAAATAGTGTCTTGCTCATATGCCTATGTTTAAACCAGTTGTGAGATTTGGGATGGAGAAAGTTTCCCGGAGGTTAGATGGATATCCCCATGCTATTCTTTGCAGTATGGGGACTGGCTTGCCTGCTGGGATCATCCAATCATCTGGCCCAGCCTCCCGCCCAGATGCAGTATTTGCCATCCTTAGGCCCTCCCAGGGAGATGCCTATCTTGATTCTTCCTTGGAGGTTTTCATGATCTCACATCTTCCCTGGGAAGCTTGTTCCACTGTCCCATCACTCATAAATTAGGAATTGTCACCTTTGATTGGATCTAAATCTGCTTTGCTGCAATTTAAACCTATTATCTTGTAACCTGCTCTCTGTTGTAAGGGAGAATAATATTCCTGTCTTCTTCATGGCAGTCTTTCAAGGATTTGAACATTCATGAAAGGTAGAAATGTCCCAGTGAAAGTTCTTTCCTGCAAGGAGTTACAAAATGATGTAGACAAAGTGTAGCGTGCCATTAGCAGAGAACAGGAGGAGCTCAAGTGTCATCGGTATCTGAGGCTCTGCAGTGTAAGGAACCTGGTGAGCTGAGATCTAGATACATTTACTGTAGAGAAAGCCAGATGAACTGCTGTGTAAACATGCCTCACCTAATCAGCGTCCTGGTTTCAGGGCCTCAATGCCGATGACAGTTGGGCTCCTCCTATTTTCTGCTAGTGGCACACTATAGTTTACACAGAAAGAAGAAACACGCACAGTATTAGCTATAGAAATGTTTCCGTGCTAGAATAAAACAGCTGGAGATCTTCAACAGTTTCTTGCCAGTACTAGTAACAATGGCACGAGTTGGGCCAGATGGAAAAAGCAATAGGAAAACCATTAATGTAAAACTTCATAAAATCTCAGCTCGCAGCACACCCACTGTTCACTCTGCTGCTGTGTTTTACTGCTTATGCTGGCACCCACTTTTAGTACTTATGCAGGAAAAGAACTTTAACTGGGATACGTCTGCCTTCTATGAAAGGAGTTAAATGGCCATGTAGACCAGTGCTTCTCAAAGTGGTGGTCCGCGGAGTGGTGCCAGTCTGCAGCGAGTTGCCAGGAAAGAAAGGAAGATATTTTCAGAAGGATAACACTGACATGTCATAGTGCCATGTTCGTACGTTCCAGCTCTCCAGGTGACGTCACGTCGTGCGAGGTGAGGAAAGAGAAAGAAACAGCCGGTCGCGCATTTGTGTAGTGCTGTTACACGCAGTTTACACCTTGCTGCCACCGGCTGAACCGGGCACCAGTCCCTGGCCCATTGGAAAAAAAATTGCCGGTCTGCCACATCAGATAGTTTGAGAAGCACTGCTGTAGACGTTTATCACGTGAGCTCCAGCTGACCAAACCTGGGACCGAGCGTCTGCTGCTGATTACAGCAGGAGCTGCGGTGAGCAACATCTCTGGGCCAAGTCCATACAGACTGCCCAGCTGTGATCCTGTAGCTCTGTCCCTGGGCCAGATGCTCTGGTGCAGATCGGTGTCACATTATTGTTTCCAGAATTAACATTTTTGGCTTGATTTCCCTACAGCTCATGCACGTTCCGACAGCAGATTGCTGGCCAAAGTGGAGTTCTCCATTTACACCAGTGGAAAACTTTAAACTGATTGGATAAACTCTCTCACAAGACCACAGGTAAAGTCCAGATGGAGTAGAAGATCTGTAGTATGTACCTGCCCTTGTCTGCAGTCATGCCGGGCTCTGGCACTTTGTCATGGGAACAAATGAGGAGCTGGAGAATGAAAGGGAAGAAGTTCTATGCACCCTCTGCTAGAAACGTTGACATTGGGCCCCTGAGAGAGGCAGATAACTGTCCCAGGCTTCTACCTCAGTGTCTCAACTGAAGTCCACACTTATCCACCAAATGCTTCCCAGAAAAGCCCAGAAATAAATGAAGTCCCCGCCCCTTCCCCCCTTAATCCAGGTTTTGTGCTGCTCGCTGCTTGCTACTTTGATCTCAATAAGTAACTGTGAATAGGTAACAACTAGAAGCAGTTATGCCCAAGGACCTTCCTGAGTAGGAGGTAAGGAAGTGTCAGTAGTAAGTGGTGTACTTTTGTGCTCAGGTGACCTACAGCGAAGCCCACCACTGCCAGGTTTGGTGGGTTGATTGCAAATCTGAGCCTCCAAGATCAAGTCTGAAATAGATTCTTGAGCACTGCAGTTCTGAGGACGTTTTTCCTGACAGGCACAACCATCGGGCGAGATCAGGAGACCTGCTGAGTTACTGGGCTTAAAACTGCAGCCAGCGTACTAGCAGTATAGATCCAGCCAAACTCTTTAAGAAGCTGGCCAGGAGAAAGGCCTTGCGAGGCTTGTGGAAAGCTGCACCCCGTCTGCGGACTCTGCATTCCAACGCTTGGGTCTTGCCTGTTACCTTGCTGGGGTGGTGCAGGGCTCTGCTTGCTCACGGGCATGAGATCAGCTTGTGCAGGCATTGGATAACAGGGCTTAGCAGTGTTCTAGGCTGCAGTCAACCTTCTGCCCATATTTCTGAGCCAAGTCACTGATAAGAGCAACAGCCTGGTTTGCACAATCAGCCCCTTGCAAAGCTGCAGGCAGGGCCTAGAGGCTTCGGTTCGCAGGCGGTTGTTAAGGGTTTTCAGTTTCCTTGCAAGCAGAACGGGCCACGTTTTCTACCCTTGTTCGTCTGCTTGATGAATGAAGCCTTGAATTAAAGTTCCAAGCTTCCTAATTGCCTCTCTCTGATGAGGGCCAAGAGGGCACTCTGGGCTCACCTGTATTAGAACAGTACGTGTTAACCCTGCAGTTGCTGGTAGAGCAATTTTTCACCATTGCTACTAAATTGACACCATGCAGAATATAAAGGAAGGTAGACACTTTACCAGATGTCTTGCAGATTAAGTCAGACAGAAGAATTCCAGGTTCATTGGGTGAAAAACCCAAACTCCAAACGATAATTTGGACAGAGGATGGAGACACTGGTATCAGTCCAGTTAAACCCAACTAAAACCTCTCCATTCTGAACTCTCCTTCCAGTTTGAGCCAATCACTTGCCAAGGGACAGCTGGTTTTGATTTACCCCTGAGCGTTCTGTTCAGGATCAGCTGGCATGTGCCGAGCAGCATTTCAGAAATGTTCTTGTTTAAAAGTGTTTCTGTTTTGCTTTTGTTCTTGTTCTTTGTCCTCTGTATTACATAAGCTTGATATCAGCCTGCTGAAAATGTATTAATCCATTAAAAGCATAACCCCGGGATTACAGATCAGGGGCTTTCCTGCACTGTCTACAGATCACAGGCTATTAGACATGGGGGGCTGTCCCCACTGCAAGTCTTGAGGTGTGCCTGCCTCTGCCCTGGGAGGATTCGAGCGGCTGAGGAGAGTGCCCCCAGGACTGGGGGGACCGGGGGGAGGGGGAGCGAGGGCAGGTCCAGGTGGGGCAGGGCCTGCTGTGCTCTCTGCTCTAGGCGCTGTGCTGCAAGGCCTGGCTCAGGCTGGTCTGGCTCATCCACCTTGGCTCTGCCCTGCGAGCCCCGCCAGGCCGCGATGCAGGTTCTCCAGGCGTGCCAATCCGTCAGAGCTTCCTGCTCCTGTCTGGTGAAATCCAGCCCAGGTGTTGGGTGCTGCCCTCGGGATCGGTTTTCACAGGTAGACGGAGCCTGGGAGCTGGGCTTCCCCCGCTTGCTGGCTCCTCCTGCCGGAGGCAGCCACCCAGACCAGCTCCGTGCTGACGCCCTGCTGACATGCCTGCTCCCTGTTTGCTCGGGGTCACGTTCCTGCTCCAGCTCTCTGGGTCTCAGTACCCAGCCCTGCATGCAGTCCTCCCCAGGACTGCCTGCATCGCTGCACAGATGGCCGACATCCACACCATGAGACAGCACCCTCCGGGGGTGCAAGGAAAAGGGAGCGCACTCCTGGCTCCGCTAAGCTCCAGGCAGGCAGTGAGGCTCCATTGTGCGGCACGAGCCCCCTGCCCCAGACAGACCAGACATCGTAGTCTGGCAGTGCTTCTGCATATCCCAGACAAGTGCCTGCCTCTGCCTGCAGGCCCAGCCAGGCTGCAAGGCTCCTGCGTCCCTGCAGACTCCTCACAAGGACCCATGCAAGCACAGAACTGACTGTGACCACTGGGAATCCTGGTTTTCTCTGCTAACCCCCCCCCCAATTTTTAGATTAAAAAAAGTAACCCAAAATCCACATTTTTTCCATGATTATAATGAAATGCCACTAATATATATAGATAGATAGATATAGATATATATCTATAGTGGTGTTTAATTTTGATCGTGGAAAAATGTGGGGGTTTTTTTACTCTGAAAATTAAAGCTGATGCACCATACACTAGGCAACATATCTTATACCTGTGGGCTAAGGCAGGAGGTAGTGACCTATGGCCCGTGGGCTGGGTCCAGACAACAAGGATTTTATCTTATCTATAAAGCCTGGATGTTGGCAGTGTTTCAGTTGGGGGGGGGGGGCGGCCTTCGGCAGTGTTTTGGCCGTAGGGATGGGGCCTGGGATTTAGAGGTGTGGCAGCAGGGAGAAGTGATGGCTGGGTCAGGAACACCAGCCTACCGCAGAACAAGCTGTGCTATTTCAGCTTGCTGCTCGTAAAGTTTGCAAACCCCTGAGCTAAAAAGTCAAGGGAATGCCCCATCAAAGCAGTCCCTACGAAGATCAGCAGCAGCTGCTCTTCCATGAGGCTGAACTAATGCCTTCATACATGAACTTGTTGCAAAAAAAAAAAAATCAAAAAAAAAATCCATTAGCATAGTGGGTTGTATTAACAGGAGTGTTGCTTGCAAATCAAGGGAAAAGATTCTTCTGCTCCAGTTGGCACTGGTGAGACTTGCATTTCAAAAAGGATGTGGACAGATTGGAAAGGGTCTAGAGGAGAGCAACAAAAATGATTAGTGGCCTGGGAAGCATGACTTAGGAGGAAAGGCTGAAAGAACTAGAGTTATTTAGTCGAGAAGAAAAGATGGAGAGGGTAGAATTTGATAACAGTGTTCAAATACCTGAAGAGAGGGTAGAAAGAGGATGGAGACTGGCTCTTCTCTGTGGCTGTAGGGGCAAGACTAAGACCAGTGGACTCAAACTGCAGCAGAGGAAATTTCAGTAGGAGAGTTGGACAAACCTCTTTTCTGACTATGAGGGTGATAAGCATTTGAACAGGTACCTAGAGAAGTGGTGGAATTTCCATCCCTGAACATGTTCAAAAGTTAGAAACACTCACTTTACTGGGCTGGTTTAGAAAGGTAGTTAGCTGTATTAGTCTGAAGTCAGGCAGAAGGTGGGGTAGATAGGCAACTTATAGACTAATAAGATGTACATATTTCATCAATATTAGGGCTAGGAGGGACCTTGTAAGATCATTGGGTCCAGCCCCCCCCGCCCCAGGGACAGAAAGTCAGCTGGGGTCAAAGGATCTTAGCAAGAAAAACGTCCAATTGACTCTTAAAGGAGTCCAGGTAGGTGCTTGCACCACCTCTGGAGGCAGTCTGTTCCAGGTCTTGAGGGCTCAGACTGTAAAGTTCTTCCTTATGTCCAGCCTGAAACAGTTTTGGAGAAGTTTGTGACCATTCAACCATGTCATCCCTTGGGGTGCTCTGGTGTACAGACATTACCCCAGATCTTGATGTACACCCCTAATATACTTATAGGCAACCACCAGATTGCCCCTGAGCCTGTGCTTTTCCAGGTTGAAGAGTCCCGTAGTTCTCAGTCTCTCATCATAAGGCCTGTTTTCCTGCCCTCTGACCATGCGCATGGCTCTCCTCTGGACTCTATAGAACATAAGTTTTCGTGAACTCGAGGTCACTCCATCAGATGCTGTGAAAGGACAGCAGAGAGCAGTGTGCAAAGAGGAGTGGGTGGGATGGTATAGTCAGGGATGACCCTGCCTTGACCAGGGGCTTGGACTACATGGCCTCCCAAAGTCCTTTCCAGGTCTATTCCCCTACGATCCTATAAACTTCTAACTATGAGCAGAGCTTGTGTCTGGTTACAACTCATGCACAGACGCCAGCGTATGGGTCCTGCCATTGCCTTCTTAAAGTAGGTTGCCACATGCAGGGAATCCCTGCCCCGCCCCCACTGCTGAACTAGAGCTGAGGGCAAAATGGCAGCGCAAGGAAGCTCAAATGATGCTTCAGGGGTTCCAGTTCAAATACAAAAAAGGAAGTTTTCAAGGAAAAAGGGGTCAGCTAACAAGCACACTGGCTGGGAGGTGGAATGATGTCTCCAGTTGCCATCCAGCATGAGACCCTGTCCTAAGGCCTGGGCTTGTTTTCAGCGAGCTGGTTTCAAACAAACAGCGTGACACACCCCACTCAGAGAAGAGCAGCCACATCCTTTCTCCGTGACGGCACTGCATGACGCTAGAGCCACCTATGTCCCGGGGGCAGGACACCTGCATCTGCCTTCCTGTGGGTCACACACTCGCACCTGGTCACGGGTCCTGCTGGCACTGTCTCCCAGTGCCACTACTGCTGCCGTGGGACATACATGTGTGCCTCACTGCCGAAGGCCCTGCTACACAACAGATGCTGTGAAGGAGAGAGTGAGGTTGTGTTGTAGCAGAGTTCAGCTCATGTCTGGAAGGATTACATCCTTTCCAAAAACCCTTGTCCTTTAAAACAGAAACCAGGGCTCACATAGGATGCTTGACAGCAAGCAACCCAGATGACATTGCCCTCCAGCCAGCACTACGGACGAGTGCATGACAGTATCAGAGTGTCACATGATGAGGTGTACAGTCCCATTTTGCATCGCGGGGGCCCGTTCCCAGGACACTGCAGCACTGATGCACGCTACTACACCATGCACTCCAAAAACCTAGTTGTGGTCACTGCTGTCAAGCACAACTCACAGCTTTTGCCACTCCTGCTGTCACCACTCAGGGTCAGACCAATTGCCATATTTGGGGTCAGGAAGGACTTTCACCCCATGGATGATGGTATGGATGGGGGAGTGTTGCCCTCTATAGCAAGGTCTCTGCCTGGGACCTCTTGAGTGTCTACTGAAAACATTTTAGAGAAACAGGACAGTGGCTGCCATGGTTCCCCTGCCTTAGCTGTGGCAGGTTACAGTGATAGGTCTGTGCCGTGTCAGGGTTCATGGCAGTTTTATGTAGCGTTTAGATTATGGTTGTCTGGGCTGGGAGGTCCCTTCCACCCCCCACTTCTCTATGACTTTATGGCGCGCACACTCTTGCACTACCTGTCAGCTGCGGATGAGTGTAGTGGCTTTATAGCAAACCCTGCCTCTTCAACCCCCTACTGTGTTTCCTTCCTGCAGGTCCCCGTACCCCTCATGGCTCGCCGGTCCCAGTGTTCTTCGCAGGGGGACAACCCCTTGGACCCCAACTATCTCCCACCTCATTACAAGGAGTATTACCGCCTGGCGCTGGATGTGCTGGCTGAGAAAGGGAAGGAAAGTTACCAGCGTTTCTTGACAGAGGAGGGAGCCCCTGACTTCCTCTGCAACTCAGAGGTAGACCACATCATACAGCACCTTCAGAAGCCCCACTATGCCAACCAGGAGAGTAGTAGCACCGACACTGCACCGAGTGGCGACACAGATGGATCTTCTGGGACTTACTGGCCAGTGAACTCTGACCTTGCAGTGCCTGAGCTAGACCTGGGCTGGCCAATGGTCTTTGGGTTCAGGGGGACAGAGGTGACTACTTTGGTGCAGCCACCACCTCCAGATAATCCCAGCATCAAAGAAGAGGCCCGCAGGATGATCCGAGCAGCACAGCAGGTGAGATGAGCATGAGCCCAGGCCCAGCAGAGCTGCAGCAGTGAGAAGGGAGGAGGTGGTGGAACACAGCAACCCTTGTTCATGCTACTGTCTGTGACAGTAACTCACATCCAGACCCTGTAGGATACTCTGCCACTCAGGGGAATTTAAAAAGGTAGAAACAGCTCCCTGAGATCAGCGGTGGACCAGTGGGGTGGGTGGGTGGGGGCGGCTAGCCCTTCAGAGTTCTTATTGTGTGACGTGACTTTAAGTATTGCTAGCAGGGTGGGTGGGCACAAATGCAAGCACTGGTCCCCAGGCCCTGGAGATCCACAGTACATCACTGCCTGAGAATCTTCCTGTCCAGAGGTTGACAGCACACCAAGAGCTGGCACAGGGCCTCTTCATCCTTGCCTGCAGTGCCTGGCCCAGGAGGGAGGCAGAGAACAGTGAACTGGATGTGGCCAGAGCTCACTGCACTACACTGTCCTCTGGTCCCCAGGACCCATGTGGAACCATGGGAAAGAAAATAGAAGCTAGAGCAGTGCTGAGGCTGCTCTACTTGTACCTAGAGCTGGACAGGGGCCTACAAAGCTCTAAAACACAGGGAGCCCAAAAATGAATTAAAGACACCCTTCTCACTCCCAAGCAGAAAAAAATACAGGCTGTACATCATACTGGGCCACTGTGTTGGCAACAGTAACTTGAAAAGATGGAGAGTTCAAGAGTGGGCAAGCAACTTGGTGGGCACTCCAAGTGTAAGGCTGTAGCAAAGGGCCAGGTGGTCGCTGAGTGTACAGCCAGAGGAGCAGCAAGCAGGAGCGGAGGGCTGAGGTTATAGCTTATACAGCACTGGCCAGGGCTAGAGTTCTGCATTCCCATTCTAGTTTCCACCTTCAGATGTTGGGGACAGCACAGAAAAGAGCCACAAGAAATGGTTCAGGGACTGAAGAGAGGGTCTTAAAGCAAAAGACTGAAAGAACTTGTTTAGCCAATCTGAAAGATTAAAGGTGACTTCAAAGTCCCTGGACATTGCAGCGATAACTTGCTGCAATGAAACTGCCTGTGATATGCAAGAGTTTGGACTGATTAAATGAATCTGTCTGGTCTTAAACTGGAGAAGGAAGGGGAAAAGTACGGGGTAGCTTCAACTAAAGAATGTCTTCCAGAAAAGGCATCCAGTATGAATATAAGGCAGAAAAAGGAGGCACTGCCCCTGGCAGTTTGCCCCCACATTACTCATCCTCAGTTAAAAGTGCTTGTCTGATTTTGAATTAAGCAGGCATCAGTGAGGTCATATGCAGGCAGGCACAGAACTGTAATGTCCTTGCTCTCTTCCTCCCTCTTTCTGTTTCCCCCAAAGGTGGTAGCTATAGTAATGGACATTTTTACGGATGTGGATCTGCTGAGTGAAGTGCTGGATGCTGCTGCTCGCAGGGTCCCTGTTTATATTCTGCTGGATGAAATTAACTCTCAACTCTTCTTGGATGCAGCTGCTAAGTGCAAAGTCAACCTGAACTGTGTGGATGTGAGCATAAGATGGGATGCAAGAAAGGATTGGTGCTGGCACACTGCAGTCTGGTGTTATATAAAAAGCTGAGGGGGAGGGAGCAGTGTCTGTGCTGCAAGGCTGAGGGGAATCTGGACAAGAAGGGAGAAATGTCCCAGCACTGGGGTGGCAGTGAGGGTTGGGGTTGGCCTGGCTGGAAGCACAGCGAGACACGCCAGCTGGACAGAAGGCAGATGGATGAAAGCTAGTGCTGATGTTATTGGAGGCAGGGGAGCTAAAGGGAACAGGGGGCAGCTGCTGCCTGGGGAGTCTCAGTCTTGTCTCTGCTGGCTTGCAGTTCCTGCGGGTGCGGACAGTGGCTGGTCCCACATATTACTGCCGCACGGGGATGTCGTTCCAAGGCCACTTGAAAGAGAAGTTCCTGCTGGTGGACTGCATGGTGGTGCTGAGCGGTAACTACAGGTGAGGAGGAGCTGTGGACCCATGTGCCCCCTCTCTCTCAAGGGAAAAGGCTGGTAGGAGGGGTGGGTTCTTGCAGCAGCAGAATTGCACAGCACCATGGAGCACAGCAGCAGTTCCAGGGGAAGACATGCAGTTCTGTAGCTAGGGCAGCTGTACAGAAAACGGACACTGAGCATCTTTCACATCCAGGACTTACCATGTCTGCATGAAGGTTGGTAGCTGCTACAGTTCACTTCAGAGCCCACAGGCATTGCAGACACCAGGTTTGCCAATGACAGTCTAGAAAGTGCTAGGTCTAATAAGCCCAGGCTGTCACCTCAATGGCTATGCTCTGAGAGAAAGCAGTAGAGAGTCAAATTATAATTGATTTTTGGCTCACGACTAAACCTAACTTACAAGTGCTGTCACAAAACAAGATAACAAGCTAAAAAGGTTGTGCGTGAAAAGGCAGGATGCGAAGAACAATGTGTATGACTAGCATGGGAACAACTCTGGGACAGTGGTCAGTGCTTGAGTGCTGATGGGAACACTGGTACTGAAAGGATCCTCCTGCACCAGCAGCTCCTCATTCTGACAGGCACCTGCATTTTGTGATCCTACTTACAGCCTCACTAAACTCCATCTTAGACCTCACCAGGTTTCCTGTCCCCATCACTTGTGCCTGAAGGCTGGTCCAGAACCTCACTGTCTTGATGGTTAAACTTCCTTCTAATTTTCAGCCCAAATTTACTCAATGCCTGTGTGCACCTGTTTGTTCCAATGCCAGCATCATTCTTCCCTGGTGCTTATTGCAGTGATGAGTTTGGACAGCAATCACAACCCTTCAATCTTTGTTTCACCCAGTTAAACAAGCCAAAGTCTTTCAGGCCCAAATCCGAAAGAAGAGATTGGGCTTGACAACCCTGAGCTTTTACTTACCTAAAAGTTAGGTTCCCAGCTCTGGATACAGAACCGACAAAACCATAAAGGGCACCCATGTTAACTCCCTGTGCTTAAATGGAGAGACTCCTCTTGTCCCTAGGGCTGGTGTCCACAACATTATATGTGCTGAGGTCTGGGGTGGTCAGTGCCTAAGCCAACCCATAGCAAGAGCAAAGTTGAAATTCCACTCCTCTTTCCTGGGCCTGGGTAGCATTCAGACGCCTATATGAAACTAGGATTCAGAGCCTGGAACCACCACCACCTAGATAGGATTGCCTGAATCCTACATGCGCACACCGTTAAGACCACTTTCTGCACAAAAAACCTGAGAGGTAAATCACTTGTCCAAGGATTCATCATCCAGTGCTCTCAACCCTGAATTCACATCCACACCACAGCCCCAGTCACCAGTCTGTAAAACAACCTGGTTTCCCTGTCTGAGGCCAGAAGGAGAGCAAAAACAAGGGAGCCTGGCTCTGTAGCTCAGTGATGAGGAATTCATCACCCTAGTATAGGGAGGGCTGGGTTCCAGTCTTTGCTAGTAGGTATGTTTCTATTTCCTAATCACTTCCTGATGTGAAATACATCAGCAGGGACCAGGCTGTAGTAAAGGCTCATCTACACAGGACACTTAAGGAAAAAAAAAAAAAAAAGAACATCTACCTAGAGATTTAATGCAGCTGGACTAAGCCACTTTAAAAGATGATCTTCCTGAATTTCCCTCTGCAGATAAGTGCAGCTCTGGTGGGAATAGTAAGACAGTATTTGTGAAAAATGGGGTCGCTTCATGTAGGCCCACCCTCACCTCTGTGCCCAAGCTTTGGATACGTTATTGAGAAAGGAATAATTAAAATAGCTTTAAACATATTTTATATGATAAAAAAAATAATTCATCACCAAATATGAGTTATGGTAAAATATGCTTATGCTCCCCTTCTCCCTGTTTTCCTCTGGTCTCTTGCTACCGGTAGCTATGTTATAGGTCTCAAATTAGAACATGAGCCCTTTACCTCTAGGTCTGGCTCCTGTACTGGCCTGTAGAATCCCCTGTGCTTCTGATGCCCCATAAAACCAATAATTATTAGGTCTGGGAATGCCCGTGTCTAGTAGAAGTCTGCCAGTGGTACCTGATGCCAGTAGAAGGTTGGCCAGTCAGCGCACAGCAGACATGGTACCTGTGAAGTGATGCTCCAGGTGCTAACTTTTCTCGTTCTCATTTCTTATTGCAGCTTCATGTGGTCCTTTGAGAAGATTCACAGGAGCATTGCACACATCTTCCAGGGGGAGCTGGTGTCCAGCTTTGACGAAGAATTCCGCATCCTCTTTGCACAGTCAGAACCACTCATTCCTCCAGCCAATGTGTTGATGAAGGCAGAGAATTCATTTCCTATGGTCCCCTTCGGAAACAATTCACCCTTCTTGCCAAACAAGTCACCCCAGATGTTCCCAAGGGAGGAAAATTTCTTGCCTTCCTTCATGGACAGAGTGGATCCAGACAGATTCTTCCTGTCCAATTTCAGGCGGGATGACCTGATGCGCCACACCATGGAGGGGTCTGCCCTGCGCATGTATAAAAAGATGGAAATGGAGAACTCTCAGGTGGATCCAGGCCGGGGGTTCCTCCGTGCCAAGCAGCTGGAGCTGGATTCCTTCAAGCGGCACAGCTTTGCTGAAGGAACATTTGAAAACTTTTCCTCCTCGAGGCAGTTTTCCAGGCAGATGTTCATGAACAACTTGGATGATTTTAAAATCCAGTCCAGCCATTTTCAGAAGGACCAGTTCTACCAGTATCAGTTTGAACATCCCCATGCTGCTGGCAGGCCTCAAGGGCTCTTTGAGAGAATCCGAGGTGGCAGGGCAGGGTTCAATGAGCTGGAGGACTATGGTGAGGGCCCCAGGTACCCTGAACTTGAATCCAATCTCCCACACGAGGGCTTCCCCTTGCGGTTGGATTACGTACCCTCAAACTCTTCCAGGGAAGTGAAGCATGGTTCAGACCACGTGAACCCTGCGGGCAATGGCCCACTGGGAACAATGGCTCCAAGAAGGCAAAATATAGGGCAGAAATTCATGTGCCAGACATCACCCACACAGAAATACAGCCTGGAGCAACGCTTGTTTTTACAAGACAAAGACCAGGATCCAGATCAGGACAAGAAAGTCCAGGAAAATAGAACTGGTCTGCGCAACTGGAGGATTTCTTCCTACCTGAGTGGGTACCAGTCTGAGCCAGGAGACGAAGGTCTCCCAATGCCAATGGAATCTGAGGCCTATAATGATGTCCTGGGGGAGCCCGTCCCAAAGTACACTGGTGACCTGTTCCCAGCCTTCAAGTCCCCCCTGCCATTTAGCAAGTCACTGGCACTTAACAGTGCTAAAGAATCTGCAGGTGCTGACAAGGCAGGTGAGGAGGCCTCCCCTGTGAAACAGGATCCCTTCAGGTCCAGGATAAATCCCATAATCCAGAGGACCTCAAGACTCAGGTCCTCTCTGATTTTTAGTGGTGCCAAGTTAGAGCCACAGAACACAGCAGAGAAGGTTCAGATGATCCAAAAGGAGCAAATGTCCAGTGAAACAATAAAAGACAATGAAACAATAAAAACAACCACCTCTGCTAAAGTGGCAGAGCTCTTGGAGAAATGCAGAACAGGGGGCAAAGATACAGTCAGCCACACCAAAGCTGTTTCTAGTTTTCTTCAGGAAGAATCACAGAATGCAGAGAAGAAATGTACAAAATCCTTGCAATACAAGATCTTGGAGAGCAGGATGGTAGACACAAAAGAAGCATGTGCTTCTTATAAAATGCACACAGATGCTGAGAAACAGTTTGGCATGGCTCCATCAGCCACCGGCCTCCTTGAAACATTAAGCAAAGATCCCATAGTACATATGAGCAATAAAGAGACCAAGCTGGCTTCTCGGTTCTACTCTGTAGAGAATAGAGCTGCTCTTCCAGAGAAGGAGAGCCTTTTATTTGTAGGAGACACTCAGAAACTTGCTCTTCCAGAGAAAAAGGAAAAGCGGATGCTCCAAGAGGACACCCAGAAACTACCGAATGCAGAACTAAAGAAATCACAGGCAAAGATAAGCACCACATCAACTGTTGAGAGTTTATCCAAGAAACATGGATCTGAGAGCTCTCTCAATATGTCTGAGGAAGAGGGCTCAAAACAGGAGCCAAATCCAATAGAATTTTTTAGGAAAGGGTCACTGAGGCTGAAACAGTTCCTGCAACCAAAAGGTGAAAAGAAATCAGAAGAAGAAACTATTCCTGAGACTGGGAAACCTGACAAACAGAACATGGCCCTCAAACGAACTTCTCAGGGGGTTAGCCAAGAAATGATGGAGGCAGAGAAATCTCAGAAGTTCACAACAGTTGCCCCCAAAAGCAACCAAGCTCCTCAGACCAGGTTTGCTTCATCCACAGCTAATGCCCTATATAGCAGCAACCTCCGTGATGACACCAAGGTAATTTTGGAGCAAATTTCTGCCAATAGTCAAAAGAACAGAGCTGAACTAGCCAGGCAACTACCATCTACTAGTAACCCTGATCTTTCCAAGTCCACCACCAGCTTGGAGAGCAAAGGAGAGAAAGAGAAAAATTGCAACATCAACAGATCAGAGAGTTTTAGCAGCCACAGGCGGACTCTTCAGAGGCAACCATCAGAGGACAGAGACACCTTGCTGAAAAAAATGGAGAGTATGCGGAAGGAGAAACGAGTCTATAGTAGGTTTGAGGTCTTCTGCAAGAAGGAAGATCAAACAAGTCATAATGAAGAGGAATATGACACAGATGCCAAAGACAAGAAAATGGGAAAATTCATGCCCAAACTCCTGGGAACCTTCAAAACCAAAAAGTGACCTTAGAAATGCTGCCTAATTCCATCTGCTGGGGCCATAACCACATGTCAGAGGGAGAGGAGGTTACACTGCTAAGATGGACACCAGCAATGCCTGGAATACCCCTGGGAGGATAAGTAGGAATACACACAGCACTGCACTCCTGCACCATGACCTGCACCACAAAGTCACAGGATGCAGGGTAATCAATGCAATATGATACCAATTTTAAAAAAAATAAATTATCTGATTGTAAGAAGAGAAAAAGATAAAATAGAGTCTGTATGATCCACTCAGGGAACTTCCTGCTCTCAGGGAGGGAAAAAATACCAATTCAAAACTCTGCCCTGAGCTAGGGAAATCTGTGCTTCTCACTGAAAGAACAATGCTGATTTTTCAGCTGTTTCTCAAGTCCAGGTCCATTTTCTCTAGTGCCAGGAAGAGCTTTTTGAAAGCTCCCAAGATAAAGACCTTTCTGTAAACTCTGTGCCTCTACCTGTGGTGATGGCCCTGACCATCAGCATGTGTACGTTTTTTGTACTTAGCATTTTATTTTTTTAACTGTAATTGGAAATGCACTTACACATTACAGGAGCAGCCTGAGCAGGCAACTGGAAGGCAGCAAGCGAAGGAAGTGACAGGATACATGGGCATAGAAAGTGTATCCAAGACTGCAGCGTAGATAAGCTGAGCTAGTGGGTAGCTGAATTATGCTTGTACAATGCAGCCCTCACCAAACAGAAGATTCCTTGAGACAGTGCCTTCACAAATAGCTGTCTTCACTCAGGGAGGTGTTTGTAGCAGAGGATAAGCCATTTAAAGTGCTGGCAGGTCCCTCACTGTGCTAGGAAGGGAGACAGGGTTCAGAGAAAAGAATGGAAAAACTGAGCTTTGTTGTAAAAATGATCCTTTTTTGTAAGCTCAGGAATGGTTTATTTCTCATATATTTTTTCTGGTGTTTAGTACCAAGGCTGACTATGCAGCTCTTTCAGAGGCACAGACAGAAGTGACAGTTTTCACCCGAATGGCCACAGAAAGTGGTCTATAGCCATGACCAAACACAAGTGTATGGCTGAAGACTGCTTAAAAATGGCTGATCAGGTAAAAATCTGAATCTTCACTGCATGAGGGGTCAGACGAAGCCAGTTTAAAACAGAACGTCGGATACAACTTGTGTCTTTACTGTCCCCCCTCCCCCCACCTGTTTTCAGAATGGGAGAGGGGGGAAATGTTGCAGAGGGAGTTTGGTTTGGGGGATGTTCAGCCCCCACTAGAGGGTTGGGTGAGTGTACTGGGGCCCCCTGAGGCAGGGGAGCTCCAATTCACCCCCATCCCTTCAGTGCTGGCTGGGGAACCCCTAGAAGGAGCTCCCTTTGCTAGCGCCCCACCCACTTTGCAAACAGCCAGGGCTGGCAGGGGCCCTTGCTAAGGGAAACTAGTGCAGGCTGCAACCCAGCTAGATTCCCTTCTCCCTTGGATCCAGCAGTGGACTTCTGCTTGGTCCTGTGAATCGTTAACTCAGAACAAAGCCTTCTCGGTTACAGCAGGGAGCTGCACTTCTGTCTGTGCCCAGAGAGCCTAGCCTAGTCTGCACAATTCACACTGTGATACTGAATTGTTTGGCAGGGTGGGGGGTGTGGAGGGTGTAAAAAACCTGCTGTACTTAAGGTTTGCTACCTTGGGTCTGTTTTCTTCAGGGTTAAGAAGACTAACCTAAGGGCTGCCCCCCCTTAGACTTGCCACAGCAGCTGTAGCAGTCTCTGTGCTGGGAATTATAGCTGATTTCACATATTTATTTACGCTGTAAACAGACTTATTTGATTAATTAAAAATGGAACAGATAAGAGATCACAGCAAGCTCAAATCCACAGAAGGTGAATCTACTGGCAAGGAAGGACACCTGGGTCACAAGGCATACCTAATCCATTTGAGACTGGGCCAGTTGTGCTCAACCCCAGCTCATACCAGATCCAGCCTGCAGGACTGGTATGTGGCTTGTGGTGCTCTCCACACATCTGGAAGTTTGGCAGCAGGGGCGTGGTGGCAGCATTAAGTGCTAGACTCATGGTAATTAATGCTGCCACTGCTTGCTTACTATCAAATTTCCAGACTTGTGGGGAACCCTGTGCGCCAGATGACATGGGTTGAAAATGCTAGACTGGGTTCGGCCAGATACAGCCCATGGGATAGGGCTAGTACATGGAGTCACTGCAGCTGAATCTGGCCCATGGACCATCCTTGCACTATTCATCCAGGCCATAGGGCTGGAAGGTTGAGCAGGACTGGACAAGGGAAGATGGATGGGCTTTATCCATGTTGGCTACCTGCTCCCCTCCACGTGCTGACTGTCAGAAGTCCCAGTCCTCATTGTATTATGGCTCTCTCCCATCACCTACACTCTAGGCTGGCCTCTTACTGCAAGCAGCTGCCTTAACCTGTTCTGTTTCTGAAGCAGAAGCAGAAGATGTCAGGGCAGACACCTACAAACACTCCAGCTGCTCCTTGGTTCACCAAACAGCAAACAAAGTCCTAGGTTCAGTAAAAACTAACAGCAACACAAGAGGAAACAGTCTCTCATAGCTATATCTAGGGTCCAGTCAATGAGGCAACAATCAAACAGCCCTCAAGGAGGAGGCAGACCATCCCTTTGACACCTCCCTTTTCCTCTCATATCCTCTATGTGGGGAAGAGTCTTTTCAGTCCCAGCCAGAAATCTCTCTCTCTACTCATGCTCTCCTTTTCATGTTCCATCTGCTGCCTAAGTTGAAAATGAGAGGGAACAAGTCTTCTGAGTTTTCCTGTGGACTCCAGCAAGACTGGTACAAGTTGATGCCCCATCTATGATCACTCACAGGTGCTGCACCTCTGAGTTCAGCAAACCTAATTCAGATGTGTAGACAACAGGAAAGGCATGGAGCAAGCTGAATGCCAGCAGCTGTGGGGAACATGCCCTCCAAGCCACCCCAGATATGAGGCAGTAAAGCCACATTGCTGGCCCATCCCACAACCACTATGGATGACACCAGAGACTGACAGCATGAGAGGAGCAGCAGGGGATACCCTCAAGTGAGTGTTACTGCCTCCTTTCGAGGACTGGTGCACAGTGAGTGTTCCCATGGTAGTGGGCTCTACCTAAAGCAAATAACTTCAGTGACAAATGCTGGCTGGTTTCTTGCTTGGATGAAGCCTGGTAATATAAAGCTCTGAGAGGCACAGGTCTCTAATTTGCAGAACAGGTTATTTTGGAGGCTTCACCATTTAGGACAGGATTATCACCAATTAGCAAGATAATATACAATTTTTCATGTGAACAGTTCAACCCAGACACACACATAAGCCCCTCAAAACAGAAGCAACTAGATGGAGAGGAGCTGCCTAGAAATAAACAAGCCCCTCAGGCTCTGTAATAAGTTTCTGCTGCAAATACTACTAGGGAACTGCTGGCATAAGTGTTTGCACAGCAAAACAGTCTTGTTTCTGTGTGGAGCCACAATCCTTCTCTTGTACAATTTCTGTGCTACTGTTGTATATTAAGAGAATACTATCCAAGCAGTTCTGTATATTGTGGAGCATTAAATAAAACATTAACTTACTAAAGAACAATGCTGGAGTCAGATTTTATACACCAAATTGATTGCATTCACAAACAGCCACCACCTATAAATGACTTGATGTAAGACTGGCAGGATGTCTCGAGTAAAGGCTCAAAGGGATTTGATTCTGGAACCAGTGCTGTCTACCAGTTTTGGTAAAGCCTTGGATGCAGGGATAGGGAACATACTGATGCCATTTGCGGAGACAAACCTGGGAGGAGGTACAATTTAAAGGACAGGATTCAGATTCAAAGGGATCTTAAAACTGGAGAACTGGGCTATCAACAGCAACATACAGTTCAACAAACAAATGTAAGGAGCTACATACAGGGAAGAAAAACCAAAGTACAGGGGAGGAATAACTAGGTTGGCAATAGCACTGTCCAGAAGAACTTGGAGGTTTATGAGGGATCACAAACTCAACACACTTCAGGTGATATTATGCTATTTCAAGAAAATCAAATGCAACTTTGGCCTCCATTAACAAGCATTGCAGGAAAGGCATAGGAGGAAAGAGAGCATCTCTCTGCTCAGTGCTGAGTCCAATTCTGGGCACAGCATTTTGTAACCAATACAGAGAAAGAAGTGATGATCCAAAGATAAGCCACAAGGATGATGAAGGGGCCACAGAACTGCAGTATACTTAGTGTAGGACAAAAAAAAGAAATTGGGGAGAGGAGGAGTGGGAGGCATTACAAGCAGTTTCAAAATATTTTCAAAGGATGCCAAAAAACATAAAACATTGGTCTCCTGTGCCATATAAGGCAGGACATTAGGCAGTGGGTTTAAAATGCAGCAAAGCACATTTTGAC
>JAGPOW010000261.1:638758-654389 GCA_030014935.1 Caiman crocodilus
AATCTTAAATGTCAGAACCATACGGAAATGCTGGCCAGAGAAAAGTTGGGGAATCTCTTTCTTTTGGGTTTTTTCTTTTAAAAAGCTGGATATGCATCTCTCTGGGATGGCACAGGAGCAGTGCATCTTGTACCTATGCAGGAGGTTGGACTAAATGATCCTTGAGGTCCCTTCCAAATCTATGATACTACATGGAAAACATGATGGGAATCTGAATGCCTTTTGTGAAATGGAAGCCATTTTCATGACAGGTGAGATCAATGATACAGGAACTGAGCAAAAAGAAAGGGTGTCCTGCCCAGATTAGAAAGGGGCGTTAGAAAATAAATCAGATAGTCTGAAACAGAGAACAAAAAAAATCTCACATAGCATCTCAAGGTACATAACTCAGTAAAATATTTATATTTGAGAAAATAAAAATCATAAAACTCAGGAAGCCTTAACTTACATTATGCAGTACATCATACAAAAAGCTGCTTCTCCAGAATGTTTTACGGTGTGCGTAAAAAGCAATAAAATATATACAGTCTAGATTCTCAAGTAGTATGAATCAGTGTCTTTTCAACAGTGCCACACTGAGTCACATCAGATCATGTTCTGGTCCAAGATCTTTTTATATATGTATACAAACATCTGGGTTATTTGCTATTATAGTAGGCAAGTACTTTCTGCATCAAAGCTGTACATTAAAAAGTCTGGACGTGAACAACAAAGTGATCAAATCAGTTGCTCACTGACATGTTCACATCTCTCTTCATTCACTTTACCCACCCATCAATCTTAACTGTGGCTCCTTTGTTCTGTAAGGTGAAAATGGTGTTGAAGATATGCTTTTAATTATACAATTCTTTACATTTACTAACAAAGTCCCAGGTTACATTAACACATTGAATCTTTGTAAAGTCTTTTGGAACTATAGTTGCTCCAAAACAATGGGATCTCACAGAGTATTGCATTGTGAAAGAAAAAGAAAAACACGTATAATTATTAGACAGAGAAAGTGATATTCTATCATTTGCTACCTTACATAGCTAACAATATGCCATAAGAGGAAGGAACATTCTGCAGTGAATTGTAAGCAATTTATTACAATAAGAGAAGAATATATGATAGCTCTGGTATTAAATACACTAGAGAAAAAAATATATAGCTAGAAGATAATTTCTGTCTGATTAGAGCAGAAGAGGGCCCTAATTACTATTTCTGTATCCTGAAAGGGCCACATAGGAATTCATGGGCACATATGGTAAAGGATGTTCAAGATTATCCATTGTAATTTGAAACCTCTTGGGCTTCAGAGAATGGCCTGTTGCCAATTACCTGTTCCTCTTCAAAACTGGATTCAGTGCATACACGTAGAATGAGCCTGGTAAAGATGGAAAGAACAACCTGAAGTCTGTGACAACAGTCTAGCAATAGAATAAAGCAGCTTTCTGTAATGATTTGAGATACTGTACAAGGAGTACATAAAATTAACTGTGCCAACAGTGTTGTGTGGGAGCAAATGATGTTGCAGCACCTGACTGGCACTCTCAGGTGTCAGCACAGGTTTCAGATAGAAACTGGAGGAATACCACATTGTCACTTCTGCCTTACTCAGGAAAAGTGTTGTGGTATTCCACATGGTAAGTGCAGCACTTCTCTCACACCAGATGGGCCTGCCAACTGCCAGTACGCAGAGCTGTATCCCAGTGCTTTGTTCCTTGCAGGGCCATGGATGGGCAAGATAGAATGTCGCCCACCTGGTCAGTGCTGCTGCGTACTCAATGCTGTTGTACATTTAATATTGGAAGACTGTGGAGTGCAGATTTACATATGGTCCCATAGGACTGGGAATAACTGCCCATCGATGCCTTGGGATCTCCAGTAGCTCCCATATTTGCTGTGATCTGGAACATCTTTTTGCTGGACTTCAGAAGAGGGTGAGCATCCTTACTCTGGAATGGAGGGCTTCTTGAATTCTGTGCGACAAAGAAAAGCCAAGACAAGTCAGAAACACTCATCAGCAGTCTGTTACGGACACAAGTGAAAACAAATGGACCGGGGAGTAGGATAGATCTTGGCTGTAAACAGGAGCAGCAGAGCAAATCCAAAGGGACAAGGGAGAAGGGGCTTAGAGTAAGACTGTTCTGGAAGGTTAAACGGAAAGAGGGAGAGGACTGCAGGAAAGCATGCACCAAGGATGATATAAAACAAGAAGAGACAAACTGGAACCCCAAAAAGCAGGCAAAAGCCCAGGTTCAAAGATGCAGCTGATATTTTATGCAGCTCCTGATACATGAACAGTGAAAGGCAGTTACCTATACTCACCAGTCTGGCACTGGTTGCTGTCACACCCGCTATTGCAGGAGTATCCTTCCTCATCAGGCTGTTGTGGATAGCTGCCTCCTTTGCCTCTCTAGATAGCGAAATTGATCTCGGGTTGGACATGGAGCGACCTTGACCATCAAGACCTCTCAGCTCTTGATGACCCTGCCGGAGAAGAATTTCAGTGTTCAGGCTCAGCAGTGACAGCCACAATCAGCTGTCTGGGCCTGAGAGGAGGGTCAATAGTCTTAGAAAGAAGCTATTATGTTAGCATAGGCAAGTGGATTTTCTGGTTGGACAGGATTTCCAGAGGAAGAACATAGTCTGTCCACCTGAAAAAGGAATTTAAATGGCAGCAGCGGGCCCAATCCTTCCTGCCCCAGGGGAAGGGACTATGCAGGGGTTAACCTTCCAGAAGCTGTGTGCTTCAGTACAAACTCTCTCATAGCTCTGACAAACCCTATGCAAGGAGGTCACATGCATATGCCCCCCCTTCCTATTACCTGGCACATGGTAGCTACTTAACCAGCAATACCACCACGTGTGCCTAAGCTGTGGCAAATCATTTTAGTCACTATCTGGATTCTACAGGCAAAAAAAGAACTCAAAACTGCTTTCTAAAAAGTATGAAACGATGACCATGCTCCTTGTCAAGAGTTATAACTTAAGCTCATGGACACCAGAGGAACTACCAGTGTGTCACAGCCAAGCCTTGTGAAAACTCACCTATACTGAGACAGAGGGAAGATTTACCAGGGACCTTAAGCGCCCAGAAGCCCTTTAGGGCTACATACAGACAATCAAACAGCCTGAGACTGAACTGAATCACTGTTTGCCGGTTTCTGTAAACTGCCTAGATTGAACTGATAAGAAACTGAACTGACGTTCACTTTTCAAACCAGAAAGACAGCCAGACCCTTGCAGTAGCCCATGCCAGGACGTGGGGCATGCTAGATCACTCCTGGCAGCCTCTGCAGAGAGCAGGGAGATGGGCATTTCCCCAGCCATGTCCCCCTTTTCAGCCTCCACCCAGCTGAGAAGGCATAGGGGAACCTCCCCCACCAGATCCCTAGCCAGGGTCTCCCCAGCACAGGGGGAAGAGGGAAGGAGTTCCCAGTGGGGCCTCTCCTTCTCCTGGAGCTGGGGGGCAGGCCTTGATGATCGCCCAGTCATGCCACCTCTCTGGTGGGCAGGGAAAATAGTCCCCCTCCACCCAGCTCCAGATCCCAAGTTGGGCTATGCCTGGCCAGGGTAGGGGGTGAAGTGGAGACCATTTCCCCCTTCATCAGCCTGGAGAAACAAGATAGCTGGGTGATCACCAGGGATCCTGGTTTTTCCCCCGATATAAAAATCATAAATTTTCTCATAAAAAAACAAAAATCCATGATTAAAATTAAAGGCTCCCCACAGGCCCCCCAGCCCTGATTGTGCCTCTCACTCCCTGTCACAGCCTACCTGGTGCCCCTCACCCCCCTACCCACAGCCCCTGATCCCCCAACCCTGCAGGAGAAGGCCCTCAGCTGCCAGGGCTACAGACCTGGCTCCACAGCCTCCTGCCCCTGTCAGGGGGTGGAAGCGGGGCTGGCTCTCCACCACTATGTGCACTCCTGAGTGGGGCAGGAGGGACCCATGCCCCCAGGGGACAGGCACAGTCTGTGAGTGCACATTCTCGCCCTGCTCCCCTCCCCCAGGGCCTCCGCAGCCTGGCGGGCATGACCTGCTGCAGCAGGGAAGAGCAAAACTTAGTGGAGAAGCTGCTCACCACTGTGAGCTCCCTGATGCCCTGCCAATGCACCTTCTGTGTGTGCGGCTGCTTTGAGGGGCACAACCCCACACCACTGCCCTCGCTGCAGCCCCACACTCAGGAGGCGCATCGCCAGGGCAGTGCGGAGCTCATAGCGGCAAGCAGCTACTCCAAATGGCTTTGCTGTACCCTGCTGCAGCAGGTTATGCCCACCGGGCTGCAGAGGCCCCGGGGAAGGGAAGCAGGACAAGAGCCCATGCCTGCGGTCTGTGCCTGCACGGATTCCCCCTGCCCCTGGGAGTGCACATGGCAGGAGGAGCCAGCCTTCCCCCTCCCCTGGATGAGACACCTGCGGCCCTGTCCTGCTCCCTACTGGGGCCCTGCAGCCGCACATTGCAGCCCCGGGTCCCAAGCCCCACCAGGCTGGACAGCAGCCCCAGCCCTGCCCAGCTCCCTTACTCCTTCCCAACAAGGGCCTCAATCTCCCCCGCCACTTACCTGCTAGAGCTGCTCTGCTGGTTGCCTGGGGCTATGTGCATGTCCATGCACAAGGTGGCCCATCTCACCGCCTTCCTCCCACTCCCTCCCAGCTCCCTGCAGGGAGCTCATTTCAAAACAGCAAAATCTGCAGGTTTCTCTGGTAAAATGAGAAATCCGCATTTGCCTCCAGTTGAAAGGTAAAATCTGTGGCTTACTCCGTTTTTCCATGGGAAATGGAAAACCCGGATCCCTGGTGATCACCCTAGTTCCTAGCTCAGAGTGGAGAATAAAGCCCCCACTGCAGGCTCTCCTGACCCAGCTCTCAGCTGCGGGAGTGGTGGGACAAAAAAGACACCCCCTCTTCCTTCCACCCCAATTCCAGACCCCCAGCTGGGCTGTGCCCTGTATGCAGGAGGACTGGAACCCACAGTGGGGGTTTAACTCTCCCCACCCACGATGGGAGCTGGGGCAATCACCCAGCCATGCCTTTTCCCCTGCTGGCAGGTCAGCTGAGGAGGGAGTGGGGTGGGGGAACAGTACCTCTCCCCCAGCTCTGGAGGGTGAAGAGAAGCCCACAGTGAGGTCTCTACTCCCCGCACCCCAGCTGGGAGCTGGGCCAATTCTCCTGGCCAAGGAGGGAATTTTCCAAGGGATGGAAATGCCTCTGCTGATGGCAGGGCCAACCCTGCTCCACTGGAGCATAGCATAGCCCAGGGCTGCACAACATCCTGGGATGCTTGAGGACTGTGAATGAAGTTGAATCAGGTGGGGATGTGGGACAGAACATCTAGAAGATAGTTTGACCTAAATCAGTAGAGTTTGATACTACATCCATCCAGGTTTATCTTAAACCAGTTTCAGCCATTTTCAAAGTGTTTTAAGTGCCATGAACTTCTGTTTTGCTACAAGTTTGAACTGGTCCCTGATCACTTAAGCATTTAGGCTAGAGGCAGAAGTTACACATAAATTGGTTTAAGTCCATTTTTTAGGTGCCAGTCAGTAGCATTAATGTCACCTCCACCTATCCCACTACGTAACTGCTAGGCAAACTCCCTTGGCACCCAAGTTTCTCCCAGTAAGTTTTCTTCAGTGCCTAAGTTTCTGCTCCTGGCACATGCACAACTACAGTCCTGACACAGAAGCTGAACAGCTCTGTATTTCATGCATTAGTTCCACTGAGATTCACAAAAGATATTCCCTGCCTACCTCAATCCTGGGACCTGACCTATCAAAACCACTGGTCAAAGCATATCTCTGTCTCGCCTTCAAGTTAGCTGGCCCAGATAGCTTACACCCCAAGGTACTTAAGGACCAGGCAAGCATCATCGCAAACTACAGGCCTGGGGAAGATCTTGCAAAAAATCAAAGACAGCATTCTTGACAAACTGGCTGAAGGCAACTTCCTGAGGGATAGCCAGCATGGGTTCATTGCAGGTAGGTCTTGCCTGACCACTCACCTCCTTCTATGACCAGGTGACATATCACCTGGACAAGGGAGAAGAGGATTGACGTCATATGAGAAGAGACTGAGGGACCTGAACCTGGTCAGCCTCAGCAAGAGGAGGCTGAGAGGGGACCTGGTGGCTGCCTACAAACTTATCAAGGGAGATCAAAAGCAAATAGGCAGAGCCCTTTTCTCCCTAGCACCACCTGGGGTGATGAGGAACAACGGTAATAAGCTGACAGAGAATAGGTTTAGGTTAGAGATCAGAAAGCAATATTTTACAGTTAGGGTGGCCAAAATCTGGAACCAAATTCCCAGGGAAGTGGTCCTTGCCCCTACCTTGGGCAAATTCAAGAGGAGGTTGGGTGATCACCTGTCTGGGGTCCTGTGAACCCAGCATTCATTCCTGCCTGTGGCAGGGGGTCAGGCTAGATGATCTGATCAGGTCCCTCCTGACCCTAGCTACTATGAAACTATGACTCATATATCTTGATTTTAGAAAAGCTTTTGATCTGGTATCCCACGATCATCTTATAGAAAAACTGGCCAACTGTGGCCTTGGCTACATCACAGTCTGCTGGCTGGAGAACTGGCTCCATGGTTGGACCCAGAGAGTGGTAGTTGATAGAAGTCAATCATTGTGGTGCGCCGTGACCAGTGGGGTTCCCCCAAGGCTCTGTCCTTGGGACTATTCTTTACAACATCTTCGTTAACGATGTGGACGTTGGTGTCAGGCAGACTGACCAAGTTCACTGATTACATTAAAATTTGGGGTAAAGCATTCATACTCGAGGACAGGATGGTGATCCAGGCCGACCTTGACAGGCTTAGAAAATGGGTGAACAAAAACCTGATGGCCTTCAACACTGAAAAATGCAAGATACTTCACCTTGGGAAGAAAAACCCACAGCTTGCTTATAAGCTCAGCAGTGCTATGATTGCTAGCACCACAGCTGAAAGGGACTTGGGGGTCATGATTGTCCACAAGATGAATATGAGTCACCAGTGTGATGTTGCAGCTGGCAAAATGAGCAAAACACTGGCTTGCATCCATAGATGCTTCTCTAGCAAATCCCAGGATGTCATCCTCCCGCTGTACTCGGCCTTGGTGAGGCTACAGCTAGAGTACTGCATCCAGTTTTGGGCTCCACAATTTAAAAAGGATGTGGAGAAGCTTGAGAAAGTCCAGAGGAGAGCCACACGCATGATCAGAGGGCAGGAAAACAGGCCTTATGATGCGAGGCTGAGAGCTATGGAACTCTTCAGCCTGGAAAAGCAGAGGCTCGGGGGACCTGGTTGCTGCCTATAAGTATAGAAGGGGTGTACATAAGGATCTGGGGGAACACCTGTTCACCAGAGCACCCCAAGGAATGACAAGGTCAAACAGTCACAAACTCTTCGAAGACTGTTTCAGGCTGGACGAAGGAAGAACTTCTTTACAGTCTGAGCCCCCAAGGCCTGGAACAGACTGCTGCCACAGGTGGTGCAAGCACCTACTCTGGACTCCTTTAAGAGTTAACTGGACGTTTATCTTGTTGGGATCCTTTAACCCCAGCTGACTTCCTGCCCCTGGGGCAAGAGGCTGGACTCAATGATCTTCCGAGGTCCCTTTCAGCCCTAATGTCTATGGAATCATCAGTTAAGGCACCTCCTCAGAAAATGCCAGCTCTTAATTATCACTCATTTTTGACTATGTTAAAAACAATAGAACAATTCTTCTGTTGCAAAGAACTCAGAAAAATCACAACAAGGTGAATGTTTTTGCCACTATGGATTCCCCTGGGGTTATTGTGTGAATCCCATATAGGTATTTGCAGCACCCTTGTTGGGAATCACTGGCTTAGACTACATGCAACTCCACACAGGACAAAAGATGAAGTATGTCCCGATACACAACAGCCTGGAGGAAAGGGCCCTAATGAGTAGGCTACAGAGACTTTGTGCAGAGTTGAACCTGCATCTCACAGAAGAGTGCTCTAAGCATCCAGCATGACGCTATGTGATGCACTGCTCTCAGTTCTTCTTGTTGAAGCTTTTCCAACTAATATAAATAACTGATATCAAAGTGGAGCTGGAACTCAAACCCAAGTGTTTTCCCTCCCTCCCAGGTGAGCATCCTGGGGACTGGCTAAAGGAGCAGTTCCCAATCTGTGGTACACGTACCACCAGTGGTACACAGACAACCTGTTAGTGGTATGCATTAACAGATGTATTATAATTACTTTATATGAGAAAAATGTGCTGTTGGTACTTAAGGATGTATTGTTTTAAATTGGTGGTGCGCACTGTTGCAGTTTGGGAACTGATGAGCTAGAGCATTAGTACTCCATTTAACTAGATGAGAAATTATTACATGCAAAGTGTAAGTCTCAATTGGAGGGGCTGAGACTAGCACACTACAGAGTACTGTATACCCTGGTTCCTGCAGTGTTCTGGGAGGCAGAAGACATGGATCAGGAAGAGGAGCCATTTGAACCTGAATCTCCCATATCCTGGGTGAACATCTTAACTGCACAATTAAGAGAAAGGTGAGCTTACTGTTATCTCGCAAAGACTGACCCCCCCCATTCTAAAAGGCAGGAATTAGAGTCCCAGCTTCAGGAGAGGGCTTGTGGTTATGGATCCTTACTGGTGACAGATACTGGCCACATCTACATGAGATGCTGACTGTGCAATAGTCCAATAACTCGGGTTACTGTGCATTTCTCTGGTGCTTGTTTATACACAGGCACGATGAGACTAATCTACACTGTTCAGAATGTTGCCCCCAGACTGACACTATATATGGCATGCCAAGGCCAGCCTTAGCCACAAGCAGCTCAAGTTACTACTGAGAGCTCTTCTAATTCAGCACCTCACAGGCCAATCTAGCCAACCTCTTGGTAAAGGCACCAGAGTGGCAGGCACATGAAAGCCTCATTTTCCCCTACTCCCCGGTACCTAGGGGCCCTGCAAAAGACCAGGCTGCTCCCATGGGAGTGTTACTCACATTATAGAAATTCTGTGTGCTCACAGCAGGTGGCTGAGTGTCTACATTCATCCATGTGATTCGTCTTCCCAGCTTCCTGCCGACTGAGGAAGTTCTGTGATGCTGAGGAAGTGGTGCTGAGTGGTTCCTGGTCATGCTGCCAGAAACCACAATATCTGCAGGAGAAAAGAATGCATATGATGGAGACAGGAAAAGAGTGGGGGTATGACATGTAGGCAGCAAAATTAAAGCCAGGGAGAGAGACTTAAATAGACAAAAACTTGTGAAAAACCCAAAGTGAAATAAGAAGCAAGCAAAAAAATGCTGGAAAGAAGATGTGAGATATAAAGAAAGAGGAAAAGGCAAGAGAGGAATGAATACGAGCAGACAAAGGAGAAAATGAACACTAAGCCAGGAACGAACAGGCAAGAGACAAAAGCAAGGTCATAAACCGAAAATTCACTTGTCTTGACTTCCTTTGTGCCTCTAGTTTTGGTACAACTTCCTTCTCACATAACTTCTCTAAATACCACTGGCTTCCTGGTATGGGTCCATAAGATGTTTATATCGGTGTCAAAACAAAGCAGACATGTAACATACAGTCCTACATCAGTATAAATCACTCTACTCTGGTCTGAAGTTACTGAATGAAAATTCTAAACCAGTGCAAGCAGCACCAGTATTCGTGTTGAGTGTCTCCAGCAGATTATCCGGCTGAGGCTGTTATTTACTGCTTACAATGGGACCGCAAAGCACTGAAACAGCCTCAGCTCTGCTACTCCAAGTCCTTTGTCTGTTCCAGATCTTTGAGTAATTTACATTCATGTCCAAAACAGATGTAAATTATACCAGGATAAACTTGCTGGGGTCTGCAGCCAGTTGTTCCCTCTAATTTTCTTCCCGCCTTTCTCCCCATATTTATCCACCCTGGGTGCATCTACATGTGCGTTAATGCTCTTTTCCTAATGCACATTAAATTTAGTACCTCCAATGTGTGGTACTAAATTAATGCATATTAAACTGCCTCAAATGTACAGTAACAAAGCACATGCTTTTTAAGTGATGCTTAACGTGCAAGCATTTTTTTTTATATGCTGCTTTAATGCACAGTAAAATAGGCTACTGTGCATGCATAGACATACCCCCTGTATAGTTTATTCAGGCTCACAAAAGCTTGTGTTACACAGCTCTGATTTAGTTAATCTATAACAGGGGTGGGCAGAGTTATTCACCCTGGGGACCAAATCTGGACCACATCAAGAGCCAGAGAGTGGGGGGTGGCCACCAGCTTTCCCCTGCTGGGGTGGGGACTGCAGTCATGGCACTTACCCCATAACATGCTCCCTGTGGAACAGCAGGGGAAAGCCAGTGAGCACCCCACCTGAAGCCTCCCTCTCCTGCAGTACCGAGCCGCTCTGGCTTTCCCTGCAGGAAGCATGCCCTGGGGTAAGTGGTGCTGCTGCAGCCCCCACCCTGGCAGGGGAAAGCTGGAGTGCCAGGAGGTGCTGGGCTGAGCTGTCCCCTAGAGCTGCTGGGGGAGCCACAAGTACTGTGCTGGCAAGCTTCATGTGGCTCGTGGGCTTCAGTTTGGCCCCGTGGGTCTGTAAGGTGTAAATCTACTCTGCTTTCCGCCTGACTTCAGCATAACATGACCACTACCTCTCTTAGGACAGCAGTACATACTCTGAGCAGTGGTATGCGTTATAGGATTGTACGTCATGTTGATCTTTGTTCTCTGGCACACAGTTCCTCCTAAACCCTCTCTTTGGCTGGATACTTCACAAGGCACTTTAGGTCCCGCAGGCACAGGGGAGTTTTTCAGAAGAGCAGGCGTTGGTTCTCTCTGGTCACTACTGGTAGGTAAAGGCAAAGTACTGGTGTTTGGAAGAGATGATCTGGACTCAGAGTGAGATGGTCGATTATTTTCTCTCTGAACTTGTGTCTTTTGACGGCTATTTACCTTCTTTTCCAGGATAATCTGCAGGAATTAAAACCTGATTAAATTTAAAAATCGACCTACAAGATTACTGCAGAGCAACTAGGTGGATATTTTTGACCCTTAGAATATGCTGCTAGACTGCTTTATAGTTAACATAAATAAAGTTAGACCAAGAAGCAAAACTGAAGGATTCTGAAGCAAAACTAATTAATGGTAATCAGTGAAAGAATATCATGGGTGAGAGGATTTTAGAACAGTGGTGCCCAATTCATCCAGTCCCATGGGCCCAATCTAGTGCCCACAGGTCCAGAAATTTGGTGGCAAAACGTGTGGCAAAGTATCGACTCCCACAGCTCCAGGAGCCAAAGCAATTAACAATGCCACTGCTTACCTGATGCCAAATTTCCAGACCCGTGGGGAGCCCTGCAGGCCTGGATGATACAGCTCCTGCTGTCACCTCTGCTTTAGAATGCAGGTGAAAGGCAGGGTACACTAGATAGGTCAGTTTGGATTCCCCTAGAGCTAGCTTTGTGTTTTCATGTCAAATAGGATTAGTCCTATGGCACAGGTATTTTTATACTGGTGACAGAAATAGGCATATATCCTGGGTGACAAAATAAGGTACATCTGATTACTATAATAGAATAACTGCATATTAACGATTAGATGACCCTTCAGGCACATCCACATATTTGCTAGCTTATCTGATACCTCTATTTAGCAAGCTTTTCAAGTCTGGCAAGATAATAAGAGAGAAAAAACCATATCCATTTCAGAATCTTTGCTCTTCAGCCTTAAATTCCTATTGTTGTTGAATTGTGCATCTGTGAATGAACCAAAATCAGCACTTTTTTTAAACCTAGGTAAGAATTTTTTTGCCCTGATACGTCAGTCACCTCCTAGTGATTTCTGAAACTTTAGAACTTAATAGATTTAAGATCAATTTCTGTTTTAAGTAGGTTATGTATATATTGACAACCTTTTATAGAAGCAGGACGTTGATTGTCAAAGTTCCTCTGCTTTACCTATGTTAGATCTTGTGTTAGGGGTGACAGCAGTTTACAAAGAGTTTAGGTATGATCCTGCCTCAGGCAGAGGGTTCGACTAGATGACCTATGGAGGTCCCTTCCAGCCCCTACTTCCTCGATTTCCATGGTTTCTATTGAGGATTCTTTTATTTAGGTTTATGATCCCTATATGCAATTAATCATATTCTTGCTATGCACACTTCACAGGATGTTATCATTCACATATTAAAACTGTTATTCAAATTTCTTAGATTTGGCTGATTTAGAACTTGAACCTTTTGTGGTCCCTAGAATACATTTGCAAGTCAACACTACATAAAAGCCCATGCAGTCTTACTTGCAATGAATTCTAATTCTGTAGGACAGGAAAACAAAAATTGAAAACATATCCTATTCAAAATTAGCAGAATTTAATTTCTACAGGGGAAAAAAAGTGAAGTGTAGCTATAACCGGAGTTGAGGAAACGGAATTTTTGGGTGAATGGGAACTAAGTACAGTTTTGATCAGAACTTAATGAAGGAGAAACAGAAACAAGAGACTGAAAGGACATGACAGCTTTCTTGTCCCTCATCCAAACCATCACATTCCAGTGCATTGTCTAATCTAGACTTTGAATGGCCAAAATTATGCATTTTCATCCTTTGAGTAGCACTCTAGACTTTACTTCCCCTCCCCCTCCATGGAGTTTTCATATAACAGCTAGATTCCTTGTTAGCCACCTCCACCTCTCGTATTTACAGCTGGCTCTCTCCCCCTCTCAGAGTTGTCTCTTCTCTTATACACTGCACCATCAGCATGGAAATTAGTCACATCAGCCCCTTGGTTGCCAAACTTCTCACCCTTCTTCCATGTCATTTTCCAACAAAAGATCTTTTCCAACTCAAATGACTGGCTGCTCATTTGATCTCATCTTCAAGCCCTGCTCCTTTTGACAATTTTATTCAGCCTCACTCACCACTAACTCCCATGCCTCACCTTGGCTATTTCTGACTATCAATCCATAAGCATCTGCGTTCTCTGCCACTGCTGCCCCAGCTCTCAATCTTCACTCACTCTCCTCAGCCATTCACTCCTTGACTCCACTTAGTACTCCGGTACCTGTCTCTCCTACAATCAAGATTTTCACAGCAGTATTTCTCTGCCATGTGTCCATATGCTCAGCATCTTGAATCTTACAGCCAGACAGATTTCTGACATTCAGGACAAGTGTGCATGTGTAGTCTGTGGCACCTCAAACCCATCTGAGGCATTGCAAACTGCACACAGTGCATGTGTACCTGTTTGACATGCTGCAAATCTGCAGCAAGGCAGTGAAATTTGACACTGGGATATCCCACTGCCAAAAAAAAGCCACATAAAAAAAAAAAAAGCAGTGTAGCACATACTCCAGGAGCATGAGCTGGAGCAACTGGAGGCTGAGTCCTCCACAAAGATACACTGGCTGCCAGCCAAAGCATCTCTGGCTGCTGTGCTCCCCCGGCGGCATGCTAGAGGAAATAAGTGGAGCAGGACTCCCAGGAGCTTGCTTGAGCTTGCCTGGCACCCAGGGCCAGCCAGGCTGCCTTGCAACTGGGCACGGGGGCCAGCTGTGTCCATGCCCTGGCAGCTGACCCACCCAGGCCTCAGCTGAAGGTCACCCACAGCAGCAGAAGACTCTGGATGCTACAGCAGGGACCAAGGACAACAACAGTGAGGCAGGTGGGGGAACCCACCCGGAGAAGCCTGCCCAGGCCCAGCACTGGGGACTCAGCTGGAGGCCTAATGAGGTTCACAGATTCATAGATGTTAGGGTTGGAAGGGACCTCAATAGATCGAGTCTGACCCCCTGCATAAGGTGGCTGACTTCCTGGTCATTTGGGGCCATGACACACAGCAGTTCACTGTGGAACAGTTCAACAAGCACATGTACCAAGTCTTTACACCCTTGGCCTTCTTGCGCCAGGTTTTTCCCTCCCACTGAGAATCTTGGTTTCCAGTTATTTCCCCCACAATCTATTAACATGGAACAGTGTGAGGAGAAAGGACCACATTTACATGTAAAAGTAGGGTTGAATAGAATGCTTGGTTGAAAGGCACATGGGAGAAGGAGAAAGGCAGGGTGAGATGCTTGTCTGAAAGGCTGGCAAACATTAGGAAAAGTAGTTATGGAAAAAAGAATAAGAGAAGGCACCTCATACAACTTATTCCGATACTCTGCCACGGAGAGCTGGATATCATCATCTAAAGGAAGAATCACATCATAGTCCAGGGAGGGCTCCTTAGCAGGGCAGTGAAACCTAATAAAAAGATTCAAATAGTGTGTGAGCCCTCAGAGTCCAAAAGCACATGTAGGGAATGGCGAAGTGTATTACTGTAAAATGGGAGGGGAGCAGGGAAGCTGCTACTTGGGAACACGCACCATCGTTACGCGGTAACAGTTACGTCTGTATATTCCTGTAGCAACGCAAGGGAGCTAAATCACCCTCTCCCGGATGCTAGGTAAAGCTAGGTTAAAATAGGTTTTCTTACACTTGTATCACTACAGAATCCTGCAGACACAACAGTTGTACATAAAGACTTGTACTGGAGTACCTGGGATTGTTACTTCTGTCTATACCCATATACCAGTGGTTTTCAACCTTTTCAGTCAGGGCATCACCTGTTTAGCTTGAGGCACTTCTCTTAGGCTCAAGGTACACCCCCAGGAAATGCGACTCTTACTTTTTTTTTTTTGGCTACAGAAAAATAATAAAGCAGTTCTTTACCAGCAAAGAGCTGAGAAAGACCACAACAGGTCAGAATTTTTCACTGTGGGTTCTTTTTGAAGTCTCTGGGTTTATCTTGTGAATCATGTTTGACCACTTAACAGTGTTAACACTGCATGGAACCCTAATGCACCCTTGAAAGAATCAAGGCAACCCAGGGTGGGTATGGCACTCTGGTTGAGAATCACTGGGCTAAAAAAATCAATAGAGAAGCCAATTTAACTTATTTCCAGAAAGTCTTCAGATCAAGACTACCCTGGAGGTGGAGAACCTACTGCTTCCTGTGGCAATTTGTTTAAGTGGTTAATTTTTTCTCCTTTTTACAGTGAGCAGGATTAAGACATATTTTCTATTTCAACTGGGGTGGCTTCAGTTGTTTTCTTACACCTTTCCCCAGGAGATTAAACAGTGCTTACCACTTTCCCTTTTCAAGTAATTTCTTGAACTCTTTGATGATTGGAACAGTCCAAGACATTTATAGAACCTGCTCTTAAGATATTTTATCCATCCTTTATGAAGCCTCAGATACGTAGTTTTTGGAGCTCTTCTCTGTCCCAATTCTATTATAATAAGAATATATTCTTTTTATATGCCGGGAGCACCAAAACACAGGAGGGGCATGGCATATAGCCACAGGGTGCCACCTGAAGAGCGACCGTGAGGGGCACACCCCATCTCACAGCCAAGTGCTGCAGCTGGCGGACTCTACCTGCATCCCCCTGCCCATTACCCTCAGGGCTGCCTGTGGCCATGCACCTGCCCCTCTGTACCAGTGTCCCGCCCTCCCCGCCACAGCCAGCAGGGGTGAGGTGGGGGGGGGATTGTGGTGCGCGGCCACAGGGTGCCACACAGGGAGCAGGCATGGAGGGTATGCCCTACACCGTGTGGCACAGGCAGGATGCCCCTTCCCCATGCAACACCCTGAGGCCCTGTGCCCCACTCCCACTGCATGACCTGCCACCTGCAGCAGGGTGTG
>JAGPOW010000261.1:731527-746939 GCA_030014935.1 Caiman crocodilus
CCATGTTCACTAGGGACGGGGGTGTTTCTTTTTCAATCCCCCTAGCTACTGTGAGTGGGTGCTTCTGGTTCAGCACCTTAGTGGCGGTTTGGATTGTTCCACGTTTGCCAGGGAGGGGGGCGCAGTGGAACGTTTCTTTCTTTCTTTCCCCCCCTGGTGAATAGGTATTTCCGGCTGGGCATCCCAGTGCGGGGGCTTGGGTTGTTCCGTGCTTGGCAGGGAGGGAGGGAGGGGTGGAGGGCGCACGTGCAGTGGAATGTTTCTCTCTTCCCCCTATTACTGTGAGTGGGTGCTTCCGGCTCAGCACTTGAGTGGCTGGTTGGGTTGGTCCTTGCTTGCCAGGAAGGGAGGGATGGAGGGCGCTTGAAAGGCGGACTATTTATTTCTCTTCGCCCCCCCCGCTACTGTGAGTGGATGCTTCCAGCTAGGCATCCTAGTAGCGGCTTGGGTTGTTCCATGTTTGACCGGGAGGGGGAGAAGAGCGCAGGCGCAGTGGAATGTTTCGGTTTTGCGTCCTTCCGCCGCCCTCGCAGCTGCTGTTAGTGGGTGCTTTCGGCTGCGCGCCCTGTTACCCGCTGGGATCGGTCCATTCCTGCCGGGGTGTCTGGCTCGTTCCCTGCTGTCAGTGAAGGGGGGGGGATATAGTGGAACGTTCTGTTTTTTGGGGAGCTGCCGCTATGCATACGCCGCGCATGCGCACCTCAGGCCGGTGCATTCCCGCAGCCGCTGCGGAGGGGTGGGGCATGCGATGTCCCCGGTGCCTCCCCCCCACCTGCCCCGCGGTTGGTCGGAGCCGCGGCCCAGAATGCCCCGCGCGGGAGACCCGCCTCCCTTTGCCCGGCTGGAGGCCGCGTGGACGCAGCGCGTGAGTGTGGGGGGGCTGCGTCCCCACCCCTCCCCCACCCCCACGCGCGGGTCTGGGGGCGGCGCCTCTGCCCCCACTGTGACCCGGGGGGCTGGGCAGATGCGGCGCGTGTGGGGAGTCGGCCAGATGTGGGGTGGGGGGGGCAGGTGTGAGGCACCGCATTCGCTGTGGGCCGGTTACTGTGCACCCCGGCTCAGGTTCCCGGTTTTGGGTAGCGCATCCATGACATCCCGCGTCGCTAAAGCCGGGCTGCACCGGACTGCGGCAGCCGCCAGCTGCGGGACCGGGAGGGGAGGAGGCGCTCGCTCGCTCCCCCCTGTACCACGTATCCCATTTGGCCGGCTGTTGTGGAGGACGGGGCGGGGAGAGCAGAGCAGGCTGCATTTCGTCTGCGGTGCGTGGCTTTTCTAGGGTTCAGTCGGTGCCAAGACTTGGGGTTTGCCTGTTCGTTCTTGTTGCCGGCACCCCACCCGCATTTCCCTCGCTGGTGCAGGGGTGGCCCGCTGCGATGGGTGCACCGTGCGACGTGACATAAGTGCTATATATAATTCCTGGTCGGCTTTCACTCGGTGACCGGTGCCAAGCAGCCAGCGCGAGCAGGCGAGCGGCCCCGGTAGTGACGAAGGTTGATGTTGCCGCGTGCGCGGCGCGAGACTCCTCTTGCTGACGATCTGTTTCTCGCTAGCGCCAGGGCTCCGGCTGTCGTGTGAAGTCTGGGGTGGCGTCGTTTGGTTGGCTGCCGGTGGAGGGAGGACCGGTGAACATCCTGAGCTTTGCACTGCAAAAGCTTGCCTACTTTTGATGTACTTTTGAAAACGGCTAACGCGGCCCTCCAGCAATTGTAAGGGCTGCGGAAAGTAAGCAAGTTGTGGGAGTGGGGAGGGGGCACAGCTCGAGTTTTCAAGACTTGGGCTGTTTCTAAATGCAGCTTTTCTTAGAAAATGAGCTCAACTATTTTGTTATGACCCAATGTATTTATTTATTGGCATGTATTTTGATAACTTCTTGCAGAGTAGTCAAAATTAAAGTAGTAATAACCGGCACGTAGCTTAGGTCCAAAGCTTCTAAAGCATCCACGTCAACTTCTTGCATCTCCTTCATTTCATTTTTTTTCATTATGAGTTTCCCTCTAGCATTTGAAACCCAGCATAAGAGTTTTTCTCTCATGTTCCAGACTGGAAGTGGTGATAGCTGAAATCAGAATTTAAAACTGACAGGTGGCCAAATTGTTAATTAAAAACTGTTCTTTAGGTTTTTAAGTGGCTATTAGCATTTTTTATAGGTTGGTTATTCTAACCAGCATAATTTCACATTATTGGCTCTTCTGATGCGTTTAGGGGTTGGGAAATGACCACTACCCTGCATGTGCCAAAAAAATGCTGCCTATTACTTGTCATAACCATGCCATTGAAAAAGCTGGCTCAATGCAAAGGTCAGTGTCTGATGGGGCGGCATGAGTAGTCCTTTTTACATTTTTTTTCTGGAGTGCGCGCACACATCACAAACATTTTAGGCACAACTTTATCTGTCACTATCTATTAGTGTCTTTGATTTGGTTGCTCCCAAATAATATATTTAATACTGTTGAAGGTCAGTGAGGTGAAAGCTACTTCCTAACTTTAATTACATCTGAATAAAAGTATTATGCACATGAAAGCATCAGCTGTTCTGGTCATAAAGCGCTATGATGAATGAGAAGCATAAAGACTGAATAACCTTGGTTCAATTTTAGGATCACAGTAAGGCTGATAAAGTGACCTTGCTTTGCTTTTGAGTGTAGAGTATATTTTTATATATGCTCAGTCTCTCTCTTTTCTTTTTTCTTCCTTGTAGACATTAGTCATCAACCGTAGTCCATTTTTTTTTTTACTTATAAACCTTAGGACTCATCAAGGTAATGGGCAGAATTGGGAAATAGTACAAGTAGGAATTTTGTAATAAGTTCTTGGACAGCTCGAAGGTCATCTTCTCATTAGGGTGCCTTCACCAGTAAATACACGGGAAGATGCAAACTGCTTTGTTTAAACAAGGAGGATTTTAACAAGTTTAAACCCTCTTTCCCCAGTATAGATACACTCCATTTGTGTTAGGCTGGTTTCTTATGCAGTCACGTGATTTGTGTGTTTGTGTAATTTAGAATCACAGACAATGAGGGCTGGCAGGGACCTCAGGAGGTCACATCTAGTCCAGCCCCTGCTCCAAGCAGAACCAGCCCCAACTCCATCATCTCACCTAAGGCTTTGTCTACCCAGGTCTTAAACACCTCTGAGGATGGAGAGTCCACCATCTCTCTGGGTAACCAGTTCCTCCCTGTGAGTGTTTTTCCGCCCCCACATCCAGCCTAAACTTCCCTTGCTTCAACTTGAGCCTGTTGCTCCTTGTCTTGTCAGTCTGTGCAATGTGCACTCACGTAACGTGAAAATCCAGCTTTTAAAACCTTACAGTTGGGTTTAAGGCTTACTGTATCATTGAGATGAGTGGTTGTGGCCTGTTGATCGCAGAGCTGTTTCGGGTGGGCTGTAGTCTGCTCCCAGAAGACAGCGTTTCATCTGTTGCAGATCATGCCCATTTGAAAGATTTTTTTTTTTTTTTTCCTCGCTAAACCACTTTCTTAAAAAACATGGTTTTTGAGTTCTGTTGGTTCAAGCTGTGCCCTCGAGGCTTAGTGGGCCTACAGCAAGGGTGTCTGGTAGCCTTTCAGAGGAGCAATATGATTTTAAAAACATGTTTGGCATGAAAATGGGAATTTCTTTTGTCTATATAAAAAAACACAAAACTTCATTGCAGATGCTTTTTGCATAAGGCTTTAAAGAAATATTTGCCAGTTGGCATATTGCAGCTTGTTCATTCCCCATATGACAGATCTCTGACCACGCCACTGTTTTAAAAACAGCAGTGGGAACATAAGCAGAGGGGTTTTTTTAGTGCTGATCATTTGAAAACATACACCTGGGTATCTGGCTGATCCTTGATAAATGTGCCTGGTTCTAGTCTGGAGGAGTTACGTACCAGAGCTTTACTGTAACCCAGGTGAAAGCAGTTTCTTGTGTTATCCAAGTGATTTACCGGCTCAGTCAGCTGTGCTTTTTGACTTGCTGCTGCATCCCTAGAAACAGAAACTTTCTTGTTCTCCCTAACTTTCTCTTTTTTTCTTATTGCTCTCCTAGGATCCGAAAAAGTAAGTATATCCTATTCTTCCTGTCATTTCTGCTCCTTTTTTTTCTCCGAAGGAAGTTGTTGCATTGCTTATGTGGGGTGACTTTATTTCAGTAGGAGTTTGCTACTTGCCAATGACACTGTTAATTTTAACTTTGGTGGTTTTGGGAGGGGACTTGTCAGTCCGCTGACTTGACAAGAGGACAGGATAGAAATCAAGAAAAAGCCATGCAGTTTTAATGTCCAAAATACATTTATTACATATGTGGCATACTCCATATACGTGACATAATCCACATTTATTAGGTATGTGATGTACTCCATATACGTGCAGCCCAGCAGGTGGTGCTTTGTTGCCTGAAAGTCTGTTTGAGGTATTTCAGGAAAACGATCATTAATTACATTAAAATAGGAGAAAGTTTACTCCAGTTTCTCTGACTTACAGATGCATTTTTTCCTGCTTGTGTGAGTGCCGGCTAAGTATTATAGCTGTGTGCTAGCAGGAAGTATTTGAAGAGCTGCGACAGGATGCCTTCTTGCTACTTCAAACGAAACACACCTTCCCACCTCCTCTTTGAAGTAGTTTATTAAGACAGGCTCGTAGCCTTGCAACCAGAAGGCGAATTTAGATGTGGAGTGTGTATTTACTTCCTTTGCATTCATCTAGTACAGTCATGCATGACTTTTTGAATGCAAAAAAGTCCGAAAAATGCAGGAAAACAAATATTTCTTGCAGTTTGCCAGCTGGCCTAAATAAATGCAGCTATAGTCATAACTTTTCTAACTCCTAGTCCCCTGCTACTTGAATTGTGCACTTTCTGTGCATTTTCCCCCTAAAAATGGTCATGAAAAAGAGAAAACCCTTTACAAAATTGTGCCTTATTTTGTGCACCTTTGCTTTCTGTACACAATAAAGTGGTTGTGAAAGAGAGGTAATGAGCACATTAAAGCAAACACCCCTTACCAAATTGTGCCTTGTTTGAAAAACATTTGCTTTAAGCAGTTGCCAGCTGTGAACAGTCCTTTTGTTGCTGCATCAATCCCAGTTGCATCCAGTGGCACCATCCTCTTCCCTTTCCCCACCTGCTGTCCAGTAACAAAATACAGGATATTCCTTCCTCTAGCAGATCTCAACCCCTGTCCAGTGAGACTGGAAGGAAGCATCTAATGCATCGGTCCTGTAATGTCCTGTTACCCCCTCCCTCCACCTTTGCTTGTCCTAGGTGGTTACTACAGGATTATTCCTGGAAAATCGACATTTTAAGAGCATAAGATTTAAGGTACAGATCTGAGACTGCAGGAGGTGGCTGCAGTTGCCTTAACGAGGCTTTTATTACAGTGCGAGAGCACAGCATAGTTGTTCCTACCTCTTGTCTTATAACTGATGAACAGCCTCTTGACCACTGCAGACCCTTTGCACATGGCCTACGTTTATGACCTATAACATGATGTCATAGGCTATTTTTTGGTCATAATGCCAAGGAAGCCACGACAGCTTCCACAGCTGAAGATTTAACTACAGAATGACTGTTTCATCATCATACTATACGACCAACTTGACACGTGTCTGGTTCAGATGGGATGCTGAGACTTTGAAAGCAGCAAGTAGGAGTCATTCTCTGTAATCTTCAAACCATTGGCTCACTCAAACTATCTGTAGTAAGAAATGTTCCTATTAATATCTATATGGCAGAATATACAGTGAAAATATATTTTTAAAAATCTGACTTCAAATATTTTTCATTTTGATTTTTTTTAAATAAGGGGGAAAAAACGAATTTTACATTGTTTCAGCCAGGCAAGATTTATTCGCTGTCTTTAGCAGCTGATGAAAGGAATAAGTTTTGGAGTCTTTTAAGTAGAAGTCTATTGTTTTTCCTTAGAAATGGTGGTGTATGTTTTTTTTACGTAACTTATTTAGGTTATAAATATTTTAAACACCTTACATTATAAACTATCCCTATTAAGTAACAGCTTCTGTGTACGTTCAAAGTGGCAAAGGGATTTACATTTGAAGGTAGTTTTAAACCTCTTGACTTGCCTGGCAACTCCTGAGATCAGGATTCTGAATCTTTCCAGCTGTTGGTACCATCACCATCATATGCACTTAATTGGATCTGGGGAAAATGTCCAGCTTTACATGTTTCTGGATTGATCCCTGATAGCAGCCATCCCTGCCACTGGGCTTAGCCCCGAAGCAGAAGGGGAACAGATATTCAGCTGCATGGCTTAAAAATGCATTTGTATGCATTTATCATGCTTGCTCTTACTCATTTGATCACAGTCCTCTGGTACCGAACCTCTAGTTAGATTTCTAAGCACTGTTTCAATCCTGTGCTGAGGACACTCTTCCCATATTATGTTGGATAATTTAGGTATCCTGGAAGCTAAATTTGACTTCATTCAGCATGTCTTGTACTCTAAATAGCCATAACAAGACAGTGTACGCAAAGCAAATGCCATATTCTACTTTCTTTGTATAGGATGTTTTCCCTAAAATACATGTTAAGCAAAAAACCCCTTAAATTGTTAGCATTGTTCCCTTTTTATTAAGAAGAAGTTGGTTTTAAACTGATATCCAGTAACTGTCAGAGTTGGGTTCAGAATATTTAAGCTTCCCATGTGCATCCCAAAAGCCAGCGAATTGTTGTCCTAATAAATAACTTTAGTCCAGTCTATCAGTGGCCTCGCACACTGAGGGAAAGGGGATCTTTCAGTTAAATCTCTTACCGAGAGATGTTTTTATTAAAAAAGGGCCCATAAACCTGCTTCATCTCTGATAACCTTGTACAGATTTGGAAATAATCTCCATATGCTCTAAAAATTCTGGTGTCACAGCAGCAGTTCACAGTACATGGTATATCCTACATGAAGCAATGGCTTTAAGGTCTTTTAAGTCTTCTAAAAATACCCATTTAAAAGCATCTAGTCTGTATGTTGGCACTTGACAGATGGCCATTTGGGAAGAAAAATCTTTCCTAGACAAGAGGGTACTTGTGCCTGAAAGCTTGCAAATAATTGTTTTTGCAAATATCTAGTTGATATAATAAAAGATATCACCTCTGCCGGCAGCTCATTAGCCTTTATACCAATATGACTATAACTTGGACTATAACTTTCTTAGACAGTAAAACTCTGAAAATAAAATGATTGTTTAGTCTGATCTGATAATTGTGCTTTAAATTATGAACCACATAGGGCTCATGGCTTTTATGTCCTGAGGGTTTACTACAGCTATAGTATGGCAGGAATAAACCTGGAAGTAGATGATTAAAAAGGTAGGCGAGGGAGGAGTGAAAATCCAGTCCATTTTGCATTTGGATTAAACACACTCACAGCTCAGTTCCTTCATGCAAAAATGTTTATGCAAAAGGAAATTAAATATTATGGGGGACCATTTCTCAGTGTATGAATCCTGATCTTGGGGTGGCTTATTTAGATCACCGTCAGGCTTCAAATCTAGTGCATGTCGTTGGCTTTAGTTACAATGCGACTACATGATTGTGCTTGTCTTTTAATGCTGCTGCTCTTTGGAAGATGAGGATGAGGAACCTCCCGTACCCAGCCGAAAAAGTCTGGGTGGACAAGCACAAGTATGACGAAGCAGAGCGGCTGCACTACGAACGAGAAGCAACACTGGCAGCCTCAGCCCCAGAAAGATGCCTGGAAGTGGAAGTAGAGGTGGAGGTGGTGAATGGGGTGTGCCATGAAGATTCAGCGGAGAGCGACTTGAAAGGAGACCTGAAAAGAGCTAGAAATGGGAAGAAGCAAAAGAAAAGGAAGCGCTCGCCAAAAGCAAAGGGCTCCGTCTCCAAGGTAGACTTCGTGCTGACGGGTCTGTTAGCCGATCGCGTGTGGTTTGAGAAGCCTTTCTTTGATCGTGCTGAAAATGAGTATAGAAAGAAACTCGCGGATGACTTCAGCCGGGCAGCTTCGGAGACGGAGCTGGCTGTTGAGCCGTCCGCGTTGGCGCCCTGGGCAGAGGTTGTCCAGGAAGTTTCTATTGGCAGGAGAAACCTGGCTGCCTTGCACTGCACCCGTGGCAGCCTGATTGCTTGTCATCATGTCATTCAGGACATCTGGATCAACAAGTTTGACTTTGATGATGCCGAGAAAGTGTTTGTTGAAAGGTCTCAGTCTTTTGTTCCTCCGCACTTCCTAGACCTCCGATCAAATGGCGGCACTAGTAACACGGGGCAAAGAACGCCAGACGAAGGCTACGTTACAGCCCTGCCTACCCCTGCCACGCCAGGCCTGCCTGCAGATGTGGCTCCAGCTGCCTCTTTCATCAGCCACTTGCCCAGTCCTGGACACCAGTCCGTAAATGGGAAGCCGCTGATGTCGAGCCTGCAGGCTTTGATGTCGGAGGTGTGGCTGGAGAAACCGCTTTATGACGACGCCGAGAAGTGCTTCTATGAGAACATGTTTGATGGGCATCCTCCTGGAAAAGTGAGGCCGCAGGAACGGGGCCGCCCAGAGGCCTTGAAGCAGAGCCGGAAGGATAAGAAAAGCCGTAGCATTGGGAAACGAGCAGGGGTCAAACGCGTGGAGATCGCCACCAACTCTTCCCTTCCTAGAGATGCCAAACAACCTTCCCCAACCCGGTTCCTGCTGCATGAGGACAGTGAGTCTTTGTGGCTTAATAAACCGGCCTACGACAGCGCCGAGGCACGATACTACGCGTCCGAGGCCTCAAGACTGGCGAGCAAAGAGGAGGAAGCGCGGGTTCCCGAGTGCACGCTACCCAAACCGTCTCGACCTGCGCCCAGTGCCTCAAGCTCGCCTCCAACAGAAATTAAGTAGGAAAAGCTTGTTCTGGGGTAACATTTCCAACTCAAAACTGCTGGGCCAGGATGGAAGCATGTGCAGATAGAGAGAAGAGATGGGGCGGGGTCAGAGGTCCCCTTTAACCTAGACAGGCCATGCTTTTTGGGCAGGGGAACTGAGGAGACGATTCCTTTGTGACGTAATTCAGCTTTGTGATGAGTCGCTATAGCTAATCCCCTCAGTCCCTGTGGGAGCTAGGTAGGTACTAGCCTTTGATAGATGGGCTCTGAGATGTTAGCCAGCTTGGTTGAGGTTTCGGAGAGCTGGAAGTCAAGGGGGGATATGATAAAGTCATCATTTTATTATTAAAATTCATAGATTTCATAGACATTAGGGCTGGAAGGGACCTCAGGAGATCATTGAATCCAGCCCGCTGCCCCAGGGCAGGAAGTCAGCTGGGGACAAATTATTGGGTTAGGAGCGCTTGGCCCTGGGTCCCGTGCACTGGCCCTCATACACTTGCCCAATTCCACCTTGCTCTGCAAGCTGAACAGTGGAGATGCAGCCCTTTATCTTTCTTGGGTTGCTAAACTGAGTTTTAGGCAGTTTGCTGTATAGCTGTTCTTGGGGGTAGCGGGGGAAGGCCCGCCTTTGCTTTTGCTCGACTCCTAAAAATATCACAGCCCCTGTCACAAGAGGAGGACCTGGCCTCTGGTGTCTTGGACACTTCTTGCTGACCTCCACCCAAGAGATGGCTGCGTCTCGGTGGCTCTGCGTGTGTTCGGTCTGTCGAGGAGCATCGAGTCTTAGACCCAATGCTTCAAGATGGAGGTAGCAGGCAATCCCTCGGCGTGGCTGTGGGGGAAGCTGGCTTTGCCCAGCTGTTAAGTCATTTTATCCAAAAGCTAGTATACTGTTCAACATGGAGATCAAAAGGCATCTGCTGTGCAAATAAAAACAGGGTGAGGGAAGGGAAAGGCATGTAGAAATGAAGGCAATGAGTCCTGGACGGAGTCTAATTATAATTCAGGTTTCCCTCGCCAGCCACAGTTTTGAGTATCCATGCTTAATATTCCAGATACCGTTTTGGCTACCACGGTATACAGCTTTGAGTCGCCACCTGTCCTGTCAGGGCTCCGGAGCCCAACCCCAGCGGCTGGCGAGGGAAACCTGTAGTTGACTTCTATTTAAAGGCTGGAAATATTTAAAAGTCCTTTGTTTTAGATGAGTGCAGAACAGCATTTCAGCTCCCCACCCCATTCTCTACTTGAGCTTTACATAATTGTGAGTTTCAGGTTAAACAAGAAACCTCTTAATTTCCTGGGCCATGTTGCTCGCTGACTTGGAGCTGTTCAGCGTGCTCATCCAGGGGCCAATACGTAGACTTTGCTTTGTAGCTCTCAGGTAGGAGTCAGCTTAGCGGTGCTAAATTATTCAGAGCATAGATCTCTTGGAAGGGAAATCTGATCCTGAGGAGTCTTGCTGTTTGAATAGTGTCCCTCGGGCTGGATGAAACAAGAAAAAGTGCATCTGGACATCTCTTCCCCATGAAATAAAGTCTTTATGTCGGTACAAAAGGTGCAATGTCCGATGCAGTATCCTGTGCACAGCTAGGATTGTGTGTGGTTCCTGAAGGTATGTGAATCTGGACAGTATTTCAGAGGAGCTTTGCGGCAGCAACGCGAATGTTGGAAAGGGATGATAGAATATGGTAGCGGTCTCTTTAGATTGCCTTTGCTTTTTCCGAGCAGGTGGGTGTTGGGACAGATGTTTGTACAGCTGTACGGTGCAAAGCACAAGCCAGTCGCCTGGAGTTTTTGAGCGGAGGATTGTACAGCCTGCCAAAAAACCCAATGGCATTAGAATAGGATCAATGCCCCTTGCGGTGGCTGCCGCTCCTTAGTTGTTGCTTTCCTGTTGATGCAGCCAGATGCCGACACTTCACTGAGACGCTCCTGTGAATCCTTTTCTCTTCCTGCCTTCACCTGATCTGCCCTTTCTCTTGAGATTAACTGCCCTCTTGCAGTCCACCTGCAGTGGGCCCTGTATACTCCACCGGCATATAAAACAGTCTTTGAAAGCAGTTTAACAGTGTCATTGCAAATTAATCCTTTTGCCCCCAAATTCATTGTTTCCATGTGCAAAGTAGTAGATTAGCCTCTTTTCACAGCCATGTTAAGGCATCTGTGCTTCCCCTCTGGGAACCGGTTGAGTTGGGAGTGTGGATGGCTTGAAAAGTGCTATGGGGAAGCTTTCCCTAGCAGCATAAACTTAATTTCTAAATGGCTGTAGGGTCATTGCATAGATACCTGACTCCGCTGTCTTTCTGATTTGGAAGGGGGCTTTCATCCCCTTTGTTAGGGTCGTGCGGGGTCCTGTTGTGGGGTTACCAGACAGGATGGGGCCTTGTGGCTCTGTGTCATGCTCAGCAAGGTCCTGCCCAGAACTGGGCTTGCATTGCCCACGGGAGGGTGTCAGCATGGTTCTGGTTCACAAGCGGGAAGGGTTGCAATGGGTTGATGGGAGTACGCTGAAGAGTTAGGTGTTAGACTTGCTCCCCACAACGCATTTGGATAAAACACAGTGGTAATGTGGCTTGTTACCCCATAGAGAAGGGATGTGGTATTGTTCCCTGTACGTGGTATTGTCTGCAGAACAAGTTGTGCTTGGTCTCCTGCCTTCACTTCACGCCCAAGTCTACATAGGTGTCTTAGGCCTGTGGTCTCTGAGCATGGGCCGAGGGAGCTATGACAAGTAACACAATTTAAACACTTGTGTTGCCTGATTTGTGTCTAGAGTGATCCTGGTGAAGTTGCTGTTTTCATGGGAGGGAAGGGCCAGTCTCTGCTTCATGCTGTTACTAAATGCAGGTCAGATTAGGCAGATGGGAAGGCGATTAGATTGTCCTGCTTTCCTAATAGGATCCCATTCGCTTACAGCTTTTCACCAGAGGGGAAGCGGCTGTGCAGAAATGTATTGCCCTGTGGGAAGTGGGGAAATAGGGCCGTTCTCAACGAGCTGGATGCTAACCGCTGCCTTCCCATATTCCCACGTCTTCATTTTGTCCCATCTCTCTCTGCAGAGAAATGGCAGCCAACTTCCTCATGCACGAGAAGATCTGGTTTGATAAGTACAAGTATGACGATGCTGAGCGAAGATACTACGAGCAGATTAATGGACCGGTTGCCAGCTCTTCATGCCAGCAGGTAAGACAGCGAGGGAGTTATTTTTGCAGGGTGGTGGAGTCCAAGATTAGCCTGTAAAGAACGACCCTTCGTAGCTGCAGGCATGTCTAAAGGCCAGGCAGCAATGATTTTGGAAGGGATTTTCCTCTTGGACTCTCCCAACCAGCCTCCATGTTCCCACTTGTTCTGTGGACAGCAAAGAATTGCTAGAGGGACCCTCCTGCATTAACAGAAGGTGCAGTTTATGAATCCCTGGGTTCAAAACTCAGTGACCTGTGGTACATCTGAAGGAAACGTGCCCTTATCCAGTGAGTGACTATAGGGAGCAGAAGTGGAGAGTTAACGGCTTACAACCCATTGCCTCTTCCACTTCTCGCATGTGTTACAGGCACCAAGTGGGATCTGTGTGTTCATAGTAGGCAATTTGCATTCCAGCTTGAAAATCGGAGATCAGGCACGGTGGTGCCGTGGGATGCTAGGTCAGGAATTGGCATACGTGAGTGAAATTTGTAATTCTCACGATGACACTTAACCTGGCTGCCTGTTCTGTCAAGGCTCAGGAATAACCAGCCTTCTGTTTGCAAGGCAGGGCTGGAAATTGGGTGGCCCCAGGCAGCACAAGGATGGTAGAGCACCAGGGACACCAAACTGCTTTCCTTTTCCAGCAGGCCCCAGGGTGAGACAGTCCTCTGACAAACAGCAGTGATGAGCACGGGGGCAGGAGGGTGGGAATCAAACACTAGTCCCAGCATGAAGTAGCCCGCAGAGCTCTCGCTTCCCTTCCTGTGCAATCTGCTCTCTCCATTAGATCAGTGTGTAGATGGCAGCAAGGCAATGACCCCTTTTAAAAACACAAAGGACTGTTAACTGCATCTGGATTTAATTATGTGGAAAGCTGCTTGAAACGTTAAATGGCTGTTTTGCAACTAGTGGGGTAGGGTGTATAAACAAAACTTATTGCTTTAATAGTAGCTTCCAGGCATGTTCTGCTGCCTTTCTGCTGGCTTCACTGACGTAGTGGTAGCACCTGCTCTCTGCAGCATTTGTTGAGAGTCGATGTTCTTACAATAGATGTGCAAAGCCCTGAGGCTGTGGGTAAAGCACGAACCTCTGTCACCTGTGGCAGGGAGGGAAAGGTCAAATTATTACATGGCTCGTGGGGAACTTTTAGGGGAGGTGAGATTCTGCCTGCAAGAAGTGACATGAAATCCAGCTGCCTGGCAGAAAACCTGAGTGCTTCACAGCACTCTTCCCCAGAAGGAAAATTATCTGCAAACTTCATAACATTTGTCTTGAGTCTGGAAGTGTGCAGATCGCTTCCTCGCCCGCGCTGACCCCAGATTATCTGTGTCCTGCATGAAATGAGTTTGGGGGTCTTTGCTTCCAGTAGGAAGAGGTCTACAATATAAAACCCACTGCTTTATAATAATTGGTGCCCTTGTTGGTGGCCTCACAGAGTCCAGTAGGCTGGATGCAGCTGAATTTCCAGCATAGGAGCAGACTCAGCATCTAAGCAGGGAAAATCTGTTCTGCCGCTGCCTTGGCAGAACTAGAAGACTTCTGTCGCTAGGGCTGTCGGTCTGACGCCTTGCGCTTGCGTGGCATTCACAGATCAATTTAAGGGAAATGGCTTGCCTGACCAGAGCTCTAAGGGTGTGCTACTGTAATCCCAGCCTCCTTTCCAAATGGCAGCTGAGCCAACCTGTCAGTCATGTTAGGGAGAAGCAAATAGCTGGTGGGCACTCCGACTTTGGACAGGAGCCGTAGTCTGACAGGACCCAAAAATAAGCTGCAGCCATTGCAGTCTGTAGATGGCAAGACCATAGTCTTGGTTCTCAGCTGCTGTTTCTCACAGGTGGCTTTTCAAACTCAGTTGGTGGTTGCACAGAATTCAGCCTTTCCCCCCTTTCTGTAACTGCCCTCAGCAATTTATCATGTCTCGTATTTTTTAAAAGAATATTGGTTCTTTCTGCACTGTTTGCAGGAGAACGGAGCCAGCACGATCCTACGTGACATTGCCAGAGCCAGGGAGAATATCCAGAAGTCACTGGCCGGAGTGAGTACCCAAGCTCTCTCACCAGCTGGCTACCTGCAATCATTTTTAGTTGTGGCGCATCTCAGAGCTCCATAGATTGTGTGGCTTCTTGTTCTGAGTGAAAGGAGACAGACGAGGTGTGCAGTGCTGTGTACCACCAGCCCAGCTCCATCTTACCAAGAACACTTCCTTATTAACCAGAAGTGCATGCTGCTTTTGCTCACCATACCACAATGCCTTGACAATCAAAAGCTAAGGGGATCAGGGTGAAATTTCAGTGATTTCTCCAACAGCTTTGCATTTCTTTACTTTCCTTGGGGCGGAACGATTTTCCTACCAGCCTAAACTAATAAATAATGGCCTAGTGTTGGAACAGCCCTGCAGGGCGAGCCCAGAGACAATAGCACTTTGTCAGCTGGGGCATGATGGTATCCTGGGGTACACTGAGCTGCCACCTCCTCTTTCCTGTTTGCTTTCAGTTTAGGGTATGTGCAAAGAAAATTGGCATCTTTCTTTTGCTGCTTCCGGGGACCTTGGCATGGCTATTAGCTTTGACTCTGAACACGTGTTAAAATGGCTTCGGAAATCTTGCCTTCTCCTGGAGTCATTTTGCTGCATATGTACAATCAATGTGTTGCAAGGCTGCTGTCTAATTTTAAGCACTGTGATTATTCAGATGGAAACTTTTAGATCCTGGACCTGGCTTGTCAGGGAAAGGAAGGGTAACCTTGAGAGGATAGGAAATGAAGGCTCTCCCCAAAGCAGCCTGTGTGCCCGTTTCATCTGGAAAGCAGGGCTGAAAGTGTTAGCTACACACAGGGTGCGTCTACATGTTCATTAATGTGCTTTTGCTTATGTGTATTAAATTTAGTACCTCTATTGTGAGGTACTAGAAAAAGTGTCTGGCTTGTTAGGCCAATATGCTGTCTGAGTATAGCAATTCCTCTGGTGGAAGGAAGCTGGCTGTTTATATAGAACATAAAATTATGTCTCTTAGCAGATTAATTACAGCCCATGTATCTTGAGCAGGTGGGATGGGTATAATTGCTTTTCTCTTGGTCCCCACCTCATGTCTTCTGTTTTGTAACTTCCCTTTCAGCCACAGGCTTCAGTGATGCAGGAATTGAGACCCATCCGTGCACCCTCTTTGAGCCACCCTGCACTCAACTGGCATTTGTAAAGCCAGCAAGCACAATAGGAAGTGAAAATGTGGTGGTGTGTTTGCTTTCTAAGTTGGTCTTGGGAGCAGGTTGTGGGTGTGGGAATTAGGAAAAAGGGGAACAAAGGGGATGCTAACATTGGTTTGAAGTCCTAATGAAGAAGGGGGTACCTAGGGAAAAATGTATTGCCATTGACTGAAGAGCTGCTGCTGGGCCCTTCTTTGGTAAAGTGTGTTGGACACTT
>JAGPOW010000261.1:751957-767071 GCA_030014935.1 Caiman crocodilus
TATTCAATCCCCCTCCGTCTTCTCTTCTGCAGACTCAATCAGCCCCGTTCCCTCAGCCTCTCCTCACCAGTCCTGTCCCCCAGCCCCACAACCATTTCCGTTCACCTCCACTGGACTCTCTCCAATGTGTCCACATCCTTTCTGTAGTGGGGGCCACAGCTGGACACAGGACTCCAGATGTGGCCTCCCTGGTGCTGCATAGAGGGGAAGGAAGAATCATGCCCTCGATCTGCCGGCAGTGCTTCTGCCGATGCAGCCCAGGATGCCGGTCGCCTGCTGGGTCGTGTTCAGCTCCTTGTCCCCTGTCCCCCCAGGGCCTTTTCTGCAGAGCTGCTGCCCAGCCCATCGCCCCCAGCCTGCACCGGTGCAGGGGATCGCTCCCTCCCAAGTGCAGGACTTTGCACTTGTCCTTGTTGAACCTCGTGAGATTTCTTTTGGTCCAATCCTCCAATTTGTCAAGGTCCCTCTGAATCCTAGCCCTACCCTCCAGTGTATCTACTACTCCCCCCAGCTTGGTGTCATCTGCAGACTTGCTGAGGGTGCATCCATCCCAGCCACTTTTCAGGACGTGCCATTTTGGGTAGGCCATACGGTGTACTAAATGTCAACAATGTTCTAGTAACAGCTTTGTGAATTCACGTGTTGGGGAGCAGACATGGATTTGCTGTGTTGTGAAGCGCTGGGTTTAAAGCTCAGGTCCTTAATGAGTTCGCTAGATTGCACCTACTTTTTGATGTTTTCACACTGCCTTGAGAAATGTTAGTTCCTTAGTGCATTGCTCTAGTGTGTGTGTGTGTGCGCACACGTGCATATGCATGCATACAAGCATGTGTGCACATGAGTGGCTTTTTAATTTTTTCCTTCGAAGAGTTGGGGACAGGCCTGTTAGAAGTTGCTCTTGCATTGAAGAGGCGTATAGCTGGGCACAAGTCTGTTGGCATGAAGCAGCCATGCTCTAGCAGGCAGCACCATCGGGTTACAGAACATTTGCAGCAGGGTTTTGAGTCACTTAAATCATGGGAATCTGCAACCACAAGACTCCTCTTGGATGCTCCACAGTCTTGATGTTCGTTAGACTGTAGTTGCCCTTCATTAAGGACCACGCATGTAAATTTTGGCATTTCAAAGTCCTGCTTAAGCTGTCAGTGCTGATGTGCATCTAAACCTTTTTGGATTGGATTTTTTTTTTTCTTCCAACCCTACTCTCTCATCTCAGTAGGTTTTCCCCCCAAGAGGCTGGTGGAGCGGTGTTGCAATAGCTGGATAGTTCTGCTAGGAAGATGGGAAGTGAAATAATTTCCAGTGCTATCATAAGCCTCCAGATTTAACTGCTTGAGGCGAAGGGGCGAGCTCTGCCCTGTTGATTTTTTTTTTTTTTCTTGTCCCAAGTGCTCATGATCAACTGCGCTTCAGTGGCTTGTGTTTGATTCCTGTCTCTAAGGGGGTTATTAGTACCCGTAAGAGAGGGATGTCTTTTTGTGATTGAGGCATACGGATCTGGCGCCTGACGTGAATTCTGCAGCAGATTTCGCTGCCACAGAGCACGTGAGGAGGCAGCTCCCAGGAAAGATGTTCTGCGAAGTGAGCTCAAGTGATGGATGCCACAACTACCATGAAAGCGCTTTCAGACACCTGCAGTGTCGATGCGCTCACTAGACTCAAGTGGTTGACCTTTGTGGGGTCTCACGCAGGGCCTGGAATATCAATTTATTTTGAATGGAAAGTTCTCTCCTGTTAACAGAGCAGTTGCCGTCCCCTCTGCTCAGCTGAGCCAGCCAGCGTTACGCTTTCAAATGGCCATACAGCTAAAACACTTTGTGTATCTAGTGCTCACCTGGCCAGGTTTGTATTCCCTTGTGCCTCTGACTTGAGCAGGGGGAAGGCGGTTGGGTCCCAATAATGTGCAGAAGACTGTTTTTATTCACGTATTTCCTTAAGTCAGCTGTCTGCTCTTTGGGCCTAGTGTTGGAAGAGTTCGAGGCGCTCTGGTTTTGCTAACGTTCACCTTGCAAGCCTTCTGGCCCACCGAGCTATAGTTGAGATGCCCTGGTAAGAGGGGTTTGTATTAGAAAAGGACTTGATACTCTCTCTGGCTTCCCTATTTTTATTAGCAATTAAAGCATTCCCAGCACCAGGGAGTGTGCGGGAGGAGCGCAGCAGACCCACAGTGGTTAGCAATTAGCCAATTGCTTAGTGCAACTTTCCTTGTGCCGAGTTAATGAGTTGTTTCTCTTGTCTGTGCTCTAGTGGATTTAGTTGCAGGTCAGGACCCAGGAACTCAGAGCTAATCCTGGCTGCTGCTGATCGCGTGTGTGACTTTGAAGAAGTCCGCTCGCATCTCTGCTTTGTCGTCCTGTCAGTAAAATGGAGATGCCTGCCTGACCTCCAGGAGAAGGCAGGGTAGATAGCTGACTTTTAGTTAGTCTGTCTGGAGAGAGAGAGCACAAGCTTTGTGAACACAAGTTCAGTTGCACCTGATGCCATGAAAAGGCAGCACGGAGAAGAGGGATCTGGTGGTCGGGTAGGTGGGAAGGCAGAGGGAGGAGGCAGACGAGCAAAGAAGCCCCAGGAGCAGAGAGGTCGCAAGGTAATCTAGGTATTGGGATAAGATCCCTGTCTAAACCTCACTGAACACAGCCCAGCCTGTGGCTGGTTTCTTGTTCCAGTTTCCTGTGCAAACTGGTTTTTACGTGTTTTTCTGCCTGAGAACAGCAGGCAGATTCGCAGCAGTGTGGGGCTGGAAGGGACCTCACGTGATCATCGGCAGTGCGGAGGTCAGCGATGCAGCATCCAGGGAGGTTCAGGTGTTTTCTCCCAGGCTTTTGTGTCTTTCTGCAGCTGATGTCCGATCACTGCTCATTCATCCTCACGTGCTGAGATCGCCGTGTCTGTCCGATGTAGAGAGCAGACGGGCACCGTAAGCCGGGGGTGGCATGTATGACGCTGATAGAGCTGCAGGTGAATGAGCCTTGGGTGTTGTCCCCCTTGTTGTTTGGCCCAGTGATGATGTGGGGGCGCAGCAGGCATGACGGGTAATTACCTGCCTTGCATAGTGCTTAGAAATGCCAGGCGCTGCGTAATGTATTCATCCCGAGCATTTATATAACGTGCTCCCATTCATTTTTCCTCATGGGAAAAGGCCTGGAGGCCCAGTGTTAATCGAGACAGGGTCTCTTGTCCTCTCCCGCAGTGCTTGGGTGAGCTAAGCAGAAAGCAGAGCTCACGCTTAGTACAGGGATTCACAACCAGGCAGTATTAGCACTGGATGCACCTACACCGATTCCCAAGATAAACCCAGAGGTTTCAAAAGGAATTGACGTTATCAGGAACCCTCTGAGCTGTTGTGGTCTTTCGGAGCGATTTGCACTGAAGACTTGTTCTGTTACTTCCCCGTGGTCAAACGACGAGCGAAGCAGAAGAGCTGGCGTTTCCTGAGTGAGGCCCTGAGCCTAACGAGGTGGACCTCGAGCCTAATGAGGTTGAGAACCACTGCCTTAGATCTGCTGTATTCCTAGCACGGCAACTCAGAAGGCTGTACGGCGGGGCTGTGTACCTGCCCTGCCCGGTTTGGTGTTTGCGGTTCATAGGATGGTGTGCTTGGCCCAGGAGGCTGAGAATGGTTTTCCCGCATGCACGCACCTGCCCCAGCACGAGCAATATGCTTTCAGCCCTTTCCACGTCTTGTGTCTGCTAAACACTCCCAAACCTTCCCCCCCCTTTCCAGCACAAGACAGGTCTGGATAGCCACAAAGAAGCGTCACCCGCCCGCCGCAAGAGGCAGTCAGGTCGCCCAACTGTAAGTCTCCGTGCAGATGGATGAAACCCGGTTGTGTGTGTGCAGGGAAGAGCAGCTCTTTTTTGGACCAGACCAGCATGCCTTGGCACGGTGCACTTAGCAGCTCTCTGCCGTCCGTCCGTGGGCAGGTGGTCAGAGCATGTGGCTAAAGTACCAAAGGCTCACCAAGGGGAGGGCAGCAGCTGCACACCTGAGCTCGAGACCACACTTCCACGTCTGCGGGATTAGTGCTTTTTATGCGACTTGGCTTGTGGCACTTGTGCCAACTTGCTGCCCCTTGTCACCATTCAGGAGTCGGGTGTTTCCCTGAAATACCTGCCTGCTAGCCCTTGCACCTTGGAGCGTGGTGGTAAGTTGTAGCTCCTGGCCCAGTTTCTTGGCTTCCTCGAAAGTGAGCGCCTGCGTTCGTGTTCTGGCTGGAAGGGACTGTCTGAAAGAGTGCTCTTCTCTGCCCCTGCCTTCCCCCAAGAGTGAGCATGCTGCCTTGACGGTAATCCAACCTTCTCTGGCCCCTGCCAGGCACAGGTGCTTGTGGGGTCTAAGCTACGGCAGGGCCGTCCCAGGGGCTGAATGCACTTGGTCCTACCAGGCCCTCTGCAGTGTCCTGGACACGACTCTAGGCAGGGGTATTGCAGAGTGACGAGCGCTTTCCCTGCTGCCCATGCTCCTTTTGTCACCGTTGAGCTCTGAATGGAGACACCGATCCTTGAGAGCTACACCCCACTGAGCGTGGTGCTCTCCGGTCTTGTACACTTCAGTATTAGCAAATCCAAACGGAGTTAACGGCTGGTTTTATTTTCTGTCCTTGCCTAAGCAGAGGCACAGATAATGGCTTATGAAAAATGCATCTCTGTTAAACCCAGCTGCTTTGAAAATGGTACCAAAATATGAAATACCTTCTTCCTCCAGCTCTTGTCGGCTTAAATTGTTTTAAGGGAAGCATTAGGTAGTGGCCAGAGCAGGGACTGGGAGAGAAAATCTCTTGGGGTCCCTCGATTTGAATCGCTCTCCCCCCATGCTGTCTGATTTTTGCGGAGGGAGAGTCTGTTCAAGACAGTCTGCCTTGCTGTAAAATGCTTTGAAAGGTGCTCAAATGGCACGTTAACACGGTTCCAGCCCGACTCGGCCCCACCTGGAGCTGGTGAAGTGCAGTTCGCATATTGGTACTTACCTGGGTTGTCTGTTATTAAAAAGCTCGAGAAGAGAAGTGCCGGTTCTTTGTCTCCGGTGTCATGCCTGCCCCCGGGCGCACGAGCCTGAGAGCTGCGAGCGTGTGACCGGGCTCCATTTTTTCACTCCGTTTTTCCTTGTTGCAGAGTGCAAGCACAACCTCTGCCGCTGGCCCCAGCGGTGACCAAAGTGAGCTCATCTCCCGGATTTCCAGCCTGGAGTTAGAAAACAGAAACCTTCACAGCGGTAAGTGAGGGCGGCGTCCGACGAGAGCACACTGACAGCAGTGCATGCATCTTCTGTGCTACCAGCTGGAGCTCGCAGATGATGGTGGCTTTGCTGACACTGCGGGGGAGGTTCACCCTGTGGGTGAAGGAGGTGCACTTTGGGTTGAAAGCAAACTCATCCTGTCCTGACCAAAGCATCAGAGCTTGACCCAGTAAAACCATCTTTCTCTCCTCTCCAGTTGTTGCAGATCTCCAGCTCGCCATCTCCAAGCTGGAAAGTCGCCTGAGCGCCCTAGAAAGAAGCTCTACTTCTCACCAGTCCTCAGCACCACTACCAACCCAGGTAAACCCCACCTCTGGGTGCCTGCAAGGTGCCAGCTCCATTTAGAGTCCTTCAGGCCACTGAAGGGAAAGGGGAATGCTTGCAGAAGGATCACGAGTCATCGACAGCAAAACCCTCCTTAGCTACACTTGCAATGGCACAGGCAGGGCAGGGGTATTCCTGCTCTAAAGCCCACTCGGGGGGATGAATAGGGTGGATTCTCATCTGGACTAAATCAGCGTAGGTGCATCAAAGCCTGTGAAGCTAACGCAGGTGACTGCCCTGGCATGTATAAATAGGAATATGCTATGAAATCCCAAAGTTTCTCAGTACATACTGAATATATAGCAAGTAGCACTTCAAAAAATAGGCAGAGGGTATTTCCACAGCCCTTCTCATTGTATTGTACTCTCAGCAGTGGAAGACAGGCTCGTTTGCTTGCCACAGATCTGCCTGCTGTGCAAGTGGGCAGTTGATCCTTGTCCCAGGGTGTCCAAGATGTGGCCTGTGAGCTGGACCTGGCGCATGGAGTGCTGGTGCTGCCCCTAGGTTGCAAGTTGACCCACCCATGATGCATGCCAGACTGCCCATGGGACATGTGCTGCACATGGCTGCGTGCTGGATCCAGCACTTGCTTGGAGTATAAGCTTCAGGAGGTATGAAGAGCTGAGCAGAGGTGGAAGGACATATCTGTAAAAGTAACAAGCACTAATAAGGTGCCAGAAGCTAAGCTGGCTGTTCCCACACTAATGAGCTTTCACATTAAATTGCCTTAAAAACTGCTCTTAATCTGAAATCAGTGGGGCCTGGCGAGTGTCTAGTGCCGCCTGCTCTACCTGCTGCAGACACTGTACATGGCTTGTGCTGTGTGTCTTCCCTCATTAGGGACAGCATCTCTGGGAGCTGAGTGTCTTGCCCCTGTCTGTTCATCTTTGCTCCAGGTTGTAGGATGCATCAAACTCACTGTCCCACTTTGTAGAGTAAAAATATTCTTATGTCACTCCCAAAGACACAGTAATGGAGCCTCTTCTAGTAATGCCTGACATCACAGCATGCGACTGAGGCAGCCTGTGATTCGTTATGAGTGAACAGTGCCCTTGGTGCCAAGAAGGCGACCAGCATCCCGGGCTGCATCAGTAGGAGCATTGCCAGCATATGGAGGGCAGTGATTCTTCCCTCTATTCAGCACTGGGGAGGCCACAGGATCTGGATCCTGTGTCCAGCTGTGGGCCCCACTACAGAAAGGATGTGGACACGTTGGAGAGAGTCCCGTGGAGGGCAACGGAAATGGCTGTGGGGCTGGGGGACAGGACTGGTGAGGAGAGGCTGAGGGACCTGGGCTGATTGAGTCTGCAGAAGAGAAGACGGAGGGGGATTGAATAGCAGCCTTCACCTCCCTGCCGGGGGGCTGCACAAAGGATGGAGCTGGGCTGGTCTCAGTGGGGGCAGATAGCAGGACACGGAGCAATGGGCTCAAGCTGCAGCAAGGGAAGTTGAGGTTGGATATTAGGAAAAACTCTCTCAAAAGGTGGGTGGTAAAACACTGGGACAGGTTACCCAGAGAGGCTGTGGACTCCATCCTTGAAGGTGTTGAAGACCCGGGTAGACCAAGCCTTGTCTGGGATGATGGAGTTGGGGCTGGTCCTGCTTGGAGCAGGGGGTTGGACTAGATGTGACCTCCGGAGGTCCCTTCACACCCTTGTTTTCTAGTATTCATTCTCCCCAGGAAGTGGTGTCCACGCGCAGACTGTTCTGATCAGGTCTCCTTTTGGGGTTGGTTTCGAATGGACGTGTCGCTGTGTGCTCAGAGCTGGTGGTGGTCATGATGGTAGATGCCTCCTAGTTCCACCCTCAAACCAGCACTCTGGAAAGCTCCGTCTCTTTCAGACAGGTGCTGCTTATGTGGCAGGGCGTGTTGTCAGGGCTGTCTCCCGTGGTCTCCATCCCAGAGCTTCAGGCTCTTAATATCCTGGGCTGGGCCACTGAGTGCTTTAAGACAAAGACCAAGCTCCTGGCTACGTGATGTTCTGCTGTCTCTGGACAGCAGCACGTTATCCTAGCACATTGTAAGTTTGGGGGAGAAGGGGAAGGGAGTTTTTGTGGCTTTGCTTCGCTCCTCAACTTTCCTCTCCTCCCACCCTGCTCCCCACAGCATGTCACCCCCATGAAGAAGGTAGAACCACTGTCTGTTTCCTCCAAGAAAGTGGAGCTGCCTTCTGCACCACCTGCGAGGAAAACTGCTGAGCCCGCTGCTGAGGATGAGGACGACGATGACATCGACCTCTTTGGCAGCGATGATGAAGAGGAAGACCAGGAGGCTGCCAGGGTCCGGGAAGAGCGACTGCGCCAGTATGCAGAAAAGAAATCCAAGAAGCCGGGCCTCATTGCCAAGTCTTCCATTCTCCTGGATGTCAAGCCTGTAAGCACATCCTTACACAGCAGATGTTTTGGCCCCCAAACAGGGTGCTCATACTGAAGCTGTTAGTGTCGTTGTGGGAATCGGGGTATAATGGGTGGGCAGCAGCTGCTGAGCAGAGAGGGTCTGGCTCACCGAATTGCAGGGTGATTGTGGCGCGACGGGATCTGTTGCCGCTCTGTTGTAAAGGTGGCAGTCGGAGGTCACGTGGCTGCCCCATGGGCTACACATCCTGCTCTGGACTATTGCTTTTCTCTTGAAGGGCTAACTGGCACCTGCTGAAGCAGAAGCTGATAAATACCCGGAATAAGGGCTCAAGTCCATCGAGCAGAGACTGCCATCGTAGATATGCAAGCAGGGGAGAGTTTTACCACATATGTGCTGCTGAAAGCTAGATCTGGGGAGCTGGGGCCCTGCGGGGAGAAGGGTTGTCCCTCCAAGAACAGGGTCCTCAAAGTTACAGCGCTGACCTGCTGGAGTTTTGGTCTTGCTTCTTGCATAGCCCTACCCTGGAGACGATTCCTCTGGGAAGACTCCACTTGGCCTGGCTCTGGGCAAAGGAAAGGGTTGGCAGAGACAAGATGAGCTGGCAGCAGATCCGGAAGTCATCTGCTTCAGCAGTTCTCAGTCTGTGGGTCGTGACCCAAAAGCGGGTCGCGAGAATATATGGAAGGGTCACGAACAGACTTAAAAAATGGATTCTCCTTTAAAGGAGAAAAACGTGGAAGACTCTGTCTTGTCCCTTGCAGGCTGGTGGAGTCCCTGGGAAGGGCTGCTTGGGGCTTCCCCATGCCCACACACCCACACCCTACCCCACACACGGGGCACAGCGGGTTGGGAGTGAGGGGCACTGAGTTGGGGCTAGCCCCTGATGTTGTACAAGTGGGCTCTGGTACAAAAAAGGTTGAGAACCACTGATCTAGTTCACCCCCTTGCTGGAGACGGGGTCAGCCCTATCCAAACCATCCCATTCAAGTCCTTATCCAGCACAACTACAGGGCATATTGCCCAAAGACGTCAGAAAGGCACTGCAACCTGCCGGGGTCAAGCAGGGGGATGAGGCCTGTCTGTCTGCTGCTGCAAGGGTTGTTAAAATGAACTTGAGAGATGCAAGGGAGAGGGCCCACCCCCCTCCTCCCCCACGTCAATCCATACCAGTTTGACCATGGGGTAAAATTACTTCTTGATCCTAAATCCGGCATCAGTGGGACCCTGAGCAGAGGCGCGAGCCCCTCCAGCTGTCCTAGTCCCAGCAGGGGCATTGGCAGAGCCCAGTCCCTATCCCAGTCTGGGCTGCAACAGCACCCAGCACCTCTGAGGAAGGCAAGAAAACAAAGCCCCCCTCCACTGCGTGTAGCAACAGGAGGGGAAAAGATTCCTTCCCAGGCAGCAAAAATCCCAGAGGCCTGGGGAAAAACCCAGCAGCCTCTGCTCTGCACCCCGGGGACAGCAAGCGGAACAGGGACCCGAGGGTGGAAAGGCCCGAGGATCAGCGTGGGTGGGCACGGGGGGCACCTGAGCTCTGCTCTCCCTCAAACCACATGGGATTTGCCACACGGATGGTAGTGCCACCTGGCGTGCTGCGGCACCATGGCAGTGCCTGCGCTACAGCTGTAACGGCAAACGGGGAAGTCGCTCGGCCGGAGCCCTGCCCAGCACGCCGGCGCCGTAGTGCAAGCAGAGCTGATGCTTTCTTTTGGCAGCCTCGTTCTCTGCCGGGTCCTGTGGAGTCCCGTCTCTTGGCTGCTTCCCAGCTCAGAGCCCTTTGCATTGCCCTTGTTGCCGAGTCTGCAGACTGGAAGCGCGCGTCGCCGTGCCCGTATCTGCGGTGGAAAAGCAGGCTTTTGCAGCTGGCTCACTCAGGGTCACCTAGCAGGGAAGCAGAGGCTGGCTGTGAGCTCGGCTCAAGTTTGTAGGGAGGCTGAGGTCGCGTCTCAGTTGCAAACCAGAGTAACACCCAAGTCCTTCTAACTTCACTGCCACTCGAATCGACGGTAGCAAGTCCAGGGTGGCTAGTCCAGGTTACAGTTCTGCCAGCGTGGGTATGCCGTGTGCCCCAAGTCAGCCTCGGAGCTGTGGGTAAGCCTGCTGGGTTCTCTGTGATTGCCTTTTCAGTGGGATGACGAAACGGACATGGCGAAAATGGAGGAGTGCGTGCGCTCCATTCAGATGGACGGCCTGGTGTGGGGAGCCTCCAAGCTGGTGCCGGTCGGCTACGGCATTAAGAAGCTCCAGATCCAGTGCGTGGTGGAAGATGACAAGGTTGGGACAGACTTACTGGAGGAGGAGATCACCAAGTTTGAAGACTATGTAAGTTAAGCCGTGGGCCAGGCCTCCAGGAGATTGTTTGGCCCCTGCCGCGTGTTTGTGGCATATTCCCATTCTGCAAGATTTACGTTTTCATTTAGAAAGAAGGGAGGTTTTGTGGCTCCCTTGATTGCAGAGCGCTCTTCTTCCAGCTCTTCCTGGGAGCCCAGCCCTGTGCCACCTCGTTCATCCGGTCACCCCCTGCTCTTACAATAGCAGTTGAATCCAAAGGGTTGGTTTTCACGATCAATTGGTGCAGTTCCTGGGTGTTCGAGGCTGCTGGAAACAGCTGCTCTGGGACCAGTGGGCTCCCTCGTTGTTCTCAGTGGGACATTAACTGTAAAGTTTTAAATGTGATGTTTAAATTGCTGACCGCTTTGGCCGGGGGGGTGGGGGCGAAGTTCCTACAGAGGCGAGTGGGGAAGGGAAGGAACCGTGCTGCAGGAAGGAGCTAGAGGGCAGAAATGAGCCATTTCCCCCTGGGTAACAAGGCACTGACGAATCGAATCAGTCTGCTTTGTGAAGTCCGTCTCTGACCTGCGGTCTTTGGGAAATCATCACCATTTAACTAACATCCCTGGGGGTCGTCTGTGGCCGGAAGGGAGCGTGCATCGCCCCCAGCTTGCAGCCTGGCCCAGGACTCTTCTCAGTGGTGAGCACGTGCTCCTCTCTACGGGGTGCACTGGGTGACTCTTTTGATTTATAAACGTTGTGTGTTGGGAACCATTGCCTTTTATCGGTTTGCGCGGTATGTGGCAGCTCTGGAGCTAATGATCCTGTGCATAGTCTTGGGATATGCCCCTTTCCAGGGCAGGTGAATTCCTGACTCGGTGATGGCGAAACAGTCTCCTGTTGGGAGCATTTTGGACGATTTGAGTAAGACACGTGCCGTCTGTTCAGCATTCACCCCAGTCAGCTTGCTTTCTGCCCGCCTGCTCTCGGGTCTCCATCAGCGTTTCTTGTTGTGTTGCAGGTCCAGAGCGTTGACATCGCTGCTTTCAACAAGATCTAAGAGCAAACCTTTATCCTTTCTGAAACCGGCACGAATAAAGATCGAGGTTTCGAGTGCAGATGGCGTGGGTGTGTTTCCTTGTGCGAGAAGGTGCCGGCATCACAGCGGTCCTCTGAAACCTCAGAGAAGCCAGAGGAAGCAGCTGGGGCATATACACAAAGCAGATATTTGTGTCTTGTAGCTCCATTTTAATTCTCTATTCCACCCTAGCACTAGTTGGGAATCCATTTCCTCTCTCCTGAGACCGGGTGTGCAACACCTCAGTTCAAATGTAGGACTTCTGTTGCATCTTTCCAAAGAAACCGGATTTGTAAGGGTCACGTTTCAGAGCGGAGCTTGGCTCCTGATGAAACGAGGGTGGTCGTTGGATGAATTTACATAACAGGACCAAAGGCTGCTCTAAATTCTGGCGTATCGCTGACCTGTTGCGTAGCTTAAACCTAAGCCTGTTTAACATGAAGGCGGCTCGTTTTTAATCCTGTTTGCGTGAAGAAAGTCAGATGATCCCCGTCGTCTTCTGATTTCCTGGAACAGGTCCTTTGACTGGGGCTTGGTAGGGTGCGAGAGAGACTCTGGTAATTGCCCCGATGCGAGGTGGGGCGCCGCTTTCACCTCCGAGCAGCCCGCTGGCTCTTGTTTGGCCCGACTTTCAAGGCTGTTGGCTGAGGAGCCTTAGCCAGGGCGTCACCGCTTCCCCCTAGGATGCCAGCAGTCCCCTGCCTGTTGAAATGCGCCTGTGCAAACCGACGCGACCAACCAACGAGACGTTTAATCCGCTGGACACCTGCCTTGCCCTCAAATAGTGCTAAACGCTGCCAGCCGTCCCCGGCGTGAGAGTCGCCGGGCGAGGCCGAGTGTCATGGGTATCCGGACGTAGCGAAGCACGCAGCTGTGTCTGAGACTTGCTCAGCGACTATAAAACTACCTCCATATTCCAGTGATACTTCGCAGACGTCCTGTGGAAATAACCTCTGCAGCAAGGGACCCCAGAGCAACTCTCAGGTGTTTTTAAGCTTTGCCTTGGGATTTAGCTAAATCACCGTGCTAGATTTGGCATGCAGGAAGTGAAGTGTGCACTGCGTACCAGATGTGTTCCTGCTAGTCGTTCTAAACTAGAAAGGCCCATTCTCCCACCGTACAGACTCCTGCTCGCCGCTAACGTGGCTTAGCAAGACACCGGTGCGCTGAGCTACGCTACCTTTCCTGAGCGTTTTGGTGCGTTGGTGCTAGTCTTGCAGGCACCGGAGTAATAACATGGGCTAGACGGACAACCCAGCTTGTCGCGCGTCTCGGCTCCTCGGTGACCCGCGTTGCACGTTGGTGGAGGGCAGCAGGCTGGCTAGCGTTACCAGCCCTCTCTCTTGTCACCTATAGACATAAAGAGATGGGTGAGGTGAAAGTCATGTTTGCAAAGCACTTAAATCCTCAGATGAGCAGGATATCGAAGTGTGCGGTAGTAGCAGTCGGTTTTGCTTCCCAGGTCCTACTGGCAATGCAGACCAAGCAGGGAGCTGCTTAGACCGTGCTCACACGTACTCTTGCACGTGTACTTACTTTTCATTTAAAGACGTCCTACAGGAGGCCGGGGTGGCGTGGGTGCACGGGTGACGGCCCGGAGGTCACGGGTTTGAGGCTATAGCAGGTGTGCTCACCGCCCAGCCCTGTTGGATTCGGCCAAATGTGTGAGTTCTGCTAAATACCTTGGCGCGAGGTCATGAAATGGGAAAAGATGGGATATGTCTACTTACAAATTGGAGAGAGGAAGCGTGTGCGCACATCCATGTTCTCGGTCCTGTAGCAAACATGATCTTTGCTGTAGACCAAGCGTTTCAGACTTAGTGATCTTCATTGGCAGCCCTGTGATTTGAGGGCGATCTCTACCATGGCTTATTGTAGAAAGTGAGGGTTGAAGGGACCTCGGGGCCACGTCTAGTCCAACCCCTGCTCCAAGCAGCACCAGCCCCAACTCCATCATCCCAGCCACAGCTTTGTGAAGTTGGGTCTTGAAAACCCCAAGGATGGAGACCACTGCCTCTCTGGGTGACCGGTCCCAGTGCTTCACCACCCTCCTCGGGAGGAGTTTTCCTAATACCCAACCTCGACTTCCCTTGCTGCGACTGGAGACATTGCTGCTTGCTGTGGTGGACGGACGCGTGTGGAGGTGACTTAAGAGCCCAAGCCTTGAGCCACTGATCTGCCTGCAGAAGTGGCAGGCTTTTCCACTCCTCTCCTTTTCCTTCCTCCGCTCGCTCCTCTCTGGGGGTGAGATGCTTCACCCTGAAACAGGCTACTGCTCGGTTGAGGTTTCGGCGCTGTCAGAGTCCGTCAGCAGCGGGCTTCTCCCAGCTCCTGCTGTCAGCATCTGTTTTCTTGAGGTCTGCCTTCGGTGCCCCTTCGGTCTAGACCACGAGTTTCAGACCCCGAGTAGGCTGCGTCCTAGCAGGACAGCAAAGAGCCCAAAACAAGGGGAAAAGAGCCAGCGCCTGCTCCCTTGCCCCAGCCAGCGTTCCCCGGGCCACCAGCAAGTGCTGCTGTGACTATAAAGCAAAGGGCGCTGGCGTGCTAAGGCTACCATTCCCCCGCAGCTAGCGGAGAAACCCGGTGATGATTAAGGTGGATATTTCAATCAGTCCCGGGGCGCTGGTGTGACCTTCCAGCTGGCTTGCAAGGAAACCCTGTGCTGACAAAGCCTTGGCTGGGATGATGCAGTCGGGGCTGGTCCTGCCTGGAGCAGGGGCTGGACTGGATGTGACCCCCTGGGGTCCCTTCACACCTCATTTTCTATAGTACTATAGTTAGAAATAATTCTAGTATTACATATTAAATCTATATCGGCGCACGATAAAGGTGCGTGGGATGACACTGGAGCGGCTCTGCAGAGGACTTGATTAAGGAAGAATTTAAGAGAGGGTAATGTCATGAATAGGGTTTATGGCAAATGCCTCTTATGGGACTGACTTCGCATCTCCTCCTCCTGCGCTGAGACCGCGATCGAGAAAGGTAATCGTGCCGATGTGGCGTTTCCCGAGGCTTCTCCGCAGCGCTAGCTCCGGCGCCGGCCTCTGCTCCGATTGCTGCCCGGCTGCAGAAGGGAGCTGCCAGAGGTGACAAGTGTTATATTGCTGCCGGGCAGCGAAAGCGCGTGCTCGCTGGCTGGGCCAAGGGAAAGGGTGGGAGGTGACCTCGTTCACCGTTTCTACGCCCTAACGCGGCGTGGCCCAGGCCCGGGCGGGCGCCGGCCCCGCGAGCCCTTGGCAGCGCGGGGGGACGGAGCTGGCTCCCAGCAAGAGCGGCGGCAACCCCGGCCGACTCGCGAGGGCTGCGGGCCCTGCGCCTGCGTCCTGGGGCGGACTACAACTCCCAGGTGCCCTTGCAGCAGGCCCCAGCTGCCATTGGCTGCGGGCCGCCACGTGGCCCCGCAGCTGGCGCCCGGCCCCCAGGTGGGAGGCGGCAGGATGGAGTCGGGGCGGCGCGGCGGGCTGGCGCTGCTCACCGACCTCTACCAGTTCACCATGGCCTACGGCTACTGGCGGGCTGGGCGGCACTGGGAGCCGGCCGCGTTCGAGCTCTCCTTCCGCGGGTGCCCCTTCCGGGGCGGCTTCGGGCTGGGCGCGGGGCTGGGCGAGTGCCTGGCTTTCCTGCGGGGCTTCCGGCTCTCGCAGGCAGGTAGGAGCCGGGGGCGCGCGCGTGCCGGGGCGTGCCGGGGCGGGGGGGGAGAGAGAGCCTGCCCGCCCCCGCGCCGGGCCTCGCTCCTCGTGTTCAGCCTTGAGGCGTTTCCGTGCCCCCTTCGGCGCCTTTCTGCTCATTCGTGCCTTTTAACGATGGTTCTTCTTTCCTCCTTGCTCCCGTGCCGCTTTTTGGCCC
>JAGPOW010000261.1:770658-784996 GCA_030014935.1 Caiman crocodilus
GGTCCAGCCGTGGGGGCTGCTCTGAGCCTGGGGGTCTAGGGAGGGTCGGCCCCGGTTCGGCCCTGAGCGCGTCGTCTCCTCGTTGCTTCCCGCCGCAGCTGGTGCAGGTGGGCGGCCGCCCGCGGATGAAGCTGACGGAGGAGGAGGAGAAGATGACGCTCCCGGGGTGCAAGGCGGCGTACAGGCTCCGGGATGCCGCGGGTGAGCTGGTTCGTCGCGGCCGGGCTCCCCTCCCGGGACCGTGGCACCAGCCCCAGGGCTGTGTGGAGGGAAGGGGAAGGAGTCAGTGGGGGCCCCTCGTCCAGTCCGGTCCAAACCAGCCCATCTAAACGCTTCGCAAAACCGCCCTCGACCCGGACACACGACACAGTGCCCAACCCTGCCCCGGGGCAAGCGGGGGGACCGCGGCAGCCACCTTCCCGCTTGGTAAGAGACAGCACCAAGGACGACTGCAAGGCGCTAGAGAGGGATGAGGCTCCAGTACAGCAGCGGGGTGACCGGCGGGGCTTCTCGGTCTGAGAGTTAGCAGCGGGATGCCGCGTGGGGCTCCAGGGGCTGAAGTTTTCGTGCAGCGCACGGGAAGCGAGTTGTGCTCGGCCTCGGCTGGGCTAGCACGCGCAGCACCGGGCTCCGGAAGGGCTCGAGAGGTGGACGATGAAGACGACACGGGGCTAGGTGCCGCGAAAGGCCGGGAGAACCGGGCGCGTCAAGCTCGGGCTGCAGGAGGGGAAGGGGGACACGGCAGTATTTTGCAAATCCTTGAAATCAAGCCTTCACATCAAGGGCAGCGATCCCCCTGCTCTGCGCAGCCCTGGAGAGGCCTCGCCTGGGGGCCTGGCTCCTGTCCGGGGCCCTGCGCTCCACGGAGGACGCGCACAGTTCGGAAAGAGCCCAGCGCCGGGCGCCAAAACGGCCCAGGGGCCTGGCCAGAACGACTGCCCGGAGCTGGCAGAGCTGCAGGGACTGAGGCTGCAGAAGAGAAGACCGATAACAGTCTCCCAGTCCCTGAAGGGCGTTGACGGAGACGATGGAGACGGGCTTTCCCCTGAGACGGCTGCGGACAGGACTGGGAGCCGTGGCTTCAAGCTGCAGCACTTGCAATCTCCAACCCCCCCTCCCCAAAACCCTTGGGGTGGACGGCCCCCGCGGCGGGTCGGGGGGAGCGGCGGGGCTGGCTCTCCAGCTTGCGCCCTGGAGCCCCGCTTGCCGTGCGCGGGCCGAGCTCGCCGCCTGGGTGCAGCTCGTCCCTGGCTGACGGCTGCCTTGCCCGCTCCTCACAGGTCGCCCCTTCATGGACCTCCTGGCCCTGGAGGACGAGAGCCCCCCGCCGGCAGGGCACGAGCTGGAGGTCTGGGTGCTGGGGGCGAGCCCGGCGAGTGAGAGCGTGAGAGTGATCCCCGCGGCGGTGGACACCCTGCATCGCACCTACTTCAAAGATGGGCAGGTCAGGAGCCCCCTCCCTCCCTCCCCTCCCCTCCCCGCAGCCTCCTGCCCCCGGGCAAGCTCGTCCGTCCTGCCCCAGGCACCGAGCGCTGGGGGCACGGGGCAGCAGGGCTGGGGCAGGAAAAGCAAGATCCTGGAGCTCCCCAGCTGGGCCCACCCGGGGACCCCTCCTCCTTCGCCGCCACCGTGGAAGGGAGCATGTGGGCTCTGATCAAAAAAAGCGAACCTGGGGGGAGACAGGAGTTTGGTGGTTAGGGGGAGTTTTCGGGAGCCGCGTCCTGGCGCTGGCACCTGGCTGGATCAGGGAGGAGGGTGGGGGCTGCAGAGGAGCGGGAGCCAGGACCCCCGTCTGCTCTCTGCTGCTCTGCCACGGGCTTGCTGAGGGCCCTTGGGCACGTCCCAGCCCGGCCGGGCTTTAACCCGTCTTCCCCCTGCTTCTCCCGCTCAGGTGTGCGAGCCGCTGCCCAGCCTGCCGGAGGTCCGGAGCCACGCGGAGGCCTCGCTGCGCTCGCTCGGCCCTGCTCACACGAGGCTGCGGGACCCCGAGCCGTACCAGGTGGGCGAGCTGGGATTGTGGGTCTCGCCTGCCCCGGGCGGGGTGTGCGTTGCTCTCTCCCAGGCGGCAATGGATGTAGTGACTGGCTCCTTCCCTCCCTGCTCCCAGGTGGCCACGACGGAGAAGCTGCACGTCCTCCTCCAGACCCTGCGCCAGGCCAGCCAGTGAGCGGTGCCCGCGGTGCAGGCGAGGCGCAGCGCCTGCTGCAGCTTGCCAACGCGCCCTGCCGCAGCTGGTCCCTGGGGCGCAGCTCTTCTCTGGCTTGCTTGCAGGCCCTGCCCATCCAGCGTCCTCGTGACTGTGCTCCCCGGAGCGCAGCGCCCTGCGGGGATGGCCGACACCACAGCCCTGGGTGCAGAGGGGAGGAGAGGATTTGTAAAGCAGCTCCCCACGGTGTCCCTCCGCATGGGGCGATGCAGCAGTCTCTCCTGCTCTTGCCGTCTGAGCTCGCATCTGACCCGGTGGGCTGTTGCTGATCGAAGCTCGTGCCTCTCCCCGCAGGCGGTCGGGGTCCTGCCTTGCTCCGGGCTTATGAAGGCCTGGCCGCATGCTAAGTGCCTTGCAGGCATGTGCCTTTTGCTGAAGGACCCACTGCAGCTCCAGCCCCTGGGACCAGTTCCAGGTCGCGATGTGCAGGGGAACGGTCCTAGCTTGCAGCCTGGCGGAGGTGAAAGACTAGGCCTGTGACTCCCAAGCAAGGCACCCCAGGGTGCTGCGAGATCCTTTGCAGGGTGCCACCAGCTGATGCACAAGGTTAGCGCTGCGAGGTGTGCAAAACACCTCTGCCTCGCAGGATAAACCCGGAGATTTCGGATAGGAACCGAGCGTCCGAAGCACCCTGCCGTGCTGGCTCCCTCCGAGCGCTGCCCCGCAAGGCCGGCTCTCAGGTTTTTCTCCAGGAAACAGCTGGTGTTTGCCGAGCTTGATCCTGGCCGGGCTGGACTCTCGCCCTGATGCAGCGCTGCCTTAACCCTGTACGAATATTCACGCGCCTGTCTGTATTCCTCTCAATGAGCTGTAGTGGCTAGGAATTACTTGGCGCTCAAAGCAATGTGCATTCCTGTGCCTTATGCCCTGGCGCTCGCTCTCACGCTGCTGTGCCTGGCAGCAGAGACCGCAGCTGGGCTCTGACCAGGTCGGATGGCATGAGCGTCCCCCGCGCCGTGCTGCTTCTGGGACCGGCTGAATGGGAAATGCTGGACAGCTGGCCCGCGGCGGACGCTGCAGTCACGCACTGCTGGGTCGGAGCCTTTCCTACTTCCCAGCTAGCAGCGAGCCCTGTTTTTGCAGCAGAGCGGTGGGGCATAGGGCTGGGCTGCCAGGAGCCGGTGCTCGTCTCCCTCCCCGTGTCTGCTTCTGCTAGGCCAGCATCTCTAGTAACACCTCCCGTTTCAATCTTTGCTGTCAGCCATGCACTTAGACACTGGAAAACAAGACCTCTTTTGCTGCCGCGGCTTGTCCTTTGCCTCTCTGTGAGGGTGAGGGGAAAAGGGGGTGCGCTTTGAGTCTGTGCCCTTGTGCGTCACACTGAGTGTGTGTGCCCTCTGGGGCGGAGAACACGCAGCCCCCCGTCTCCTCTGCGACCGTACGTCTGGAGTGGGGTGCATTGTCCCACGGAGGCTGCAGCTCCTCCTTCCAAATCTGCCATGTTCCCTCCCCATCCCTATGGGCTCCCAGGGGGCTGGGAGCTCAGTCCGGGCCCCCCGCGCCGGGGTCCTCTGCAGCTCCTCCTCACCTAGTCACAGTCTGTCTGCCCCTTTGCCAAGCCCTGGAGCCCTCTCAGACCCATACTGGCACGTCCCCTCCGTTGCTGATCCTTCTGCACCTGCCGCAGCTGGGCTGAGGGTGACATTTTGCTCCATTTGTCTCCTTCCACACCCAGGCCGCCTCTTTCCATTGCTTGCATGGAGTGAAGCCCGGCGGGGCCCGGGGTCTCCACTCCCCTTACAGCCAGGGTGTTTCTAGGAGGGTTATTTTAGTCCCTGCTCTCCCTGCACCGCCTCTGCCTCGTCCCGATGGGCCCAGGGATTGCTACGGCCCAGGAAACAGCTGAGGTGGGCGCACAAAAGGAAGAGCCGCCGCCACCGCTTTGCTGCGTGCAGCGCCGTGCACTCGCACCCCGTGCTGCGGGAGGCTGGGGAAGGGCTCTTGGAGGGAAATCCACCGCCTTTAGCTGTGGGCCTGGGGCAGGGAAGGAGAATGAAGTATTTGGGCAGAAAACAACATCAGCATCAATGGGGCAAGTGCTGAGAAGTGGAGCTATCGTCCCTCCTCCCACCACCCGTCTACCTGCTCTCCAGGCTCCTCCAAGCGCTAGGACCGTGACCGGATCCGTGGCCCCAGCCCTTCCCGGGGGAGTCCGAGAAACGAGGGGCACCCCGCTCCCAAAACTCGTTTATATATGACAGCGCTTACCTCCTTGCCAAAGGACTAGGCTTGGGCGGGGGGGAATCATTCGGCAGGGACAAACCTGAGCCTGCTTTTTTAATCAACTCATCTACGCCGTGTCGTGGCGCACCTCAAAGGATCCGGCAGCACGCCTGCCCCGTCCCAGCTCCCTGAATCACCGCTTCCGTAGCACAGACCACGCTGCGGCTTTCACAGACGTGGGGACGGCGCGGGGCAGAGGACTCGCAGCCCCAGCTCGGGACGGCGCTGCAGACACACACTTGCACTCACGTCAGCTGCAAGAAAGGCTCTCTTTAAAAGACATTTGTACATTAAACTGGTATCACCCATTACAACGAATGGAAAAAAGTCAGTGCAAAAGGTATTCCCAGAACCCGCCAGCTAAAAAAAAAAGGCATTAGTCCTCATATGAGAAGCAATCTGCACAACATACAGGGGGGTTAAACAGTACAGAAACCCTCGAATGAGCCACAAGCCACCGAGGGCACGGGCAGCGAGGTTAAACACAAAAGGCTCCCGGCTCCCAGTTATCTGTCGCTGTTGCAGCAGCAATTGATGTGCACCGACTCGGAGCAACCCAGCAGCGAATGCTGATGACAGGAGCTTGGACTGTCGGTGCCACGGTGCTAACTTACCAAGTCACAAATCGTTCCTCACTCGTGGGCCAAAACCCACGCGTTTGTTCTGGCACCAGCGGTCTCAAAATAAGAAGTCGCCACAGCTACTCCTGACCCGAACTCAACGAAGGGGAGTCCGGCCGGATGCACGCGGCCCCCGTGAGCGTTGTTGTGACAAGAGAAATCCAGTTACAAAACTACTGAAAACTGCACGGTTATTTGTGCAGCGAGTGTGGGGAGGGAAGCACGGGGGGAATCGAGATCAGCTCTGCGGAGTCAAGGGAACCCAATGCCCAGGCCTCTGGCTGCCTTTAAATAAAATCCGAGTAGGACGGTATTGCATAAGGCACTTTGGTTTGCTAGAAGAAGTGCCGTGCGCTTAGCACGAGGGAGAGAAGAGACAAGTAAAAAGAGCGGTTTGCTATTAAACATTTAGGCTGGGAAATCCCAGACGTGCTACGTAGTCAGAGGACAGGATTCGGACTCGCTGAGACCCTGGAGAAAAACGTCCCGAGGCCTTAGGAGAAGCTGCAGAAACAGGTCACTTGGGACTGACCCGGAAGAGAACATGCTCAGAGGAACGGCAATCTCAGACGAACAAGATGGGGATAAAGAGCCAAGACAGATCATCAGGACCAAGAGAGGAGAAGACGTTTCCAGCGCTCTGCGGATCGCAGGGAATAGCCAGGGCAAGCTCAACAGGTCAGCTGCGAGCAGACGGCAAGACCTGAAGCACGAACAACCTTCCGGGGGTCTAAATCCCACGGAGAGGGGGAAAAAGAAGCTGGGAAGAGATCTGGTTAACAGGGATCCCGTTCATTTGCGAGCAAAAGCTACCACTGGTCAGTCTCCTGCTTTTCTGCGACAGAAGCCTGAGCCTCGTGGCTGCAGAGCGGACCGTGAAGAGGGGAGCTCGGGCTTGGACCCAGAAGCAAGCACCTGGAGCAGAGGATTCAGCAGAGTTACATTTCGGACACAAGCACAATTCAGAAGCGGGCAAAGCACCCGCGAGTCCCATAGCCATGGGAACTGCAATGCTCAGTACCAATCAGGAGCAGACAATAAAGGACAGAAACTTCAAAACTCGCTCCAGGTTTCCCAGTGTGATCCCAGGTTAACTTTCTCTGCGTTGGCTTGGGAAGTCAGCTCTGAGAACCACATTCACCCTAGTCGTCAGGGCTTTTTGGCAAGTTCAAGTTCACGATTATGCTACTCGTCTTCCCCTGACACATGAAAGCGCCCCTAATACTTGCTAGGGAAATAGGAAAATACCTTTCAAAATGGGTATATTAATGGAGAAGGTCACTGAAGAGCTCCGTTAGAGGTATAGTATTACTACCAGCTAGAAACTAGGCTTAGTGTTTGGTTGGTTAAGAACAGTCACTCTCGGTGGCTTCCTACCCCCGCTGTGAGACCCACGTCTTTACCGTGGACCAGAGGGGCAAATGTGCCGACGTCCGTAACGGAGCGTTTCTCAAACACCAAACACACACCACCGCACCCTGGACCGACGCCGACTCTTACTCCTGGTACGAGCATAAAGCCGTAACGTGTTCATTTAAATAAAAGACAATTCTAGGGATTTTTCTTTGGTCAGCGCTCTTTCACACGTACCTTGGGAACATTAAGAAAAAGGGGAATGAATTTTGAATCGGCAAGGCATCCCTACCCTCCACTCAACCGCATATACTTTGAAGAAGGAAAAAGTGCATTGTCTTCCTTGATATTGTTCTGAAAAAAATACATTTGTGCAATGTGCATTCCTGGCTCAAATCAATACTAAACTAGTCTCAAGCCAAGTTTCATGTTTAAAAAAAGGGAAGACGGCCAAGGGAAGACTGGGTGGTGGGGGATGGGGAGCACAAGTAAAGAAACACCAGAGTTATAAATAATCTAGGGCTGGTTTTTGTTCACAGCGGCCCCTGCCACGGCGATGTCTGGACCGGAGTTCACATTCTAGAGAGTATTGCCGGCCTAGAAATTCCCTTCCCGAGACGCCTGACCCCTAACCATGTAGAAGGACATCACATTCATTTGCCCATGTGATGAGATATGTTGCACAGAGATCCAGTTCTGTTTTTGCCAACCTGAGAACAACAGTCCCCCCCCACCTCCCATCTTGGCTTGTGGCTCTTGTTCCTGAGTCTAAGAGGGAAGAGCTATCAGGGAGAAGGGAGGGTTGTAAGGATGCTAGAGTTGCAGAGAGTCTGGAGAGGGAAAGAGCAGCAGGAGGAGGCAAGAGGAACAGGGTGAAGCTCTCCCACCAAATAATGTCCTGATTAAAAATCTCTAAACCGCTCAGATCTGCAGGAAGTCCAATGTATTGTTTGGCTAAGGCCGCTTGCAGGATTTTTGACACTGAACCTTGCTCTCGTGCATAGCTCGATCCCAGCTGTTGGAAGATGTCAGCAAATGCAAAGCTGAAAGGTCATTTGACTCGGGCTCTGGGTTTCCTGATAAGCAGCTGCAAAAGCAGAGAGAGCTGAGCCTCCTTCCCAAGGCCCCACTGTTCTGTGCTGGAGTGGCACCCACGTCCCCGTCTGCCCCGCCACGCTGGCATCATTTATAAAGTGCCATTTTCTTGCTCTGGTACATGTACATGTAGGCGTCACAGAAGAGGCGTTTGGCCACTCCTTCCATGTCCCGGGGCTGCTCCATGGCCAGCACGGCCACAGGCAATTCCAGGTACTTGGCAACTTCTGGGCACAGAGTCACTGTGGGGATGTTGTAGCCCATCTCGCCACCTGAGCCAGAGAGGGAGAAAGGAAACGTGATTTGGGCTCAGACTTAAGAGACGAGATACCCAGCTCAAGTGCACCGTGGCCGGAGACAGAACAGGCCCCTTTAAGTTACGCCTCGTGGCCTTTCTGCTGAACAGCCAGCAATCCGTGCCTCGCAGATGTTGGCCCCTTCCGGCACACTGATGGGGAAGCCTGTCCAGCAGCCGGTGGGGGTGCTGGGCACTAGAGCCAACAGTCGAGCCCCTCTCTCTCGCTGCTCATTTAAAATAGTTTAAATATCACTGAAGCAGCCCAATGAAGTCCAGGAAAGACCTCACGTTCATCACCTTCTAGAGCAACACAGAAATACATGACATCTGCTCTGAACTGGGCTTGAAAGTGCAAATGCGGCTCTCTCCTTACCGTGCCTGTCGGCCATGCTGTCGAAGAACATCCAGTTCTCCTTCTCCGGTCCATATTTCACAAAGGAGACGTAGTGACTGGTCTCTATACAGAGCACTGCAAAGAGCTCCATTTTCTCCCGTGGGACCCGCTGGCTGCCCAGCTGGCTCGTGCCGGGGAACTCGTCAGGGACACGCAGCTTTGTGGGCCGGTGCGCTTTGCGCTGGTAGTGAGTGTGAACCTGAGGGCAGACAAGGCACGAGCATCGATGGATTTAGTAGGGTTGCTGCCACTTCACGTGCACCCAGCCTCAAGAGAAGGCAGCCAGGGAGGAGCGGTCAGTTCACTTCCCAATTCATTCAGAAGTCACCTGCTTTCCCCTTAACTGGATCTTTCCCAAGTGCCACTTGGCTCCAGCACAGCCCCTGCCCTAGCTGCGACTCTTCCACAATAGCAAGCCACATTCTCCCATGGCAAGTGCAGTCTGAAAGCTATGAACCCTGCAATGGAAAGCCCTCCAAGAGAAGCCAGAAAGTGCAAGTACTCAACCAGCAGGGCAAGTCCGCAGGCACGGCTGCAGCCTTGTTACACGTTTGGGCTCCATCTGGATGAGAGATGTGCAAGTTCCTCATAACATGGCTACTAATCACAGGTGGATGACCGAGGCAAAAGGAGTGGCGTGCTTAGACAAGAACCTCGCCTCTGCTAATGGCTGCAGAGAAAGCAGAAGTGGAAATATCCCCAGACTGCAGCTGGACGAGGAGATGGGATACCTGTCTGCAGCAGGAGTTACAGTACTGCTTCAGCCCCGTCATGGCAAACGTCCGGTCTTTAAAGCACGCTGAGCACTCCTGGGTGGCAACGTCACCACACACGGAGCATTCCCGGGGACCTGGAGCAGGAACATAAGCAATAGGAGCGGCATCACCGCAGGGAATCCATATCCTCCGGACCCTGGCAAGGCAGAGGGCACCTCACGCCTGCTAGGCAAGGCCTCCTTGGCGAGCAGAAATCACAGCATGATCCCGAGTACGGGGTTTACAATCGAACCAGGCCAGCCCATCCCACTGGGCCCAGAAGTGCATGACGCCTGACAGCGTTAGCTCTCAGGTGCAAGACAGTCCTTATAATCCCTCCTGCCCAATAACTTACTGTCAAGCAGCAGGTCAGTGATGTCCAGCTCTAAGGAGGGAATGATTTTGCTGAACATTTTATATTCCTTCCCAAAACGGGGCATTTGGATAATGAAACAGGATGGGATCTGCGAGACAACAACAGAGTCGTTAAATCAGGGCGGAGACGGTTCTACCCGCATAAACCCTGCCAGGAGATAAAGCCCGAGACCCTCTCCCCAACCCTGCAGCCGGATTAAGCACGCTCCACAGGATCTCCTGGTGTCGGCGGAGGCAGCACCTCTCTTTGCTCTGGAAGTGCCCATCTCCCCTTTCACATCTGCTCATACCTCCCTCACAGCAGAGCTATTCCTGCGCTGTGACGTTAGCTGTAAAGTCACGAGCCGGAGTGCCACTGTGGAGCTGCAGAGCGAAAGGCTCTTCTGACAAGCAGGTGTGGGAGGGCCGGGACACGAAGGCAGCAGTCAGTGCGAGGAGGTAAGGCTGGCTGCACTCACCTCCACTAGCTTCAGGTCAGAAGACAGGAAGGAACGCTCCACTAACTGCTGCACGTTGGGTACCACCAAGTCCTCCTGCTTGTCCATGAATATCTGGTAACAGTAACAATCCTGCTCTTTCCGGCCTCTGGACCTGAAGGCAGTGTTCAGGAGTCAGGGCACTCTCAGAAACATGCGGTAAGCAGGAGAGGAATGGGGCCGGGTCCTGCCCAGCATCTCATGCTATTTCCAGCATCGACGGGCCAAGCACCCCCCTTCGGGTTAACATTTAAAAGATGCACTGATTTCTTTTTTGTTATTCCTACATTAGGAATAGGAAAAGAGGAATAATGCCGTGCTATAGCGCGACTAGATGATCCCTGCACCTGGGATACAAGACGCATCTGCAACGCATCAGGCTGGAAAACTGCAAAGCCAAAATATGCGGCATTTGTGAAATTGCAAGGTCCAGCTTCTCCAGACTCTCACGCCCCCGAGCCCAGTAATGATGGAGCAACACAGGAAGGACGGACCTCTCTTAAAACAGCCCATAGCAGGAAGGACGGAGTCCAATAAAACGGTCGTTTCTGGATTGCTGCTTTCCTGAGCAGCTCTACCCGTTACGTCTCTAAAAGAAGGAACGCAGAAGTGTAGCGATCCCCTTCTACGCTCTTGATCACTGCTACTTTTTACTTTTACTTTCCTTCAGAGCCCCATAAAGGGCTGAGATTCTGGGACTAACTCCACCGACTTCCTTTGACGCCAGGCTCGCAGCCAGTTTGGCAGCCCGAGAGCGTCACGGATACAACCCGACCCTCTGAAACTGCTCCCCAGAGAAGCCGATGGGGATGAGGAAAATGGGCGCTGTGCCACTTGTGCCGCCGTCGGCTCTCTCCAGGTCTTTAAGTCAGGGAGATAACGCTACCCGCACAAACCCTGGGAGTATTGTGTTCCTTCCAGGAGCGTGCCCCCAGTGTGGTAGACAAAGGGGACCTGAGAGACACCAACGAGGCGCTCTCTCACAAATTAGAGATTTGCTTCACCATCTCCTGGGTGCTCAAGGGAAATGAATCACGCCTCTTCCCACTCCACATCTCATGTCTGGGCAACAAAGTCATTTCTAAAATAAGAGCACATCCAGAAAGCAACTTACTGCAGTCTCAAAAGAGGCTCTATCCCCAGGACGTGATGCATAATGAGATTAAGGAACTCCTCCGGGTCTAAAAGGTCAGAGAAAAAAAAGCACAGATCAGAGCAGTTCAAAATCAGCAAGCTTGCCTCTTCCGCCTCGCCCACACAGGACGGGAGTTTGGGGTGGGGGAAGCCAGTCAGACATGGGGCGGTGTTTTGATACCGCGTTTCCCCTCTTTTACTTTAGGTATGGTGCTATCCAGAACGGGAGCTGAACACACAGGTAACTGCCTAGGTCAGTGGTTTTCAGCCTTTCATTTGCAGACCCCTATAACATTTTTGAATGGGGGTGCAGACCCCTTTGAATTATAGGTGTGGGTATTCACACACTTTTGACTGATCATAGTCCCCTTTCGCAGACCCCTTAGGTAATCTGCAGACCTCTGGGGTCTATGGACCGCAGGTGGAAAGCCGCTGGCACAGAGAAACAGGTCAACGTAAGAGACAAACACAGCTCTCCACAAAGAGATGAGGAGGAGTCAGGAAAAGATGTCTCAATTCCATCAGTAGTGAATGACTTCCTAGTTAGTTTTAAAAAGGAAAATTATTTTCTGTACGCTGCAGGCAAATACTGCAGGGCAACATTATTTAAACTCTGGTAGAGCAAATCTCAAGGAATGTTTATTGCCAACTTCAAATGCATTAAACTATCTTTGAAGCCAGGGACAACGTGAGAAACCAGACCAAGTCTGGGCCATCTCTGGTAAGAAATGAATAAAAAAAAAGATACTGATAAATGAAAGGACAAGACATCACAAGTCATGGGAAGAGTTTGTATCTTCCACTTTTAATTACTCATCTGAGTATTTATATGGCCATCATGTTAGTACCTGGACACTTACCAATCGCTCTGTCATTAGTGCCAGACCCCTTCACCTAAGGTGTGCCAGAGATGCTTGTAAATACTGAATGAGCTACAGTCCAGTGTTTCTCCACCTGTGGTACGCGTAGCCCTGGGGATACGCGAGACATGGGCAGGCGGTATGCGGGTGCTGCATTCTGGTCTTTGCCTGCTCAGGCCAGAAGCTCCGGCTGCCGCCCCTCCCGCCGCAGCCCGTGCGCCAGGGCTTTCGCTGGGGATAGGGGATAGGGAGGGAGGTGCCGCGCAGGCTGCTTTGCTCCAAGCCGTGGTGGAAAAAGTGAGACTCGGCTGGTGGCAGCGAAACTTGAAGTGCCACGGTGGGACTTCCGGTTTCACTTCTGCCGCGTCAACTGGCAAGGTTACACATCAGGTACCAAAGGTTGAGAACCACCGAGCTACACTATGAGGCAAGTAACACACAAGCACCTTTCACTGGAGCAGACACCCTGGCTGTATAAATGTGCACAGCAAACGCCACAGGTGGAGAAACCTGTCAGAGCCGACTGCAGAGGAACTGCTCTCGGTGAAATGGTACTGATGCCAATTGGAATCTGGCAAACATGGTGGCACTGACATCCCTACTCAGCGGAGCAGGGCTGAACACTGCACGGCTAATAGGCAAGACAGAGACCTCCCTGGGCTATGTTCTGAGAAGATGGGGTTTCTTCTGAGCAACAGGCAAGCAGCAGGACACTCAGCATCCCAATCTTTCCAACAAAGCTAAAGACTCAGAGAAATCCCTCAGGTACCATCCGCTCTGAGGGCAATGAAAATGGTTGTGGGGCTGGGGGACAGGACTGGTGAGGAGAGGCTGATGGAAATGGGTTGATTTAGTCTGGAGAAGAGAAGACGGAGGGGGATTGAATAGCAGCCTTCACCTCCCTGCAGGGGGTTGCAGAGAGGATGGAGCTGGGCTGGGCTCAGTGGGGGCAGATGGCAGGACAAGGAGCAATGGGCACAAGCTGCAGCAAGGCAAGTTGGGGTTGGATATTAGGAAAGACTCTTTTGAGGAGCGTGGTGAAGTACTGGAACAGGTTACCTAGGGAGGTCATATACTCTCCATCTTTAGAGATGAAGACAAAGCCTTGGCTGGGATGATGTAGCTGGCGCTGGTCCTGATTGGAGCAGGGGGTTGGACTAGATGTGACCCCCTGAGCTCCCTTCCAGCCCTCACTTTCTGTGATTCTATTTCAAGTGTTCCAAGACAGGCCTAAAATTAAGTCCCCGACTGGGAGAAGCAGACGCAGGGATTCTCCAGAGTCCATTACCTTTCTCAGAAGTGGTAAAGCTTGAACACTGGCCCTTTTCCGTAAGCTGCTGCCTCAGGCGCATCACGCTCTGAGCAGCAACAAAACCGCTCCTGGAAAGGAGAGAAAGGCAGGGGATGAACTCTGTGTGCATGGAGATTACAGTAAAAACCCACTGCCTCCAGCACTCCCACACGCCGCACTCACCGTCGGAGGGGGGTCACGATTTCATCCCGAAGGATCTTCTGGACGTTCCTGTCAGATACGGGGGGAGGCTTGAAGAGCATGGAATCCAGCACAGAGGTGCAGGAGAAGAGGCTGCGGTGAGACAATGCCTGGTAAGTAACTGGGTTCGCAGCAACACCACCCCGAACAGCAGAGTCTTGGGGGTACGTCGGCAACTTTTGTTGGAAATGATGAGAGGCATAAAGATGCAGAAATGCAAATCAAGGAAAAAGAGAATCCAGGAACTTAGGCAGGGTGAAGAGATCTGAGTGAAATACTGCAGCGAGACTAATTTATAAGCAGTGACTGCAGCTCGGGAAAGCCAAAGGAAGGGAATCAATTCTCACGTTCCAGCAGTAAGTCTCATAGCCTGCCACGGGGCTGGGGATAGAAAGGGCCACTGTGGGGTATTTTCCTGCACATTCAACTAGTGGCATTGCTGGAGGTTTCCCTGAAGGATGTGTTTCTGACCACTATTTAAGGTGCCACTCTAGACTTAAAAAGTGTAAGCCAGTAGGGCAAGCTCTGATGTTTCATTACATGCAAATGACAGGATCTGTGCAGCCCGGGAGAACTGTCCCTCTCATATTATAAAGGAGACCCCGTGGCACAGGTGTCAGGGTCCAGGGTCATCTCTAGATTAAAGAACTGGGCATGTCTACACGTGAAATTAAATGTGCTCGAATAAACCCTCCGACCCAGCTCAACATGCTGTGGAGGGGCTGCCCACCAGGCAGCCTCTGCACGGGTGCACCCTCGTGCCCCAGCCAGTCCCGTCAGCACCTATACGTGCGCTGCGGTGCAGGAAGTTAGGCGGCCACGAGACAGTACGCGTGTTCACAAGTACTATCCTACAGCAGCATTTATTAGTTTACTGAGGCCTAACAGGGCTGCATGTGTAAGAGCGGAGACTTTTGAAGGAGTTAATTTGTCAGCCCTGGAGTAAACCACTCGCGTAGATGCGCCCACTGCGTTCTGCTCTGCTGTGCATCGTGCCTGCTTTGCGCTCTGGGATAAGCTGTCTTGACCGGCACTCGGTTGGGGCGCTGCCGTTCAA
>JAGPOW010000261.1:819287-839638 GCA_030014935.1 Caiman crocodilus
CCGCTGTAGTGACAGGAGCCAGGGTCACGGCGATCGGGCATGAGGGGCCTACCAGAAGGAGAGGGTGTAGTCTCCCACGAAGGTCTCACTCTCCCGCACCAGGAAGGTGCCGTCCTTCCCGCCCGTCTCGGTGCAGTACTCGTGCAGCAGCTTCTCGGCGATCTGGCGCCCGTCGCGCCCCCCACCCAGCTTCCCGTGAAACCACTTCTCCGTAAAGTGCAGCTCGTTGTTGTTGAACTCCTGGAGAGGGGAGGAGACGGACAGGGTTGGGGTGACGGGGAAACCGGAGAGAGACAAGAAGGAGAGACGCAGAGACAGGCAGCGTGTTGAGTGCCATGGTCCTAAGTCCCCTGGGAAGGGGGGAACAGTGATGCTTTAACAGAGCCCCAAAAAGCAACCCAAGCACTGAGGCTCCCAACCCACAGTCAGCGAATTGCCCCAGCTGCAATACGACCAGCACGTGGAGGTGAACACCATGTCTCATGAGAAGTGCCACGGGCTGTTGCACGGCCGGCAGTGGCCAGGGCTTCGGTTCTGGGTCCAAAAAGACAGGGCTGCTCCCCAAGACAGCTCCAGCCGCTGACTCGGTCCGTCCCTGCTTACTGGAGAGCTCAGCTAGAGACAAGGGCCATGCAGGGCCCCGATCCCGAGCACACCTTCCTCCCCTCGCACCCACCTCCTTCGGCTCCACCTCCTCCTCGTCCTCATTGAACTGGTAACGCGACGTCTCCTCCGAGTAGTAGATCTTGTTGCTTGTCAGGACAAAGTAATGTGGGCTCCAGGTCTGCCGAGGAGAAGGCAGCATTAGACCCGACCCCGAGGAGGGAGCAAGCCAGGGCTGCAGGTCACCACCCCATGATTGCAAGAATGGCCCGGTGCTGGTTAACAACCTAATACTGCTACTGGGAAGTGGAGGCAGTCCTTCAGCTCCCACAGCAGTGCCTGAGCTCAAGCCTTGCTGGAGACCCACAGGGGGTGGAAACCCCCAACCCCTGCAGGGTTGCTCCACATCCTTCCCTACAAGCCCTGGTCTGGGCTCTCTGGGTGATGAAGGCGCCCTTCTTCACCCTCACGCTCTGCTGAGAGAAGAAGTGAGTTGAGAGAGGCACATACGTGGTCGATGGGGTCCTCGAGGTAGAGGATGCCGTTCTTGATGGAGTTGCTGATGTCGTTCTCCGAGTAACTGGCGGTGGAGACTTCTTCGTAGAGGTTTCCTTCCACCAGTTTCTTGTGCTGGGGAGCAGGAGCGAAAATGAAGCAGAGGCAAATTACTGACAGGGCCCGAGCCCAGGGGTTGCACCTTGAAATAGGGATGTATTTGGTAGCCGTGTTGGACTGAGACAGAAAAGAAATGCAAAACTCTCGAACTCTTGGTTCAGAGATGATACCTTTTATTAAACCAACTAAGAAACTGAAAAAAAGCTTCCTCTTCCTCTTCAGCTTCCTCTGTGCAAAAATGAAGTGTATTTTCTACTTGTGGGAATTTTTTACCATCTGTAATTTTCCCTGGCTCTAAGGAAGGGCGTGTGTCTGAAAGCTTGCAGAAAAAGATTTTTTTTTGTGGCTATTTCTTAGTTGGTCTACTAAAAGGTACCTCCTCGAAACAGGACTTTTATCCCCAGCTGGCCTGCAATCAGCATTGCCGCTTGGCCTGTCTGCAGCAAGGGGAAGCAGCAGTGGTGCAAACTCCCGCCTGTCCGGGGGGTCTGGGACGGTGGCCTGGGTTTTCTCCCTGATTGCTGGCTGCTTTAGCTAGGAGAGCCTGGGACCATGGTTTAAATTGCATGGGGCTGGCAGATTCCCAAGCCCCTTAGAGGTTTAGCAGGCAGACAGAAGTGCTGGAGGCAGGGGAAGTTCATCCCATCATGCTGTGCAGTTTCCAGGCTATAGCTCTGGTCCCACCTGCTTGCCTAGGATCATAACATCACATCCTTTCTGTGGTGGGGGGACACAGCCCCCTGTGCAGTCTGCAATGCAGGGCGAAGGGAAGAGACCCAGGCTCTTAGTGCCGCACCTTGATGAGGATTTTCTTCTTGAGCTGAGTGGGCGATGGCAGCTCGTCTGCATTGATGTCCACTGGCTTGATGAGCAGCATGTCCCCGAAGACCTTCTTGAAGTGGGAGGCCATGTTCCTCTGCTGCACGATGCTGCAGTGGTCCTCGATGGAGAGGATGATGGGGAACCTGGAGGAGGACAGGGCAGACCTCTCAGGGGGGCAGCCCAGAGAGGAGCACACCTATTGTCTGAAGCCTTGTCGCAGTCAGGGCAAAACTGCCATGGGGTTGAACGAGGGCAGGGCTGGGGGCCAAGGGCATCACCCGAACTCGGAGCCCATCTCCATCTTTTCTGTCATTGCCCTTCAGGGATTTGCAGACTGTTATCAACCCAACCCCACCGCAGTGTTCTCCAGAGTCAGTAACCCTACTTTTAGCCTTTCCTTGTATGTCTTGTCCCCCGGTCCCTAACATTTTTGAGGCTTTCTGCTGGACTCTTTCCAAACTTCACGAAGAGTGACACAGACCCCCGGGTGAGTAACCCGAAGGGATGGCCCTTACTCCGAGGTCACAAAGGCGTGCTCTTTGATGGTGTGCAGGACATCCAGGAACTTGATCTTGGAAGTGAGCGTGTGGCCGTGGTAGATGATTGGCAGGTCATCCGGACCGTCCCAACAGTCCACTGCGGGCAGAGACAATTCAAGGGTTAACACGGTCACGCACGTGCTCATTCTCCCATTGCATGTTCATACGGGGCTGGGACACGGCTACCATAGGGGATGGCTATGACCACCCCTAGAGCCCAGGGGTGCAGCATCTGCATTGGCCAGAAGGGGGTGCTGTGGTACTCCTGTGTCATGCCAGACAATGGGCACTTGGTGGGAGCTGACACCCCCTTGGTTAACCCTTAGGTGTCCATGGTGCCTGGAGCATGCTTCCCCCACACCGGCTCCCAATGGGATGTGCAGGCCAAGCATCCCGAGGGCCACATTTGTGGGGGGCACGGCCAGTGGTTATGCAGTGCAGAGGCACTGCGCCAACAAGCAGGGTTGGAAAGTGGGGAAGCAGCACGACCCCCCTCACTGACGGGGGTTAGGGTACTGAGGTTTGTAGAGATGCCTGGGGAGCCTTACAGCTTGGGGACCTGGCTTACCGCAGAGGCCTCCCGGCTAAACAGCAGCCAGGACTCAGCCTGACGAAGCTTGTGGCCCCTGGGGGCATCTCTCAGCCCAGCCCCCGGCCAGTATCAAGCCACTCACGCTCTATACAGCGACAGCCCATCCGCAGGCAGCGGGCGTAGGCTTCCAGCGAGGACTCGCTGGAGAACTGGTCCCCGGTCAGATACCTGTGAAGAGAATAAGGTGGGGGACTGAAGGGCCAAGCTGTGTCTAGAGGTGCCCAAGCACCTGGACAAGGAGAGGAAGCTGGATCCCTTGGTCTCTCTTGGTTATCATGACCTCCTTGGAGCCCCTGGGCTACGTGCCACCTGGGGAATGCTGCCCTAACCTTTCCGAACTCACTGGAACCAGGTGGATTAATAGCGGCAAGCAGCTGATCTATATTTAAGTCTCATTTTCCGAAGTCTAGGAATCCCATGCTCTAGATGGAAGCAGCAGAGATGCTCTCCTAGAGAGCCCCTGCCCCCTACTCAACACGACACCCAAGCCAGAGGCCTTCAGGAGCACGTAGGCTAGAGACAAGGGTCCCCAGTGCTGGCGGAGGGGTGAAGGGGGTGAGGGCTGCTTTAGCTTCTCCCCGCCCAGCCGGGGCTCCTTTGGACGGGGATGATGCCTGGCTCTTACGTGTTGTGAGAGGAGGAGATCCAGTACTGGGACAGGGGGTAGTTCATCTCCTCTGGGACCACCCGCTCATACTTGGAGTCCATGACCATGTTCTCCTTGGAGAAGAGGTACGTCAGGAACTGGGGAGGGAAGGAAAGCTGATTAGAGTCGCAGACACCGAGGTGTGCTCCTGGATGCAGGGATTCAGTCCAAGGCAAGACTGGGAGACGGGGCACTGGGCCCAAGCGCTAACAGAAATGGGGTGAAGATGGTGGAGAAGAGCTGAGGATGAGCCAGGGAAGATGGTCCAGTGACTTCAATGTAACAGCTGGGGATGGGCCAGAGGCAGGGAGTCTGGGAGGGGGTCTTCCCCAGATGTGCATGCTGGGAGGGGGCGCAGACCCATCCTTCGTTACAGCCGTTCCCATGTGCGACAGCGCAAGGTCACATGCTCTGGGGGGATCTTAGGATCCATAAATAGCAAAGCAGTGGTTGTGTCCCTTCAATGAGGACAATCCAATCTCATACTTCAGAGCACAAGGAGATCCCCCAGCAAGGGGCAGGAAGGAAAGTCGTCTCCCAGATGTGCAGCGCCATGCACCAGCCTAACGCGAGGGTCAGGCTGCAATACCAGACTATACTGTGTGATCTGGCCTGGCACAAGCTGCTTGCTTCCCAGTCCAAAGGGGTGTGCTGCCTGTGACTTTACACTCACATGCACGTGCAACACATACCCTCTCCCTACCCCAGCCGGCATCATTTCCAAGTAGGAGTTTGAGGTCTGGCAATAGCACCACAATTTCTACCACGGGGCTGGGTAAAGACCCACCTACCTCATCCAGCTGAAAGAAGGGCTCTGAAATGTCACTGGAGGGGTCCCGGAGGTAGCCACACATGTACTCCCGCACCTTGCCGATGTCGTTGGCCCAGGGCTCCTGGAGAAGGGATTGCAGAGGGTAGTGTTATCAGAGGAGCTGCACCAGAGGCCTGAATATCAGTCAAGGCTCAGACCTGAAGGCCCAAGAGCCACACTTCATGTTACAGGTGGCTTCAGCGCCCCAGGGACATAACGTAGGACCCTACCTAGGACTGCCACACATGGCTGCACTGCCAGCCTGATCTGCAGGGACAAGAGCAGGGCTCAACCCTAGCGAGGTCTCACCCAGTGGGTGAGGGATGCAGACACTTATCTAACAACGGGGCAACCTGGGTTTGAACCCCTCTCTCCCATTTTCTGGAAGACTGCCCTAACTCCTGGGTTTGGCTCAGGGCCCCTTCTTGGGAGCTGAGCCATGGAGCGGCTGAGGCAGAAGAGGAAAACGCAGGGGACTGCTTGTGCCATTTGCATTCGATAGCAACTGGATATGTTGCATAAAGTGTACCGGGAGCCCAGGGGACTGCCCTTTCCCCTGAGTTACTCCTGCTTGTTTGCTGTCCCTGCTAACATGGGGCAGCTTCTTTCTAGTCTGGATCGGTCTGGCTTCAGCTTCCTGCAGAGCTCAGGTGGTGGCAGGGAATGCGACCCTCTCCCATTGACCTTTCCTGGAGAGCACTGGGCATATTTTCTCTGCTGAGATTGGGATGAGATGGTTCATGTGCCACCGTCAGCGCCCATCGGGCGAGGGACAGAACCACCGAACTCATGTCATACATGGACCTGAACATCCACTGGACGGCAATGACCGTAGGCTGCACATGGCTCAAGGCAGCGGCAAGGCTTGCTCTGATCTCTGGCCAGTGGCAGCGAGGAGAGTGTCAGTGCCCCCGGGCAGGGAAGAAGGGCTTGCCACCCCCCGGGCAAGGATTGCCAGGTGTCTGTTTGGGCACGTACCTTCTGGTCGTACAGCAGGAACTTCTGGAAGTCATACAGCATAATCTGGCACAGCTCCGGCCGGTCGACGTTCCTGGGGGTGCAGAGAGCCTGTCAGGCAAGCTGGGTGTGCCCAACGCTTCATCCCACCCATCTCTGCAGCTCAGTGATATCAGGCCAGTGTAAAACCTCGGTTGCTACTCAGGTGTTATATTAACACCCCGGAGAGTTCAATGCTGCCCATGGTCTCCTAGGGATGGGGCAGGTGGGGGCAACTCATTGAATCCCAGACACTTGCTCCACTCCCAAGCTGGTCCTCACTGCCAGTGCCTGTGTAAACAGGGGCAGGGGCAGGCAGAGTCCCCATGTCCAGTTTAGTCTGTCCAGCTGAGCCCCGTGGTGCTGGGTGCTGCTGTGGGGGGCAGACAGGGCTGGGCTTGTAAAGAGAAGTCTCCTCGGGGTGTCTGTCACACATGCAAGGATGAGGCTGGTTGAAAGGCCAGTGCCCTGGGAGGGCAGGGGATCTCATCGCCCCGGGGAGGGAGAGGAAGGTGGCAGTGAAAAGCCTTCGTACTCACCGCAGGGGGAAGGAGAGTTCCAGCTGCTCGATGACCTGAAATGGGCGAAACGGACTGGTTAAACAGCCGGGAATAGGCCGGGGGCTGGGAGAGCACGGGCACTTCATCAGAGACATTGGGCACGCATCAAGCAAAGGGGCTCAGCAGGATGCCCATGCCCCCCAAAGCAGCTGGCTTCCCTCCCTGGCTCCTCTAATGAACCCAATGGGGTTTTCCCATCTCCTGTGCACAGTGCCTGTCCCTGTTTGGGCATCCTCTGGCTGAGAGAGGCTGTTTCTCCATACGCCGTACCCATTGGCGTGCAATGAAATGACGGCTCACGGAAATGGGCAACAACATGCCCTCCCGAGGCCCCTCCAAGAGGAGCCACCCACTGATATTTGCAGGCTGGGGACAATTTCTCAAGTCACCCCCTTTTCCTACGTGACATTCCCACTGTGACCATTTGTGACCCCTTAAAACTGGCCAGGCCCAGACCCCACAGGGTGTCCGGGACAAAATTCCTGGCTTCACATCTGGCTGCCTTCACATCTGGATGCAGCAGCAGGCAGAGGGCGGGCAGAGCCCCTGCGGGTCCGGGCCTCTTACCGATTTCTGAGCATCAAACATCAGGTTCTTGTAGAATTGGGTGAAGTGAGAAAAGGACATCTCGTTCCTGGCTTCCACTTCCTGGCGGGACAAAAGGCAGACAGAGCTGGTGACACAGGCCGTAAGATCCTGTTCCCAGATCGATGTGAGCAGGGAGCACGAGAGAGGGGCAGAAAATACAACACAGCTGCTTCTGGAGAGACCCTTTGAAAACCTTTCTCTGGAGGCTCGCTGCATTTCTATCCAGCTGCACCCCAAGCACATAGCAAGGCAGAGGAGCAGGCAGGGCAGGGGAGAAGCCAGCAGGACCGAATAAACTCAACCCCTTTGGCTGGGTTTGTCAAACCCCTTTATAGGAGTCTATGGTTGTGGGAAAGCTCTCTTCAAATCTGTAGGATGGTTCAAATCCTCAGGAAGCGTTGATCCAGGGGGAGTTTAGGGTCTTCTCTGAGGACCCTGATGGTATTTCAAGATGGCTCTACTCCTCCTCCATCCCACCCGCTGCTTCCACCCGAGAAGGGGTAAGGGGCAGGAGGGTGTGCAGGGGAATGGGATGGAGGATGGCTGGGGGAAGAAAACCGAGGGAGGGTTGTTACCACGAGTTTGTCCCGCAGGAACCGCATGTTGGGCACCCGGTAGTTGACCTGCGGCAGCATGGCCTTGAGATCCTTCACGGTGATACTGCAAGGCACACAAAGCAGGAGTCAGGCTGCGGAGAGGCATGTGGATAGTCTGGGCTCAGGGCCAGGGACCTAGGGCGCAGCCTTGGGAGCTCACTGTCTCGGGGGGGTCTCCCGGGCAGACTTTGGTCTAGAGAGGTTTCTTCCTTTGAGGTTTAACACGCGCCTGGTGCGAGCCAAGACACCCCAAACAGCAGATAGCATGGTAGAGATTTGTATGCCTGCAAATAAACACCCCAGCACATTTGTGTGGGGGCACATGTCCGTCTGCCTGCAAGTCTTTGGTTTGAACCCTGAATCCCCAGCCCAGGCCGCCCGCCCGCTTCCCGGCTGGGCATTCAGGTTAGCAGAGGCGTGTGCTGCATCTACAAACACTTTATTGTGCTTGTGGTTTTTACTGGGTTTTCTTGAACACTCCTGGGAGCCACTTGTGGGTGGAAGACGTGCAATATCTGATGTTTACACCCTATTTTTGTTCTTGAACGGTGAAAGGCAGTGAGTAGACCAGGCCACGGGTCAATTTAGCTGCAGAAATAGCTCCCCTGGGCACTAAACTCACCATCAACAACATTAAGACAAATATCAAGATATCTGAGACCTTGCCAGGCTCCAGCTGGGACCGAACAAACCAGCGATGTCATGGCTTGGTGGTCAAGCTAGGAGATCTGAAAGCAATTCATTTCACGTTGTCTCAAAACGGGGGCAGGGGGAGGGGGTGTTGGACTTTTTGGCAGGCCAAGAAAGCTTCTTTGTCCACCTTTTGCACCTTTTTTCATAAAAGCAAATGGGGTTTGGAAGCTAAGGTCTGACTACACAAAAGGATTTGGTCGCTGGTCACAAAATGGAGGAGACAGCTGTCTTCTGCTTGGACGTGGGAGATCAGAGCTTAGACCGTCTCCTTGGCCAACTCAGGGCAAGGACTTGATCCTGCGCTCCTCACACTCGGGGCAGCCCCCAACCCCCAAGGCTATCAGTTGTCTGGGGTGGGTTTTGGTCAGTCTTGCTGGTTGGGGCTGTTCCATGTGGCATGACGGGCTTCGGTAGACATCAGGGCAGAAACTGGCATTTTCGGGCTATCCCCACTTGACCACCAAGCCATGAAATCTCTGGCCTGCCCAGTCCCAGCTGGAGCCTGGCAAGTTCTCGGATATCTTGGTATTTGTCTCAACATTGTTGATGGTGAGTTTAGTGCCCAGGGGAGCCATTTCTGCAGCCAAATTGACCCGTGGCCTGGTCTAGTCACTGCCTTTCCACCGTTCGAGGACCAAAATAGGGTGGAAACTTCAGCTATTTCACATCTTCCACCCACAAGTGGCTAGCTCGAAGGGTCTAGCCCAAAGGATCACAGTGATCCATGTCAGGAAGGTTGAAACCAGCCATTTGGGGGCTTCTGAACTTTCCCTTCATCTTTTTTCGCGTTGGAAACTTGTCGTAAAATCCATCCCCGAGTCACACGTGGGCTTCTCTCTCCTGCCCAGCACCGATGTGAGTGTCGTGTATACCGAGCCAGAGATCCCAAGACCCAGATCAACTCATGTCGTGGTGAAGGAGCCGCAGGAAGGAGGAAGCCCCCCACTTCCCTGAGTGCTCAGAGCTGCCCCAGCCCGGCTGTACTGGCCAGTGACTTGCAGACCGGGGATGCTCACATATTAAGGGCCTGATCCTGGGAGGTGCTGCTGAGCCCTGCAAGCTCCCCATGACTTATGAGGAACGCCTTGCCCACTAGTCTTTGCTGCACGATGCAACGCGCCCGATAAAATCATCTCCATGGGAGTACGATAGAGCTGGGAGCAGGCAGGATGCCCTGGGGACCCCTGCAGCAATTCTCTGGGGGCTTTCCCCCCTCGCTGCGAGCCTGAGACGGCCTTGCAAAGCCAGCAAGGCCACGACGGCTGGAGGGCATCGCCCTGTTTCCCGATGAGCTGATGGCTCCTCCCATTCTCGTCCCGTTTTCTGCATCATTTCCTGCTCCCTTCCTGGACGGACCCTCCTGCTTCCTGCCTGATGTCCTGTTTACAGCCATGCTGGCATGCCGTGGGGCCAAAAGGCCCCCCTCCACCCCCTGCTTCTGCTCCTCATTAGCGCTTCAGGCAGAGCGGGCCCCATTGCTGCAGGGACCCCGCTCCGGGGGAGCAACTTGATAATTATTCCGTGATAATTATGCCGTGATAAAGCAACACGGAAAACCCTGTTCTCTTTTCCCCTCCTGCCCCAGCTGCCCCGCGGCTCCTTTACCGTCCAGTGGCCCCGTCCCACTTCCCCGGCTTCTGTTCATTCCTGTTTGGCTCCCGAGTCCAGGGTGAGGGGCACGGGATGTGCTGCCCCTTGCCACAGGGCTCAGACCTTTTCCCTCCTCACAGCTACAAGGAGCTATTAGATCTGGCTCCCAGATGTCCCAGGCTTTGTCCCGCCACCCTCACACGTGCAAGGCTCCTGGTGATGCTAATGGGGGTCTAAAAGAGAGCTCGAGCGGTGGCACTGGGGCATCTGCTGCTAATGGCGAGGGCACGAAGACCCGGAGAAATGAGCCTTTCTGAGCCGGCTTGCATAGGGCATTGGGGTGCAAGGGGTCGGCCAGTGTGCCTAAAGGGTGACCACTCCCGTTCCCAGAAGTTTCCTGTGAGCAAGGACCTCACTCACCTGCCTTCTCTCGCCCTGTCCATCCCATCAAAGAGTTTCCGCAGCCACCTAAGGAGGGAACAGAGAAGTGGATCAGCTTGGAGCCAGGGGTCCCCTCAAGTGCTGGGAGACCAGGCTGGGCCTCCTCCCCAGGGGACGGAGCCTTATGGAGAAGTGTTAGCACCTCCGGGCCCCTCCGGATCGTCGGTGCTCTTTAGGATTAGCTATCGCATGGCCCCAAATCGGACCTGAGGCAAACAGACCCTTCCCCACCCTTCACTTCCCTGTGCCTCCCAAAGATGCCCTGTAGCTCATGCCCCATCCAGCCCCGCTCGGGAATGACTGTGGGAGCTAGAAGCCAAGGTCTGGTGGATCCCAAGTCCTGCCCCTACCTCTCAATCTGCAGCGGTGTCTGGGCTTTCTGAGTGTCTGTCACCAGCCAGTTCAGCCCCGCTATCCACAGGTTGACGTCTTCCTCGCAGAAGGCTGCGGGCGGAGAAGGGACGAGTCAGGCCAAGGTGGCAGGAGATGACTTGAGGTGGGGCTGGGCTGCAAAAGCAGCTTCTTCTCCTGTGCTCAGGGGTATTGGGACTGCGGGGCTTGGGGTCTAGTTTAGGAGATGCTCTGCTTCATACTGACCACGGCACATCCCTTTCTCTCTCTCCGTACTCACCAAACTAATCTCAGCCTAAAATCAGCATTGCTACACTGATGGTAAAAGGGAGGGTCAAGGGTGCAAGGAGAAAGATTGGCTTGGAACTGCTGGGGGAAGTGTCCTCTCTCCCCCCTGCCCTGTGTGGCCATGTCCTACTGTCTTCCACAGCTGCCACCCATCCTCTCCCTGAGACCAGGGGCTGGCGAGATGGTTGGGAAAGCTCTTGGGGCTACCAGGTACCCAAAACCTCAACATTTGCAACCCCCAGGGAGAATGAAGATATCTCTCATCACCCGCACTCGTCCCTGTCCTTCATCCAGCACTGACCAGCCACACTGAGAGTCCGCAGCCTGAAATCCGGTCCATACAGAATGATGAAGCACATGGTGGCGTCCAGTTTCCGAGCATCTTCTGGGTATCGTTCAAAATCCCGGGAGTTCTTCCCTGGGCGGATCTCTTTGATCTCTCGAATGTCAACTGGGGAAGAAAGAGAAGACCCTGTCACACTTTCCCAGAGGGATCTCTTTCTAAGTCTTTTGTGCCAGGAGTTGGGGCAGCTTAATGAGGAATAAAGACATAGTCCTGCAGCGCCATGCAACTAACTGGATTGTGACGTGCTCTGTGCATCTCACGCACAAAAGTAATGCTGCTCGCCACTGAAATGCAGCTACTTCTGGGGTGGAGCACAGCAGGACACTGTTTCAGAGAGGGAGTGAGCAAGTAAAACCTCAGGAGGAAAGGAGGGAGGAGGACACTGATCCTACTGGTGTGAAAAGTCCCAGGGACCTCATGCAAGTACAACCAGGCAGGACCTGAAGGCTATCTGGGTAGCGCAGGGCTGAGGGGCTCTGGATCCCACATCTCAGCGGGGAAAACACCCTCTGCAAAGGCTTTTCTGCTGAGTGCCCCCTACAAGTCCACACACAATCCAGCTCTGCACGTTGCCTTATGTGTTGCACATTTATGTATGCGCGAGAGCCAGCAAGCCACGCGCACGGGGCAGCACTCAATGGCAACCCGCGGAGAACCAGCCCAGAGGGGGACGTTGCCCTGTTTGCAAGGAGGCTGGGACTCGGAGACTAGAGGCCCCTCTTGCTGTCCTGAGACCGACCAGAAGATGCCTGAGTTTGGAGTCTCCCCCTCCTTCCACAGCAGAAAGCCTTGCTCTTCCCAGTGTCCCAGCTTCCCTAATTGGAAGAGACAGGGCTACAGCCTGGAATTTGCTTGGGCAGAAAGCCAGCCCTGAGGCCCATTATGTGTCCCTAAGCTCTACCCCATTAGGATTGATGTAGGATTCAAACGGTGCTTCAGCCTCGTGCTGCCCTTTCTGCACAGCCTGGGATTTCTCAAGGCACAAGTGACATGCTGGTGGTTTCCCCAGGTACATCTCTAGCAGGAAATCCCCCCCTGAGAGCACCCACTATCTGCCCAAGTCATGGACTTACAACGCACGGTGCTGGGCACAGATGAGAATTAGTCCTAGCAGAGTGGCATGGACCGGGGAAGGGAGGGATTTGCCAGGACACGGCGTGCCCCTCGACCTGGAGCAAGTTAAAGGGGTGATTTCGGTGTTATGGGCATCGTGCCCGGTAGCTGTGCATGAGGGTTTGTTACCGGAGTGCTTAAGAGCTGGTGGTTGAGATGGGGCTGATCCTGCCAGGAGCAGGGGGCTGGACTAGATACACGCTCCGGAGGACCCCGGAGGTGGGGGGCAGGATGGGGGTGCTCTCCACTGTGATGGAAAGAGGCAGCAATATCTGTCTCAGCTTGAGCCGACCACGGGACATCTCAGTAAAGGGCAGATGGAGAATTCAGCTTGGGCTGAAGGAGACACGTCTGCAGCAGAGAGGTCGATCTGTGCATCCTCTCCACGGAGAGAGCAGTGGGGTATCTGCTGGCAGACGAGGTTACCCAGAAATAAGGCGGGAGAAGAGAAGGGGAGTAGGAGAAGAAATAAGTGCAGGCAGATGCAGAAGCGGTGCCTGGAAGAGGACAGGGGTCGAGGCGCGAGTCCAAGACACTGGAAGGCAGCTGAAATTGGGGTTAAGAGGAAGCCAGGACAATGGCAGCTCTGCAAGGAGGGGAGAAGGGACTGGCACCGGGGCAATCAGCCTGGCAGCAGGATTTCTGCCAGAGGCGCAGGGGGATGAAGCAGGTTTGTGCCCACCAAGAGGGAAACAAAGAGGGCAGTGCCAGCCGTGCTCCCCAGCCCCGCTCTTGCCTGGCAGCCAGCGTCTCCCTACGGGGATCTTTCCACCTCCCTCCTTGCGGCAAAATCATGCACATGTCCTACCACAAAGAAACCTCCCTATTAAATCCGAGTCCTTTAGCTGCCATTATGAGCAGACCACGCAGAAGTAGGAGGGGGGAAACCATCTGTGACGGGTGGGGAGCCCTAGCCTGGTAGACGCCACAAGAAGCAAGGGCTGATGGGGGGCTAGGACACACAGCCCCAGTCCTGACCAGCCCAGGCTACGTCCAGCTGGGACATTCTGGTCTCCAAGCAGTTAATGGAAGCCCTTTTTGCCATCGTTTTCCCACAAGCCACAGCCCCACCCCTGGCATGGCCACGGCTTTTCGGTGTTCCCCCCACTGCTGACAAACAAGACACTGCGGAGCCTCCCTGGAGCGGGCAGGGCCTGCCAGGATGCTAAAGCAGCGCCCTTCAACAGGTCCACGTGCCTTCATCCTGCAACCGAGCCCGTTTCTCTCCCCTCAAGCAGCCTTGTGCACGGCCCTGGCCCCCTCCGCTGCCTGGACTCTGCTCTCCCACTGGTATCTGCCAGCTGGTACATCCCCGCTGCCCTTGCCTTCAAGCCAGAGCAGCCTTCAGCAAGGCCAGGCAGGTCATGCACGCCAGCGGTGTCAGCCAGCCAGGGTCAGCGTCCGGCCAGGCTCGTTTCTAGCCTGGCCCCAGATGGTATCTACCAGGTCTGAGGGCCGTAGCGTGCTGCTTGTCGAGCTGAGACGTGAGAAGGGCAAACTGGACGGACGCACTGCAAATCGGTGGAGTGGCTGCTGTTAATCTTCGCTCCCTGCTGAAATGCAGCCAGCTCTGGGGTAGAGCTCTGCCAAACCTGCGCAGAGATGCTGCACAACAGTCTGGGATATGAAAGGGAGGAGGATCCTCAGTGCCACATCATGGGCATTGCAACTTCTGTTTGCTCAATGTTATCCCTGGGCTTGATGTGCCCAGGATGCCCCGGGCAGCACTGCCCAATGCATGCAGCGTCCCAGGAGATCTTGATCAACGGCCGTATCTCCTCCAAGGGAAACCGAGGCCAGGACACTTCCTACTGACCCTGCACCATGCTGGGACACTGGGGTCACTCCGGACCCCCTTTGCACAGTGCAGCCCCCCCTCACCTTAGCACTGACTCAGAGGGAAGAGCTGTGCGCACCGGGTCGGGGCCGGAGCCACTTTCTGTGCTATCAGCATTTCAGAGGCAGCCTTCCCTTCTGCTTCCCTTTCCCCCTTATCTCTGTTCACCTTTGAGCGGGGCCGCCTGTCTCTCCCCCTCCCTCTGTAATCAGTTCCCCCAGGCTGACCATGGATGCGATAAGCAGGAGCAAAGGGCCCTGGGTCACCTGCCCTGGATGGGTCTGGTGCAGAGGGTGGCACTGGGGGGGTCTCAGGAGCCTGCCTCTGGTGTGCTACCCCCCAGGCTAACATCTTTCCTTTCCCTGCTATTCCAGCTCCCTTTCTCATCTCCCCTCTGGGTCCCATGTGAATGCAGCGCCCTGCGCTCCTTGTCCGCAGGGCCAAAGCACCAGTCGTGGCACAGCCCTTCCCCAACACGGTCCTGCTAGCTCATCTCCCTGCTGCATTGGATGGGCTGAGCAGGGTCCATTAAAGCCAAGACTAGCAGAGGATGCTGCCCAGAACGGGTCCGAGGGCCAAGCCTTGACTGGGCTTTGCTGTAGGGATGCTGAGACCCACCAAACTCATTTCATCTAGGCCAGAAAAACAGCTGGTCCCTACAAAGACAACACAGGCTGGATCCAAAGTAGTGACCCAGGGGCCCTGCAATATGTGAAAGCAGGATAGAAACCAGCTATAAAGTTGTGACACATTTTCAAGCACTAACGGTAGCTGGCTGGCTCTTTTGATGGCAGGATGGGCATTTTTATGGCGTGATCATTACTTTGCATGTGTAGCTTGACTACATTTATTGAGCATTTCGCTAGTTAAATGTGTGCTATAGGTAACGTGTGACAGGGGCCCTAGAGGTGAAAAGCTCCACACACCAGTGCTAAGCACCAGCATGCCCAGATCCAGCAAAGCTTTCCAGTCTTTGTCTCTCAGATCTCCCTTCTGCTGCCCTCCCTCCAGGTTAGCAGAAGTGGGGGGGAAACGTCTTTCTTGGCTCATCAAAGTTGCTCTTGAATAGGCTGGCACAGTCCACCTCTTTGTGGAGAAGCCCAGGCTGGGAACAGCTTCCCTGCGCCGGTCTGGTACACGTTATACGTCGCTTATACACATCACGGGACGGCAGCAACAATCACCCTTTCTCTAGCCGAGTCACATGTGAAAATACACGTGGACATCTTTTTATCGTGGTGATTTTGATTTACCGTGGTAAATTAGACCACTTCGACATGTTTTATTTTTAGCGTGGCCAATTGTTCCAGCAGGATCATGACCGTGCTGTGACAGCGCAGCCCGGGCAGCTCAGCCGGAGCTGGGCAGGGAGTTGGTTGCAGCATTGGGATCCAAACTGCCGAGTTCCTGGCTGCCGGGAAAATACGCCCTGTCCCATGCAAACATGCCATCACTCAAGTCCTCAATGCAGGCCCCTGGCTTGCAAACCCTTTGCCCGCTCCCCAGATGAACTGAAACCCATGGCAAAGAAGAAGAGCACTCTGCAGCTCACTGCCCACACCCTCTGCTTTTCCTCTCCAGCCACAACCAGAGGAGACACCCAGACAGCCCATTTCCCGTGGGATGGTGCAGGAAGCAACCCAACACAAACATAGAGCCAGGCTTGGAGGGCAGGGCTGGCTTCTCCTACACACGCACATGGAGGAGAGAGCAGATTCTGGACAAAAATGCATTGGAAAATGTCCCCATGATTGCTCCTGGCGGAGGGAGAGAAAGGAGAAAATGCTACGTGTGACAGATGCGAATCTCGCTGCTCAACCCACTTTCAGCAGATGCTCGAATATTCGAGGAAGGAAAGTCATGCAAGAACATAAAGAGAATAAGTGCATAGATGGATGAAGTCAGAACTGAGGGAAAGGAAGGACTCGGAGGCCGAGGGGAAGAGATACTTCATTGTTCTCTCGCTGTGTGTAATAGGAAGTGCCCGGGCGGGACAATGCGGGAAGGGAAGGCAGAGCATCTGTAGGGAGGGCATCACATTCTCCCAGTGCCCCAGGTCAGGCCTGCACCGCGAGGCTGCTTGCAGGCTGGGTCCGTGGGTCAAGTGGTGATTGCAACGGGGCCGGTGGCAGAGGCCGCGGGGGCAGCGCAAGCAGCCACGGGGCGAGGGGGCTGTGTCGCTGACTGCCACATCCACTGGGGCCCCGAAGCCCCAAATTTGGGGCAGGTGTGCCCCCAGGTCCCTGCCTGGCCAGGGTAGAGCAGCTCTGCAGGTCAGATCCATACGTCTGACACCAGGAACGAGGGGATGCAAAGAAAACTTGCTTCTAGGTCATCTCCTGTGGGCTGGTGGGTCAGCTACCCCCAACCCACAGCAAGGGGGACTTTGCACGAGTCCTCCCTGCAACCGGCAAGGCCACGTGCCACCTCACGAAAGCACTTCCTCTCCTGCCCATTGCCACTGCACCGCACACTGCCGGCTGGTTGGACTGCACAGCTCTTCCCTTTCCCTCGCTCTCCTCAAAGAGGCATCCCACCTCCCTGGGCTGGGCTGAGCTCATCTTTAATTGAAGACGTCTGCCCAAAGGTGGCAATTTAAGCCTCCGCGAGCCCTGACCGCAGGGCGTTCCTCCCCTCCGCAGGACCGTCTGCGGTGCACTCCCATTATCCTCGCTGCAGCAAGACGCGGTCGGTGGGTCATCAGGGTGGGGTTTCCGTGCTGGAGTCTGTCTCGGCCGTTCAGAGACCGATGCTATTTCCAACTGCTCATTGCATACAGCTGGGTGAATGGGCTCTGCCTCCTCGGGGGCGGTGGTTGCAATTAGACACGTGCTGGAAACCCCGTGGTCTAGAAGGTCTCCTTTGGCGCACGAAGCCCAGCCCTGCTGAGCGCCTCTCCTGCTTCCATTTGCCTCCGATGCTGGCATTTAAGAAACACCGCTGGCGTCTTGTGATTGTGCATCTTAGTCTATTGTTCACAAGCAAAGTCTGGGCAGGCTAAAGGCAGCTGGAGCAGTTGCTGCCGTGTCAGACTTCAACACAGCTCCCAGGGTACCATCATTATACTAGCATCACGGTCTCTGCTGACATTGATGGACGCGGCAGTGATGATAATCTCCTCTGAACCCGCTTCTCGAGACTCGCTGTTCACCGTGGTGGGCTGACGGCAGCTCCATCTGCTTTAACTCAGGCTCGACGGATCAGGCTTGGCCCCGCTGCAATGAGAATAAAAAGCTCCTGGAAGCAGGGGCTGCTCGTCTGGGTCAGTAGCGCCCCATGCCGTCTCATCAAGCGCTGGGCTTGTTCATTAGAAGTACAGCCCTTGTCCTTCTGCGGAGGAAAGGTGGGTTTGTGAACCAGGCACTGGAAAAGTCGAGAGCTGCGACATCACATGGCAAGAGGTGAAGAGCTTACTTTTTTGTGCTGTGGTTGCCCCGGGGAGGCCTTGCTATTGCCAGAAACAGGGGGTGCAGTCGCATCTAGAAAAAGCCGATAACGTGGACAAGCGCCCCAGGATGCAGGGAGACCGGGGTGCATCCTCATCGTGAATGCAGAGGGGGTGCCTAGATGTTGAGGTCCATCCCGGCTCTGGGCTGGCCAGGCAACCTATACGACTTCTAGCAACACGACCGATAGCAGCCATGTCCGTCACCGTGGTCTGGGGCCGATGGCTCCTAGCTGGGAGGCTGCTGGCACGGAAGCAGCAGACAAAACCTCCTGTGCCGGTCCTCTCGGTTCTCCAGCCCTTCTGCTCATGGCTTGGCCTTCAAAGAAGCAGCCCGAGACATGGGGCATAAAAAAAGTCAGAGACGGGGGAGGAGTATGGGACTAGCATGGCCAGAAGAAGAAATCCCTCTTCACTGGACACTAATGCATGGTAGTGATGGGGCCAGCACCGGGACAACCCCCAAGAGCCCTCCGGACGTGCGATAACCGTGGAAGAAGGAAAGCAGCTCGGGGGCCCTTTGTCCGGCAAAGGCTGTGGTTATCAAGAAACAATCAGTGCTACGTGGAGAGAGACAGCCCGCGCCGGGTTATTGTGAGGCAGGAGCAAGCAGGAAATGGGTCATTTCCCGGGGAATTTCCAGCAAGGCTCCAGCTCCAGCTGGGTTTGTAACACAGGGCAGGTAGGATGGAGCAGGGGGGGAGCTATGGGAGGTGAAAGGAGGAAAAGAAACTCCTAAGCGGTTCAAAGCAGGCAGCGACTTTGCATGACAGTGCCTATATGGAGGATAGAGCGCAGCTCCCCTGAGTGCAGGGCCCTGTGGTAAAGGTGCACGGGGTCTCCTCTGGAGGAAGGAAATGTACCCCCTGGTCAGACCGGCACAGGCTGGGGGAGCTTTTCCCTTCTGCTATAGTGGCAGGTTCCTAGGATCTCTATTAACAGCCTTTTGCAGGATCCGGCCTCGGGCAGAGGGGGTGGACTAGATGGGACCTCCTTCCAGCCCCACTCCTCTATAACTGCGTGCTCCAAGTCCTGGGGACCTGGCCGCTGGGAAGGAGCACAGCATTGCAGCTCGCTGCTCTGGACATGTGGTGAGCAGAACAAATAAAGGAGAGCGAACTTGGCCGATGACTGTCTGAGAGGCAGTTCCCATCCAGCAGGTTAGTCATCACCAATAAGGGCCTGGCCTGGAGCCGTAGATCACATGTGGCAGATGTTAGTCACGTCCTGAAAGGCATGGCTGGAAGGCAGCAGATGAGGAGGGCAATGCAAGAGCCCAGACAGCAGCGCAGACTCAACCGACCTCTGTGGAGCGAAGAGAGAGACCAAGGATCTGCTAGCTTCTCCCTGAAAATACGGCCACGATCCAAGGAGGGAGAGACGTGGGAGGGAAGGGGGAGTAGGGGCATGTGTGCACTGCAGACTGCAGGAGAGGGACACCTGTCAAAGCTCTGGGCACACGACCACACAAGCACCCCCTGCACAGCCCTCCCCGCATTATGGTGTCTGCGCTCATCCAAACTGGGGGATGCATGAGTCCCGTATGATTGCTTCCCAGTCAGCTGTGGCAGGACTCTCTGTCCTCCCGGCGGGGTGTAGGAAGACACCGGAGGACAGTCAACACGTGAGCAACTTATTTTGCATCCCAGTGCAGAGCTGCACGGCTCCCCCGAGTTAAAATGGAGCCTGGGCTCTAACTCATAGGTGCTGTTCAGTCAGCTGGCTCTGGATCAAAGCACCCCCAGGCCTGAAGGAGAAGTGAATATGTGTTGGGCTCAGACTAGAGCCAGAGTCCTGGTTAACTCAACAATGGGCCGTCTACATGTTCATTAATAAACCTTAGGTAATGTGCATTAAATCTAGTACCTCCGTTGTGAGAAACTAAAAAGATGCACATTAGCCTATTTTAATGCATAGTAGCTAAAAGGAATGGTTTTTTGGTGATGTTGTAATGTGCATTAAAATAGGCCAATGTACATTAAGGTGCACGTGTAGACATGCCCACTAGTGCAGACAAACTCAGAGAGGAAAACGGAGGACAGGAAGCAGGGGTAGGGACAACGTGAGGGGCTGCGGACCTCACTCAGGGCCAGCAAAGAAAGAGGAAACCATCTGTTACCCCATCAGGATGTCAGATCGAGATTAAAGAGGGGCAAAGGGCTCAGGTAGGTGTGGGCTGGCCAGACCAGGGGGTGGAAAGGGGATGGGAATCAAGAAGGAACCAGATGACATTAAGCAATGGCCTAAGGAGGAGGATTTGGGACTCCAAGCTGAGACCAACCAGGAACTGGGAATCCTCCCACACAGAGGCAAAGCAGGCCTGATGCCAGTGCAATGGAGAAACTTCCCACATTCCCCCTTGGCAAGACAAAGACACAGAAATAGTGTGTGATGCTGGGGAGGAGACGGGGGAAAAGCGTTTCAGGGAACAGGAGAGCACAGGCTGCAGGGGCGTCTGGCTGGGGAAGTGCAGGGGGGACATCATCATCCTGAAATCCCCGACGTCAACACCCACGTGTGGTTTTCAGGTTCATTCCTATTTTTGAGGAAGAGAAGGCTGGATGGGTTGAGAATCATAGGAAAGGAGGGTTGAAGGGAGCTCAGGAGGTCACATCTAGTCCAACCCCCTGCTCCAAGCAGGACCAGCCCCAACTACATCATCCCAGACAAAGCTTTGTCTACCCGGGTTTTCAAAACCTCCAACTATCAAGATTGCACCACCTCCCTGGGGAGTCTGTTCCAGTGCTTCACCTCCCTAGTGAGAAAGTCTTTCCTAATATCCAACCTCCACTTCCCTTGCTGCAGCTTGAGCCCATTGCTCCTTGTCCTGCCATCTGCCCCCACTGAGACCAGCCCAGCTCCATCCTCTGTGCAGCCCC
>JAGPOW010000261.1:839738-856423 GCA_030014935.1 Caiman crocodilus
CCCCCACTGAGACCAGCCCAGCTCCATCCTCTGTGCAGCCCCCCGGCAGGGAGGTGAAGGCTGCTATTCAATCCCCCTCCATCTTCTCTTCTGCAGACTCAATCAGCCCAGTTCCCTCGGCCTCTCCTCACCAGCCCTGTCCCCCAGCCCCACAACCATTTTCATTGACCTCTGCTGGACTCTCTCCAATGTGTCCACATCCTTTCTGTAGTGGGGGCCACAGCTGGACACAGGACTCCAGATGTGGCCTCCCCAGTGCTGAATAGAGGGGAGTGACTCAGGAACGAATAGAAGAGGGTGAATGACTCAGGGAAGGAAAAGAGGCAGCCCAGTGTTAGTATTGTCAATCAAATCCCATTTCTTTTATGTAAGAATCCTATGGGATTTTATAAGGCTGGAACCAAGAGCATCCCAAATAAATGCAACTGAAATTACTCCAACATCCCGGGGAAGGGAAGTGACAATTCTAACTATTCTAGAGATTTTCTAAGCCCCGCTATTGAAGCCTGCAGCAGGAATAGAGTGCTCTGTGAGATGTATGAGCATAACACCCCAGAACTTAAATCGGGTTTACATCACCTCAACACTACTAAAAAGGTTAACTGCATTCTGCATGATTTGTCTACAAAGATGTTCTCATACTGTGCCCGTCACCGTGGTATCTGATCCCCTTGCAACAAGATCAGCATCACAGGGACCTCCTCGCCCCCAAAGCATGGAGGAAAGTTCCCAAATCTCCATTAAGCACTATCCTTTTCCTCGTGATTAGAGTGACAGCCAGAAAAGGGGGTCTAAAACAGCACCAGGCTTCTTCTTTTTCAGCAGGAATCAGCAGATTGACTATCTAAAACCTGGACTCCTAATTTCCTGTTATTGGCCCTGCTCGTTTTGAATCGGCTACTGCAATTGCGGTTTGCCTGTTCCTTAAACAAAACCTGGAACCTACTCCTTGTACCGGGGAGAAATCATCAGTGAGATATTTTTTAAACCACAGAAAATGCAGAGATAAAACATCAATTGTATCAGGGCAAGAACAACTCGGAAGATGCTGAGCCTTGCATGTGATACTAATGAGCCTGAAGAGGTGGGTAAATACTACAGCATGTTGAAATAGTGACAATGGCACAGCCACACCTGTCTCTTGCAGTGCTTTTCCCCTGGTAGATCACACAGCGCTCACCAGAGGAGCTCAGTAATATTATCCCCATTCTACAGGTGAGGAAACCAAGGCACGGGGAGGCAAAGTCACTTGCTAAGCCACCCAGTTAGCTTATGGCAGAGCCAGGAGCAGAACTCAGGTCTCCTAGGTCTGAGTTAGCCATTAGCAGAAAATACAAGCACCAAAAAGCTGCATTACAGCGCAGAAATGCTCTGTGTGGTCTGACTTGGGACTAAAGCTGGGTTACATAGAGGGCTACTGTGCAGTAAGGTGTCTACACATGCCTTACAGCACAGTAACTATTCAGGCATAAACTTGCTACCTGCATCATGCAGGTAGCAAATTTACACCCAAGTTGACAAAAGTTGCCATAAGTTACTGCACAGTACAGGTGTGCACATGTAGACCTGCACCCATGCTGCACAGTACTTTCCTAACCTAAGTTACTGCACAGCAACTGTGCATGTGTAGATGTGCACACAGAGTAGAGGCGGGAAGAGACACAGCCTAATGAATGCCCCCATCAGCTCTGGGGCTGCAAGCTAAAATCAATGAAGACTGTCGACTGAAACAAGTAGTTTTCCTGCAAGAGAATCCCCAGAGGTCTCTGGCAACGCTGTACAAGGCCTCATATAGAAGAAATCGTGCAAAATGGCGTGAGTGTGAATCACACGATTATTGCAGTATTTTTGTATTACAAATCAGTGAATGCAGGGCTGGCTTGTGGCTTTGCCCTAAGCATTCCTCACTGGGAATCCCAAATTCATCAGCTTTGAGCTCCTGCTCACTGCACGACATGCATCCCCCTGTGCCTGGCCTATGGAGGAGGGGAGACCACGATAGGTCCTATTGAGAGAAGTGGGTTTGGGAACTCAGGCTGGAGCAGACCTTGTGTTGGCTCGGGAAGCAAGAAATGTGACGACCAAGACGGCGCCTGGTTCATGAATGCTTTAGACCCAGGAACGCGACGGTGCCTTCAGATCCACACGAGAGGACCCTGATGTCCGCGCGGATCTTATTACCAGACCTCGGTCCGAAAGGGAAATGGACCGCCGTTGCTCTTCTCATGAGTGCCGGGGAGCAAATGGAGAGACAGAAAGACTCTTCTGTTCTTATGTTTGCTGGATTTTGTGATCCCAGGGATATCAGGATCCTGGGGAATTACAATTTAAAAAAACTTAACAGCTATCATTGTCTTATTGATTTTAGATATTTATATGGCCCCTTGGCTGCAGCATCTGAGCTCTTCACAATCTTTAATACATATTAAGCCCTGATCCCTGATCTAGCCCATTGGACATAATGGTCACTTTGATGACCAAATGGAAATAGGGTCACGGCAATAGAGTATCATCCCGAGCTGCTGTGCCCAAGGCTACAGCCTTAACCCATGTAGTTTGTGTCTAATGCACTGGTTCAGAAAAAAATGATTATAAAGACCAAATAAAAGCAACAAAGGGAAGATAATAACAGCCTGTGAGCACTCAGGAAGGAGGGGAAGTAGTGATTATAATCAAATGGAGCTAACTGGGAGGAATAAGATGGATTCAAGGTACGGAAACGCAGATCGACAGCGGCAGGCTGTTTGCATCACTGACAACTCACAATATGATCATGGCTCTCACAATATTTAGTGTTGCCTTTACAGCCCCTGCAGACGTGCATTTACGTGAGCATCCCAACTTTGCCCTTTTAAAAATGGGAGCATCTGCCCTCCCTTGTGCTTGTGTAGAAAAATAAGAACCATGTGAACCATGTGCCCCTGTCAAAAACTGTGAACCACGTGCCCCTGAAAGGCTTGGACCCAGGGATAATGAGATTTATATTTAAAAAGTCCTGACTTTTAAATTTTGAAAACAGCTCATCTCTCTCCAATGCAAGACACGCTTGGCTGGGAAATGTTCTCTCCAGGGAAGCACCACCACCTGCATCTTTTCACCAGGGACAAAGTCTTGGGACCAGACGGTAGGGAGCCATCCTGCTAAGGGCAAGGGGAACGAACTCGATTCGAGCTTGTGCACCGTGCACCGCCCTGCTGACGAAGCCAGTGTACACACAACCTGCCAACACAAAACCACCAAGGCACGGAAATAGAAAGTCAAGCCACCTAAAAGTACACATGCATGGGCACGAATTCCCAAATTGCAGAGCAGCTCACACCACCCACCACCTGTTGCAACCCCAGCCCTCCCCCTGTGCAGAGGAGAGGAGCCAGTTCGGGGAAGGGAGCACGGGGAAGCTGAAGGAGAGGGTCACGGATGCAAAGTTTCTGATTAAATGTTGGGCACAGCCAGGTGGAGAGAGGGTCTTGAGGAGCTCCTGTAATACAAATAATGACAACACATAAGGAGGCAACCCGTGGCTGAAGGGAGCTGTGTCTCCTTTCTGGACTCCGCGTGGCGTCCGTGCACAGCGCAACGCCGTTCGCGGTTTCCTGCAAACCAACATCTGTGTTGGATTTGGGGCGGTCATGTCAGAACGATGTCTCCAACCCCCCACTGCATTGTCCCAAGGGCCCCAGCTATTAAAACATTCAGGAATCCAATTCCAGTTGTAAACATCCCTTTTCTCTGCTAATGGGAAACGATCGTGCAGGACATTACAAAGAGCGCTTTAAATACATATGCGGCGTGGCTTACATCGATGCATACGCTGTGGGGCCAGCCCTGGTAAAGGGCCTGGCCTCCTGCTTTTATCTACATTAAAAGAACCAAGAAGTTCCCTTGATCCATTAGGAGAAAACCTCAGTGCAAAGCAGCCAGTGGTAATTGCTCTGCCTGGAAGCCTTTTGCCCCCGGGCACGGCCGTGCATCTCTGGGGGCGATACAAAGAGATTCGCGGCCACGGCCCCCCTCCCACTGAGTGACAATGGAGAAGCCAACAAGGAAACAGCTGAGACCTCACTTTGGGTGGGAGGCACGCGAGGCACATGTCGCACATCCCCTCAGTGCCTGGCCAAGGGTATCCTTAAAAAAAATAAAATTAAAAATCCCCCCGCCCCCGAATTTCCTCCTGGTGCAGTGGAATTAAAACACATCGCCAGCTTTATTTCTCCAAATGCCCCTATTTATAGCTCTCAAAAGCTAGCAGGCATGCAAGTGCCAGTAATAATTAGCAACCCTAGCAGCTATAAAGAAGAACACTTATTAAAAGCTTTCCGAAAACGCGAGCCCACGAAACCCACTGACTTCTCCTTTTCTCTCCTCGCAGTCGTGTGCTGAACCAACCCCAGCAGGCCCACTGAGCGCTACCTTCTCCGACTGCATTCCCGCTGGCTCTTCTTCAAGAAAACCTTAGCAAGTGTAGGCCCAACGTTGTGGTTTCACGTTTAAAAAAAAAAAATTGTGGCTCACAAAACCATTTGACCAGGTTGGAATGAAAGGGCTGAAAGGCGGGCACAAAGCACCCTCCCGCACATCATGGGCTGGTTCACGGCAGTATGGTCATACCCAAGCTCATATATCCTGCCCTTCAGGAGGGCTAATTAGCCCCAGCAGAGTCACGGGAATGGCTGTGCGGCTTCCGGTCTCCGGGCCGGCTCTGAAGACTCGACGCGGCACTGCTAAATGCGTTCAGTAAAAGACAGGATATTTTTAAGGATTTAAACTCTTCCCTGGAGCATCAATGCAACCTGAAAATAAAACTGGCCAGAAACAAAAGGGAAATAGCCCTGTTTATGTTTATGCCAAGAAACAGCAGCAATAGTTAAAGGCAGAAAAAAAAGCAATGTAGATGCCTTAATACTCGAACCCAGCTCTGCAGGGTTTTCCATTCCCTAGGTCAATCGTGTAAGGAGAGATCCTCTCGCAGCGCCTGCTTCCTTCCCAACACCCCCATTTTCCAGGGCTCGGTTCACACTCAGGACCTCCCGTGCGGGCTCTGCAGAGCACGGCCGGCGAACGATGGCTCTAAAAATATTATAAGGCAGGGGGGAAATTAGTTCAAATGGAGGATTTTCATCCTCACTGTGTTGTGGCATCCAAACCAGCTTTTTTGAGATGTTCTCCCCCACATCTCACAAGATAGTTTCCAAGCAGAGATTCTCCACAGCCCTATTTTTAGACAGGATTTTACTATTTTCCCCTCTGTTCAGCTCAGAAAAAAAAATCCCCTGGTCCAATGCGTTTCATTTCACCCCCGCTCCAAAAGTCCCCGCTCCAAGCTTTCATGTGGTGGGATCTACCCCTGGCTGATGCTGTCTCACCGATGTGTTATTCCCTGCCTGTCTTGATCTCTTTTTTAATGATAGAGGGATTACTTTTTGCTGCCTCAGGGAATTCCCTTGGATTTTTCCACCCCTTGGGATTTTCTTTCCAAACCATGGTGCCTCTAGGTGGGTTGGTACTGCCCAGGAGTCGAGATCTAGTTCTGCCCTTGTCCTTATAAAAGCAGAGCTCCCGTCCTTCTTGTCCCCAGGGCTGGGAAAAATCATGGGCCTCTTCACCGGCAGGAGGGGAGTAGTGATGACCGAGTACTGGGATGGAAGCAGCAGTAGTCCCTGTGCAGGTGACGTTGGGGCGGGAGCCTACGATGGACTAGAGCAGTGGGAGGCTGAGGTAGGAAGAAGCTGGGAGTTGCCTGGTTAGAGCCTATTGGGGACTAGGGTGATCACCAGTCCCTAACTGGGCAGGATGGTACTGGAATGGGAACAGCAAGTCCCAGGCTGCATGGCCCCAGGACAGCATTTGTGCTGTATTTGCAGCATTGGGCAGGGATCTGGGTTTGGGAAATGGCAGGTTTCCCTTCACACGCTGCTTAGAGCTGCTAGGAGTGGGATGCAGGGGGTGCCATATGCATGTGCACGCCTGCATACATGCATATGGCCAGGAATACAGCCAGGTAGTGTGGAGAGCAGCTCCCTGCAGGTAAGTTTATGGGGAGGGAGGAGGTATAGGAGGGGATGAGGAAGACTGAGGATCCCATGGTGAGGGAGAGAGTGTGGTAGGGGCAGGGGCTGGGGGTGCCACCCAGCCGGGGGGTGCATGGAGCTTGGCCTGGTGCAGGATGGAGCCATGGGTGGCTCGTCTAAAGGGTGGAGGGCGGTAGTGGGGGCAGCTTCCCACATCTGTTTGCACTCCTGGGGGGCATGAGGGGGCATGTGCCCCCCCAGATTTGTGAGGGGGTGGGAAGGAAAGGTGTGCATGTGTCCTGCCTTTCCATTTTGGAAAGGTGGTCACCCTAGCTGCGACAGGGATGGAGAAGGGGACTGGGAGCTCAACAAACTAGCAAGCAGAGAAAAGAGAAGGACAGAGGGGCTGGCTGCTTCTTCGCATGGGACGGGGTGGAGGCTCCCTTGTATGGGGCCCCTGGGAGGCGGGGGGCAAGCACACCAGTGACTGAGGCAAGAAGGCTGATGAGCCCCCTGAATGTGTGTCAAAGCACTACTGAGGGCAGCGGAGAAGGCCAGCAGGGTCCTGGGGCAGGCATGGGGACCTCTCGTATCCAGCCCATTTGGGATCAGTCCTGTGACTAAGTATCTGGCTCATAAATTTGTGCAGCAAGCAGTTTGCATCCCTTGTATGTAACAAAGCCAGAATGCGGGTCGAAAAATATGGACTCTGGTCTCAGAGCTTATCCCGTGGTTCCCGGCTGAGGTGGAGTGCTTGTACACCACAGGAGCATGCTGGAAAACCCTCCAAGATGATAGCAAAAGGTTGATACAGAGGGAACGGCCTAACAGCTAATTTCCTTGTTGGTTTAGCTCCCTCACATCAACAGCTGCTGCATGGGAGAGACTTTATGGTGCCTCTTGACTATTTATTGCGTTTGCTCTGTTTAAAGGCATACCCTCAAACTGGACCTTTTTTTAATGGGCTAGCTCAAAAATAGGCTTGCTTTAAAAAGTAGACCTGAAAGTTAAAAATATAGCACAGGAAGGGATTTTTTTCTCCATGCCAGTTCCTTTCTAGGGTGGGCCGAGACAGGGCCCCTGTTCATTTCTATGTGCAGTGCTGCCTTCCTCCATACAGGGCATGTCTACGTGAGACGCTAACTGCACAGTAGCCTAATTACCCTGTGCAGTAGCGTGCTGGGCAAAAACTGCGCTAATATGTTACTGCACAATAGTATCAGGCCACTGCACATCACTAAGAACCCGTGCACCGGCGCAACTACACAGTAGCACGAATTGCTGTGTTATCCAAGTACTAAATTTAATGTGCAGTAACTATGGAGCTTTAATGAACATGTAGACGCACTCACAGGTCTGTACCTGTGTGGTTCTGTTCCCTTTTCATTAGTACTGTATTTCCACGTGCAGATTTCCCGTGGCTGCCGCAGGCACCTCCTTGGAGGGCCAGGGAAGATCCTGCGGCCTGCTCAGAGCATCGGCGCAGTGTGGTCAGACGCACAAAGGGATTAATTGCAAGAGTAGAAAGGACAACATTTCTCAGATGGATGGCAAACATAACCCTGCAAGAAACCCTGCCTAGGTCTGGCTCTTTGTTCAGCCACGTTCCCCACTGCAACTATTTCTATTTCTATTTGCAAAGAGATTAGGCTTGTCTCTAATTGTGGCATATCCGCTTATAAAGCCAAAAGGTACCTCTATGATTAATAGCGTGACTGACCTCCTGCCCAGGCTAAATGCATGAGCCCAACCTTTTGCAGCAAAGCATGTATGGGTCAAAGCAGAACCAGGCTGGAGTTAATGGGGATCTCTCCCTTCCAAGCTCCCAGCGGGCCTGATCCTGCTTAGCTTGTGAACTCCATAGGAGATGGCAAAAAGTCATAATATTCTGAACTACTTGCCATCTACATTGCCTCCTGACTAATGGCTGAAGTTTGAAGCCGCCCTACATGTGGACATCAGATGCATTTATCTTACAAGCAGCAGCATGAGTTCAGCGTTGGTTAACAAACCATGTAATTAGTCTCCAAGAGCACCGGGGCTTCCCTTTAAGAAGCGCCTTGTGTATCCATACACAGCACTTCTTTGCCTGCTTATCCAGTTAATAGATTCATCATGGTGGCTTTACAAGATGCCTCATTAATTCCTTTTCAAGTTGATAACTTTATTGGTGGTGGATTTAAAATGGCTAGGGCAGTGGGGCTGCGTGGGGGGAAGGAGGTCTTGACAGCATCCGCAACAAAGCAAACAGCATTGAAATAGCCCTGGCTGTTGAAGCAGGAAGCCGGATCAACTTGACAACTGGTGAATTGAACTTTCCAAAGCTTAAATGTAAGCCGCACACAACAGCGAGCCAGGGGGACCAGCGAAACAGGCACGATAGGGAGATTTTGAACCCTAATCCCTTTCTGTATGGCAGCGGCCCGAGAACAGCCCTGCTTTGTTCTCAGCCGCATGCTTGGCCTCAAAGGCATGGAGCAGGGCTCAATGCAACGGGCGGTCAACAAGGCCTGGACCTCTGCGGCTCTGTTCACTTTTGATAATTATTTGAAGGGGTCCTGGTTATACCGAGTCGCTTGGCTTCAGCCGAGGAGAAGTGGGAGGTGGAGAAGTGGACCCAAAGGTCATGGTTAGACAGATAGCTCGTGCCACGACCCTGAGCCGCTCTGCTGAGACTCTCGGCTGCGACTCCCTTACGGCAGCACTCATCACAGCTGATATTCCCTATGCTCCACGACAGCAGTTTGGGACTTTTTCCACCCTTTTTGGTGCTGACGGAAGAAAGCTGTACCAAACCAGGAAGGGCACTGATGCCCACAGCTCCTGCCAAGTGGGAGCCGAGACAGAGCTACGAGCCCCCGACACGCTCAGGGCAGTCAGCATTTGCACACGCAGGTAATAACACCTGACTCCTTTCCTCTACTTCACAAGCATTCATTAAGTCAAATGAATTGACTTGGGATCACCATCTCTCTCAAGAGCACAGAGAATCATAGGGGCATAGAAAAGTAGCTCTCTGAAGGTCTCATCTATTCCAGCCCCTTGCTCAAGGCAGGATCGCCTGGTCTGAACCATCCCAGACACGTGTTTGTCTAACCTGCTCTTAAAAAACACCCAAGATGGAGATTCCACGTCCTGTCTAGAGACTCTCTTCTAGTGCTTGAACCAGCCTCGCAGTGAGAAAGTTGATCCTAATTTTCACTCTGACGTTCTTCCTAAATTTCCCTTGCTGCAATTTGAGACCGTTGCTCCTTCCCCTGTCCCCTGTGGCTACAAGAAGCTAGTCTACCTCCATCTGGTGCTTAACCACTCTTGCGGTATTTACACACGTATTATCAAACCCGCCCTCGAGTCTCCTCTTCTCCAGACTACGCGATCCAATTTCTTCCAGCTTTTCCTTCTAAACCAGACTTCTAATCAAAGGTGAAATCTTCCCTTTCCTTTGGGGGTAATCTACTTAGATGTCCACATGCCACAGAAATGCTTTCAGGGCCAAGAAAAAGTCATTATGCCACAGGAATCTGTTTCAAGCATTCAACCTGCCGATGATACCAACTCAGGCTGGGTGCGTCTACATGTGCGTTTTAATGCACATTAGTCTACATTTTAATGCACATTAAAGTGCCACAAAAACATGCATTTTAGCTAATGCACATTAAAATAGGCTAATGGGCATTTGGAGGTACCTCACAATGGAGGTACTACTAGGTTTAATGTGTGTTACTTAAACTGCATTAGTGAATGTGCCTCCAGAGAAGCAGGCATTTCCCCTCCCAGAACAAGGAAACCGAGGCAGAGAGAGAATAAATCACCTACCCACTGTTCACCCCCGAGTTGGTGACAGAGCTGTGCACAAAACCCAGGCCCCCGGGGGCTGTCCCCCCTCTACAAAGTGCCCACAGGGAAGCAGGCAAGGATCCAGACAGAGGCATCTCTTCCCTGTGCGCGTGTTCGGTAGCTCCCCTCCGCAGGAGCACGTGATGGGGAACCGGGAGAGCTCACCAGGTGTTAAGCTCAGCCATGGTTGAGAGTTCCCAGAGTTTTTAAGACTAGACGAGACAAACCCTTGCTCAGGATGGTTTAGACCAGGACAATCTTGCCTTGAGCAGGGCTGCAGACTGGAAGTGACCTTGTGAGGTCCCTGCTACTCTCGCTTTCCTGATTGTCTGCCGTGCCCAGGAAGGCCGCGCAGGCCCGTTGGCTGTTTGTGGACCAGGCACCTGGAATAAGGGCAAGTTTGCACTTCATCTACTGCAAACGGCTGGCTGAAGCCCGTGCTGCGGAGGGGGTTTGCCAAATCCTCTTCAGAACAGCAACTGAGTGCTTCAAAGAGGCTTTTGCTGTCACTTCAGCCACGGGACACAGGGGTTTTATGGCAACCTAGAGCTGCCGATGCTAGAAATCACGGCTTTCATGCTAGAGCCCTCATACTGCTGATTAAGTGTGAGCACCTCTCCCCCGAGGTATGGTCTGCTCGTCATCAGGAGAAAGGAGTGTGGGTGTCTCAGGCGAGGTGGTGAGGGAAGTGGAGGGCTGGGACTCCGGATGACTTGCGTGCCACGCCTGACGTTGCCACTGATCCACTGGGCAAGTCTCTTCTGCTCAGCGTACAGTGCAGATCAGATACCAAAGCACATCCCCGGAGGGTCGTGAGGACTGGTCCTGACATGTTCTGGGGGGAAGGCAGTGCCAGAGGCAGGTGAAGCACCGATACCGCAGCAAGGTGAATGGAGCAGGTGCTGGTTCCAGTAACCTGGCCCAGTCTCAGTGCTATGACACACTGGCAAATCCATCTCCCCCGGCAAGGCAGCCAGGGCATCCATTTGGGCCATATGAAGAGCACCCTTCTCTAGAATAAATCTCAGGGACAAAGAAGGATTCTTAATTGATTGGGGAAAGTGGGGCAGGTTCAAAAGTGAGAGCAGAGCAGTTCCCAAATCACTGCATGAATCAAAGAACTGGCACGGACCCAGCTCAGTTTCTCCCAAGGTTAGGGTTTAATTTGGCACGTTGCTCTGAAGCTGCATCGTGCCACCTAAATGTTAAGTCTTAATGTATCCGAAACGCATCAGTGCATTCACTCCAGCTCTCCAGCAAGCACCCTTGCACACTTGCACATCGCACCCCTATGTTAATCCCAAGCTCCACCCTCCCATCTTTGCAAACGTACCCAAGACTGGGACTGCCAAGCACAAGCATTTAACCGCGATGGGTCAGGTTTGTTAAATCCTGGGATTTTAACAAATAAATGGCAGGTTGCATTCATTTGCCTCTCGGCTTTGGAGCTGATGGGGGTTCTGCTCCACCAGGATAGCTAAAACGGTCCCTTTCTAAAGAAAAAAAAATCTGAAAGCAGAGAGTGCTGTGAAAGCATGTACATGATTGCAGGAGCTGTAGCATCAAGCAAAATGATAAATGTCATGATACTGGTGACAAAAGTGACCAGAGCGGTCTCTGCTCCAATCCATGCTTTCCTTCCTCTTCCACAGATCCCCAGAGTTGTTGCTATGCCCTCACAAGCAGCCATTCAGCATCAGTTTACACCTGCTCCAAAATGCAGTGTCAGCCTGTACATAATGAAATACATCCACACACTAGCACACGCTCAGACACCTTGGCTGTCCCTAGGCGTGCACCTATATAAATACATGTGTGTGCACACACCCCTCCCACACACACAGCACCATCTCCAGACAGGTTAGAAATAATGTGACCCTAAAACAATCGTCTTGCCAACTAATACTGAAATAAAACAGAGATGACTTAGAAACACACCATAGAGATGGTTTCTCCATGAACTTCGGTAAGCCTCCTTATAAACAGGTACTGAAAAATGTGGGTCCTATCGTCTGTGCACTGATGATGATCTTAGGTGTGCCACCTCCTATATAAGAGGATCCCAAATTGCTTTAAAAGCAGAGCATCTGGGAATTAATTTACACACCCAGGAAACAGAGTCACCTCTGGGTGGCAATACAATGGCGGGTTAGCAACACCGCACAGCCGTTGCCTGCCCCCTTGGAAAAATGGGAGGAATTAGGCCAACACACCGGTGTGTGATATCAGATGAAACAGTCAAGATTAAAGCTAGCAAAATCAATTCCAGGAGAGATGGTCTCTTCAGCTGTGCTTATACAACACCCAGGACAACACAACTGATCCTGAGCGAGACCATAATTATAACAGTGATGGTTCATATCACATGTGCATTAATGCACTTTAGTTAATGTGCATTAAATGCGTATTAAATCTAGTACCTCCATTATGAGGTATTAAGAAAATGCGCATTAACTAAAAAGGACGGTTTTTAGTAACACTTTGATGCACATTAGCCTATTTTCATACACCTGAACTAAAAAGCACATTTTTAGTGATGCTTTAATGAGCATTAAAGTAGGCTAATGCATATGTATCTCATGTGCGCAGTGAGATATAAGACCTTTGGATAAGCAAACCAGAATACAGAGAATTGCCTGGAGGGGAAGAAGAACAGGGTGGGCTGAAATCAGCAGGAAGTTGTCATTCCCAAGGGTTTATAAACTATTGAAATCCCCACCTGTTTCTTCACCCGCATTCAGAAATTCAGTGCAACATTTGAGCTTCCTGGACAGGCAAAGTGGTTTTGATGATCAGATCAGAGCAAAACTCTGCTTCCCAAAAGCTCCTGATTTCTACTCCCAGCTCCGCCATGGACATCCCAGGTGAACCACACAGGCCTCTATTTTGAGAGCCCAACCTCAGACACGCTAGACCTGTTTTCTAGAAGGGCCAGGCACTGGAAGCCCCCAGCAATTTTACGTGGGATTTCTGGTTCTCTGCAACACTGAATATAAACCTCTCAGGTTCAAATCCTGTCCTCACTGAAATCAAGCACTAAACGCCCACGATGGAGCCAAGAGTCCACTCCGTCAAGGTGGGCACCCCATGGTGGTTGGCACTTTTGAAAGGTGAAGGCTAAATTCTGGCTGTATATCCATGTCTGGGCTTAACCAAAGCAAACTCGGCTTCACAGTGCTTACCTATGGAAGGGAGGTCAAACTGGTTTGGCCCCTTGGGCTGGATCTGGGTTTCGGGGCTGGCCGTGGGCTGGATCCAGATTGTGGAGGTCCTCATAGACCAGATCTGGACCCATCTCATGCAGCAGGGCAAGCCATATCAAGGAGGTAGGGGTGCTAATGAAACTGCTTTTCATCCCTTGCTGCCAACCCAGGTCCTCGATGGGGCTCAGCACCCTGAGTTTCAGATCCCCACTCACACTGCCCCCCTGAGCTCCCAGCCCCTCTCGGAGCCGAATACTGCAGCTTTGCGAGCCATGTATACGACACCCCTTTTGTGCCTGGCTTGTGCAGTGCCTGGTGATGGAAAGCGCTGTCGCTCTGCAAAGCATTGCATCATTTTGCAAATATGCAGCTGAAAGGCAGCACCAGGGGCATAGCTAGCAACTGCGGCACCCCAGGCAGGGGCAGGGGCAGGGGCAGGGGCGGGGTGCACCAGGCACTGGACAGCGCTTGTACACATTACACATTGCTTACACGTCACAAAATGGCAAGTTTTACTAGACCATGTCTGCAGCATGGGCTTCCTCCAACCAGCCATCCTACAGCCTCCTGCAAAATCCGCGCCTGGAGCTGGTGCCCCATTCGCCCACCCTAGTTACACTACCAGACAGCACTACTCTGAAAAGGCACCCATCTGTGTTCATGCTCTCTCAATGCCTCCACAGCAGGTTGTATTTATTTACAAGCAAAGCCAAAAAGGTTTTACTATAAGCATCGACCCTGGATCTGAGAGTCCGGCCAGGTTCTTTGTGGTCCATGCATTGCTGCCAGCAATAACGACTCGATAAACGCGCTCTCTCTGCACACCTGTGCAATTCCACACTATAATCCGGAGCCGGCTCGGAAAGCAACATGCACGCACAGGTGGCCTGGGCAATGGCAGTGGACTCAGTGTTGTGTTGATGAGGTACAAACCGCATCAGACTCCATCTCCTCCCAGCGCTGAGATGGCTCTATGGGGCGGAAAGGACTATAAGCCGCTTTTGGTTTAGGCACTACAACAAGCAGCTCCATCCCGCGTCATGCAGGAGGAGCAGCGCTGCTGAGTAAGAAGGGCCGTTCGCATAGTCACCTCCCAGGGCACGGATGCGCTCGAAGGGGAGCGCACCCACCGTGGAGCTACCCACGCACCGTGGGTTTTGCCCTCTTTCCACCCGGCACATGCTGGTTTCCTGCGTATGATCAAGGCGGCTGCCCGTGGTTACAAAGAAGGGGATGGGATCAGCCATTTAGAACATGACAAAGGGGAAATAACCTTTGACAAATCAGGCCCTGAGCGACCGAGATGGATAAACAGATCGGCATGCTTTTCAGAGCAGCACAAGTGATGAGACCGAATGCCCCCACCCCACGCTGAATAGCCCGGGAATGAAAGAGAAGGGAGGGCGGAAGGGACCAGCAAGGGGAAAGCTGGACGGCAGGAAGGGTGGGTTACAGCAAGCAAAGGGCACAACAGGAGCAATGCAGGAAAACACCGCACATTCGCCCTTGTGAACTCCACTCCCCTTGGCAGGACTGCTGCCGGAACAGACCCGACGCCTGGTGCAATCAGAAAGGAAGAGATAAATGAGAGCGCAAGGAGCTGCCAAGGGAAAGAAAGGGGCTGTGGCGGTAACTGGCTGCGAGGAGCGTGATAACAGCGTGGGGACCATGGGGAACGCCGTGGGTATAATGGCAGGAGCTGAGACCCCGCAGCCGGAGAAGCTGACCCCGGATGGTCAGAGAGGATCGACTGGGGGCCTCCAAGGGGAAAACCCAGGCCCAGGCTGGCAGTAGGATTGCTGCTGACTCAGTAGGTGATGTTCCTACCCAGTATAAACCAGTGCTAGGAGGCCTATTGCTGCTGGAGGCATCCTCTTCGGGATGCTATCACATACCCTCATGCCTGCCCCAGATCTCCTGCGCTCACAGTCTGGGAGGGTCATCGACCCAGGCCAAACCCCATTCCCCTGACCCAGCATCCACCCAGCTGGGCAAATGCTGCATCCATCCTCGCCGGCTGCAGCGAGCTATGAAGCAGCTCCCACGCTCCGGCTCAGCGCCGGCAGCTGACTAGCCATTAGCAGACCGACCCCTGCAAATCCAGCGGGTCCCATCGGTGAAGCTGGTGATGTCCTCCGCATCCCCGGTGCGATGGAAACGCAAGGTCATTGCCATGCAACCACCCCCATTATTACTGCTAAGGCAGAGCGCTGAAATAGCGCTGCTTGGGGCTTTATTCATGCTGTGTACAGAGCCCCCACAACACCTCTGTGTGGCGGGGGAGTCGACAGAGGTGCGCCCCAAGCTGCTCAGCCATACCGGGGCGGGGGAAAGGGAGGCTTGAACCCACTAGGTCCTGCTGCATTTGACTGGGGTTTCTCTTGCCAAGCCCGGCTTCCCTACAGATAGTTCTTTTCTGGATTTGCAAAGCCCGGCGCGTATACTCACTGTCCCCTTCCACCTTCTCCGGGGTCCGGCTCCAGATGATCTGCCTGGTCTCCAGCCTGACCTGAAATGTCCTGCGCTCCGGCCTCTGCGACTTTTTCTGGTAGAACAAGGTCAGCACGGTGCCAATCTCCAAGCACCTGAGGATCCTCCCCATATCCCCAGCCTCCATCCTGGAGTCCTCCAGAAACCCATTGACGCTGTTCAGCCTAGACACGGACATCTTCACTGCGTGGCCATCGCCCGGTGGAATTGCAGAGCCAGATCCGTGTCACGCGCCAAAGACAAGAGCCCGGGAGACCCAATGCACCTTGTTCTTCTCAGCTCCTCTCCCCTGAATCACCTGAAGCAAGGGCTTGCTCTGCTGCCGCTCCTGGGGCTGGCTTGCTCTCCGATGCACCGCAGATGCTGCAAAGAGCCAGGACTCTCCTCTGGAAGGGGAAGGGAGAGAGGAAGGGGTGGGACTGACGGACCCTGCAACCTCTCCCTCTTGTCTCCAGCTCAGGAAGAGGATAGCAGTCAGCACACTGAGCCTTCCCCGCTATCACACGGCTGCAGCAGTGACAGGGGCAGGCGGACAGGTAGGTTTGATGGCTGCTTTTCAAATCAGAGCAACAGAAAAACCACCCATCCAGCTCCGGTCCAGGGGGACTGACATCGCTGCAGTCCTGTCACCCCTGGGAGGTGCAGCTGCTGGTGCTGGGGTGGAGAAAAGCCCCCCTGGCAGGACTTGGCCAAGCTTGCCAGCTGTGCAAGAGGAGGAGGAAAGCACTTCAGATGGTGCAGAAGCTTCCCACCCAGGTCCCGAGGACCCCTGTTCAGCCACAATAGGTGTGGGAGGTGGGAGCTGGTGTGCAGGGAGGACAGGGCATCTCTGCTGGCTTGTCTTCCAGGTTTAGGGCTGGGGAGACCCTCAGAGGGGGCATGTGGGGCTCTTTGTACTCCAGATAGGCAGCCTGGCGCTGGCGGCTTCCCTTTCCTCCCGCAGATCCTGCACCGAGAGCCTTGGTGCGAATTCCTGAGAGTGGCTCCTTCTGCTTCAGCTGGGGGAGCAGGATGAGCGGGGGCGATCCCCCCTCTTCTCTCTCCCTCGGTCTGCTGCTTAATTTCTGGCTGCTGAAATGGACGCCCAGAGGAAACTGCAATCACACATGGCCGGAAAGAGATCAGAAAGGAATTAAAAAAAAAAAAA
>JAGPOW010000261.1:864255-882697 GCA_030014935.1 Caiman crocodilus
GCCTCGACATCTGTGTCTGAAACTGCTTGTGCATCAGAGTAGTCTTCTAGATGTTTTACTCTGAGGACTCGGACTGTTCCTGCCTTCTTCTTTATGGTGTACTGTTGTCCAAGATAAGCTCAAAGGGGGAGACCCATCTGTATTTTATTTTTCCGTCTCTCGACAAGGTATACTCTGCTTCAGTTCTATTCACTGAAGTGTGGTATGAGGCATTTTGAAAAATGTGTACATTTTTTGCCCGCTAAACTTCATTGCAAACAGCCCTCTAAATCCTCTCATCATCTATTCTTCTTGTTCAAAGTCGTGCATTCTCAGAATGACGTCTCGATGTCTATTTGTATTGGGGGGCATAGATAGATCCATCTACTCCATCTATGGCTATTAAATGTGTTTTGATTCCTGTTCTAAAAAGGTTTGCAGTCCTTCTTTTAAAAGTTTAGTCAGATCACCCTTCTCCAGCCCTTCAGGAAGACCTCTAATTGTCATATTGCTTCCCAATTTTCAAAGTCTTTTTTTTTTCTGCGAGTTCTTTTTCTTTTCTATCAGATTAACATGTTTTTTCCAGTTCTGTATTGGCTGGACCCACATTCTTCTCAACATCTGTAACTTTGCCCACTTTCTGCCGCCTCCACTCTTACTTTATCAGACTGTATTTCTACAAAGGATTTGGGAGACCTGAATTGGGATTCACCTGAGTTATCTGTGGTAACAAGAGCTGCTGATGGCAAGTGAGAGAGGAACAGTGGGGAAAAAACCCTGCTCAGCCCCAGTGCAATCTGCCTTTCAGCCTCTGCTCTCTGCCGCCGTGTGACACAGGAGACTGGGCAAGGTGGACCTAGGGTCTGACTGAATACATGGCAGTTTTTATGTTGGCGTTCTGCTTTGCCTGCTTTGATTTCAGCTGCACCTTTGATTCCCCAGACTGTAGTTGCTCCTCCCAGTTTGTTTTTGTGTGTCCTTTTGCAAGGGAACTAGCTTGTAATACCAATCCCTTCATGCATGGCTGTGTAGCACGGGGGTTAGTCCAGGCTCTGTTACGCTTGCTCCTCTGCACAAGCCTGACATGAAAACTCAGGTCTGGAGGAATACTGGACTGGCAACAAAACAGGCAAATTTCACACGCTGTAGCCTAACACAGGGGGACAAACTCCCAGGGAGTTTGACCTTCCTTAAAGGGGAGACTGCTGGGAGCAATGGGGCAGCTCCTTTCCCCTGGAAAGGGGGAAAGCCAGAAGTTGGCATGGAAGTGTGGATGAGCCACCAGTGAGGGATACGGAGGACTCCAACTACCAGTGGTAGCAAGAGACGTCTTCTGCTCAGTCAAACTATGGCAAGCCAGTGGCAACAACCCTAAAGAGGGCATGAGATACTGGCTGTCCTTAATGCAGTGCTGGCAGGTCCTGGGAAAAACGGGAAATGAGAGAGACTGAATTGGCAAAGACCCGATACCTAGCTTGAGGATAATGAAGCCAGAGATTGAGACTAATTGATGCCTGAAGGTTGGTTTAGTGTGGGGTCAGAGTCCCAACTGGGTCAAGAAAGCCAGAGTCTTGATGGACCGCAGGACAAAACAAGGAGAGGGAATTAACTCAACAGAGCCGGGCCTGTGCGGAGAAGGACTCTGAGCTTTAGTGAGCACGGAGCAAAAAACCAGTAGAGGAATGGGTTGAATCATGTGTGGACTGTTTGGCACCAGTTCCAGTAACTAACCGAGAGACTAGATAAAGGGCCAGTTGGTTGCCCAAGGCAAGGTCTGCTCTAGGTGAAACCTGAGAAGCTGGACAGACAGCAGGCAGGTAGTTAAGTAGCTGAGGAGTGGTCAGAGATGTAGGAGGACCTGATACTGACAGACACTGAGTTGGGGGTGGGAGGAAGGTCCAGCAAGAAGAAGATTGGTCACCTTATTTACTAATTTAAATTAAATTGGGCTAATAACTTCATCAACATGGATTTGACTGGAAACAGATCCTGTGAAGGGCCCAGAGATTGAAGTGAGGAAGGAGTTGCAGACATAAGACTTTGTGGTTAAACTGTGGTCTGTAAGTACATCAACTGGGTGAGTGCGAGACCAGGGTGTAAGGAAGGAGGAGCCCCGAAAGGGGTCCATTACAAGAGCTGACAGTGAGAGGACTCACTAACTGGGCTGACATTCTTCCTGTTTGCGATTATGACATCAAGGCATGACAGACAACAAAATCAGCGGACAGCGGAAAGGAAAGCCAGCATGGCTTTGTTGTGGGCAGGTCCTGCCCTACCAACCTCATCTCCTTCTATGACCAGGTAACTCACCACCTGGACACGAGAGAGCAGGTTGACATTGTGTACCTTGACTCCCAAAAGGCCTTTGACCTAGTATCCCACGATATCCTTGCGAGGAAATTGGAGGATTGTGGGCTTAACTCCAACTTCTCTCTCAGGTGGGTGAGAAACTGGCTGCAGGATAGGACCTGGAGAGTCGCAGTGAACAGATCTGTGTCATCCTGGTGAGAAGTGGGCAGCGGTATCCCGCAGGGGTCAGTGCTCGGTCCAGTGCTTCTCAACTTCTTTATTAACAATTTGGATGTGGGGGTGAACAGCTCACTGGCCAAGTTTGCGTACGTCACCAAGTTATGGGGGAGCATGGTCAAGCTTCAAGACAGGCTACAGATACAGGCGGACCTAGACAGGCTGGCAAGTTGGGTGGATCGGGACCTGATGAAGTTCAACGTTGAGAAATGTAAAGTGCTTCACCTTGGGACAAGCAAGCACACCTACAGGCTTGGTGGCACCAAACTGGCCAGCACCATGAATGAAAGGGACCTGGGGGTAATAACAGACCATGGTATGAGCATGAGCCGACAGTGCGACACTGTAGTCAGTAAGGCAAACAATACTCTGGCATGCATCAATCGATGCATCTCCAGCAAAACCAAGGAGGTGATTCTTCCACTTTACTCAGCACTGAGATCAGATCTGCCCTTCTGCCTTTGGCCTATTTGGAAGACTTGAAGTTACAGCATAAATCCATCATTTAAGACAAAGTCCTAGGCAGTTTGGACAAGAAGCAGGATGGGGCGGAAGTGAGGTTAATGACATTTCTCCAGCCAGAAGGAGAGGCAGTTGCCTGCCTGCCCTCTAGATTCACTTCCAAACATAACAGCCTTTGACTCTTCACTGTTTTACCCTATTTCCTGTACAGCTGGACCCAGAAGAAAAGATAACACCCCTCACAAAAGCTTCCTGATGTTGCTCTTTAGAAGAACCAATTCCAGATGCCGTGAATAGGAGCACAGGGACATTTAGGCCATGCTTTCAGGCACATCCACAAATGCTCCTTACAAAACTTGGATGGGAATTTGCTTGCAAAGGCAAAACTCTGCAATTCCAAGTCCCTGCAGGCCTAACCACCTGATTTGCAGCTGCCTGCCAAAAACTGTGGGAGGAAATGGTATGACCCCAAGTGCTGCCTCTGTGTGTGATAGGAACAGAGGAACTGAAAGGCCCTCTCCCAGCCAGGAATAATTTTCTTTGTTAGCTTCCTATTGTTTACAGTTGCTATTTGGGCACCGTTAACTGTCTCTATTTCTATAATCCTAGAAATCAAACTAGTTCTCAACTGGCGCACAATGGGTTTAAAAGGGAATAGTACGCTGTGGTCACCTACCATAGCAGGCAACTGGATTTGATGACTTCAGACGTCCTTTCCAAGATCTGTCCAATATTTTGCTGACCTCCTCCTTTCCTCTCCTTTTTGCCATGCAGAGCTGCACATGCACCTTGGTACGAGGCCATGACTTTATGGGATGGAAATTGGAGGAGGTCTTCCCTATGTCCTGTTACAACAACCAGTAGGTTTTGCAAAGTCTGCAAGTATCTCACAAGTTTTTACTGGGTTTTTTGCTGAGTACAGGATGGTCTTATCTTGGCAGACATGGCTAGTATACTCAATGCCACCACTTTTCCTACATAAGCCACTATGATAAAAGATTTAAAAACATTCATTTTTTTACCAAAAGTTCCGTGTTTGTTGGTCTTATGCAGAAGGCAGGAGCACTTCTACTAACAGGGGGCATCAGCATTCAGGTCAGTCGTGGCTTGTATTGTTGATTTCTTTTTTCCCCCATACTGGGGCTTTCTGGATGCAGATTATCTCCATCAGAGGCGTGGACAATATTAGAAACTGCAAAAGGCCTGAAGCTTTCCAGATTCTCTTCCTGCCATTGGAAGAAGACGTTTGCTCCACACAATCTAGTTCTAAGTATTTCAGGTCCTGGATCTTCCACTGTTTCCTTGGGGAAGCACATCAGATAGCTCTCATCTCTACTGAGGTCCAAAAGAAGTTTTCTTGCCTTTTCCCATAATGTTATTCTCTGGTGACTCCAGCAAGATTCAAAGAAGAATTTGCTCGGGAGGGGAAAGCTCCGGGTTTGAAAGAATTAGCTGTGGGCACTCAAGTTAGATCAGTCTCTGGCTGCATTGGGATTCAGTCTATTCTTCTCTCATGCCATCCTCTCATTTTTTGCCCTAGTTATAATATTTCTTTTTTTCCCTCCTCTTTTCCTCCTGAGGTTCAGCGGTACATGGGGAGGGAGCATGACTTCCACTTCCAGACCCAGCTCATCCTCAAGAGGTTACAGGATTTTGTACAACAGGCAGCCAGCATCATCATAGGTACTGGAAAAATAGTCACGACCTTTGCAGACAAATTCCATCAAAGCCCTTTCTGGGCTTCGATTCCTCCTCTTTCTCAATGTTTATACAGGAGTATAGAAAAGCAGTTAGAGCCCTTCAATGCCCCATTGTCTCATTAGAAACCTAACCGCCATGCTAGGTTAGTCCAATAATAATTGCTATACAATCATGCAGCGACTAGAGCTCTGTTAATAATTCACAGCTAATTATTTATTAGGCACGTTGGCCTTTTTCTGACTTTGGCCGCATTGTGAAATCCTTGAATGTGTTTGATGCAAAAGCATTTGCAAATACATTTAGCAACTCTTCCTTGGCCTCAAGATACGTACAGTTGCAACACCTAGGCTTTGCACAATGCACTGCACAGTGTAAGGCGTGTAAAAAATGGAGCTGTAACAACACAGCCTTCAGCTCCCTGCAGAGGGGCTGCAAAGAGGATGGAGTTGGGCTGTTCTCAGTGGGGGCAGATGGCAGGACAAGGAGCAGTGGGCTCAAGCTGCAGCAAGGGAAGTTGAGGTTAGATATTAGGAAAAAAATTCCCACTAGGAGGTTAGTAAAGCACTGGAACAGGTTACCCAGAGAGGCTGTGGACATCCTTGGAGGTGTTTAAGACCCAGGTAGACAAAGCCTTGGCTGGGATGATGTAGCTGGGGCTGGTCCTGCTTGGAGTAGGATTTGGACTAGATGTCACCTCCTGAGGGCCTTTCAACCCTCATTTTCTATGATTCTATGAACAGAGACACCTTCTTTTGTTCATAGACTTGAACTAGATGACCCTGGAAGTGACTTCCAACTCCATGACTCTAATCTGAAGTCAGTTTACAGCCGTCCTTTGAACAAGTCAGCATCTGGTGCAGACACCAGCCAGACCAGAACATCATGCACTTGACTAGTGCACATTGTGATGTTCGTGGAGTGGGGATCATGTGCATTCACCCATGCAACTGAACCAAAATTCATTGCACAGATCTGCGCAAGTATAAGCAGAGATGCTGCCACCTGCTCAGCTCATGCAGATGTCACCTTATAGCAACTTGTGGACGTGTCTGACTACATGAAGGCTGTTAGAAGCTCCTCAGTGGGGTGAAATGCCTAAACAGCAGGAGGAGAGGTTGCGAGTGGCAGGCGGGAGGTAATTGTTTTAACTTTCTCTAGGGTTTGTTGCCTATCTCACAGACGCCAGCTGTGAGCAAAGGAGCTAGGTCTTCACAGCTCCGTGGTAAGTGAAGATGCGAGGTCCTGAACAGTGCAGGTATGCATGGGCATATGCATGTGAAGGACAGGTGCCTGGGCTTGACTGTTTCAGGGTGTGTGTGTAACAGGGGCATGTGTTTGTGTGTTCCTGGCTGTCAGGGGATTTCTCTGGCACAGCCAGGTCTAATTGCAGGGTGTATCTGTGTATGCACAGTCCCTGATGGGGCACGGGTGATCCTAGGGCCCATCTGTTCCTTGTTTCAACTCTCAGTGCTCAGTGGCATGACCTGGAGCTCTCAATCTGCACCAGTGGTTCTATCTCTAGTCAGCAAGTGAAGCAAAGCTATAAATACCTATCTGTGCCCTGTGCCTTATGCTCTCTGGAGAGGCAATCCATCTCTCTGACCAGCCAGCACAGAGAGAAACCTCTAGAGGAGGGCAGCCCCCTTAAAAACAGATGCCTCGAATACCCCTTCTGTCTCAGTGACCTCCAAACACTTTAAAAGCATCTAAATCCATAGTCAAGCCATGCACAGGAGGTGGTAAATTGTATCATCTCCATTCTGCAGAGAAATGAGCACAGCAAAGCTAAATTACTCAAACTTGTCCAATTCATTCTGGGTGAAGAGGATGATGTCACTGGGGCTGGTCCTGCTTGGAGCAGGGGCTTGGACTAGACATTGCCTCCTGAGGTCCCGTCAACCCTACGACTACCTAGAGTCCTTTGGGTGCCTGGCACCCGAGTACTAAGCCAGCCAGCCCTGCAAAGCAGCTGAGAGCTGAAGAGATCTCCAGCACTTTGGCTTTTGCATCACTTCCTTTTCCCTTTAAATATAACCGGACATAACCACTGTCCCTGTGAACAACATGAATGACACTGAAATAGCTTCCAACATAATCTGCCATTTTTTCCCCACCACTTCCCGCAGAACTCGTTTATTTAGGTCCGTGTGCAATGCAGGGACGAGCAGAGAGGCGGCACTAACACCACACAAGAACTGGAGCCATGCCGCAAAAATCATGCTAGAAAAGTGATACCCACTTGATAAATGAAAGTGGCTTTTCCTTTAGGATTATGCTGCAGTTTCTTTCCCTCTAACTGACATTTTTCTCTCTGGTTTCTCTATAACCCTAGAGACTTCTGCCTCCCTCGGGCATGTACTCCTGCGTCTTGCTGTTATCAGCAGAAATGCAATTTGGAAGTTTGCTTGCCCTTGGGAGAAGTTTTTTTTTTCCTAAAGAAAATAGCAAAAAGTTTTCAGGAAGGAGGAAACTTTTTTTTCTTTTAGCAGTAAATGACCATCAGGCTGTTCAAGGAGGCATGTGCGTGTCTTCTGCAGTCTTGGGAACACAGGCACTCAGGCTGTCCCATCTAGCTTTCCTCCACACATGTCAAGCTTGGAAATGGAGCTGTGAAACTGCTCTGAGGCCAGTCCCTGCCACCTCTCAAGATCTTTGTCTTCAGCATAGAAATCATAGAAATTAAGGGCTGGAAGGGACCTCAAAAGATCGAGTCCAACCCTGTCAAAAGATCGAGTCTCAAGCTTGCTTGAGAGCAGTGGCTCGGAGTGAGACCTCGGTGTGCAACTTCTTCACAGTGGCTTCACCCCCTCAATTATAGGCTGGAGTATGCAGACTGGGAGTGGGTGAGCAGGGTACACTCAAGAATGAAGCTCCTGTGTATCATGATGCCCTTTGTAAAGCCATGCTGCATCCACACCTTGAATCCTGTGCCCAGCTCCAGCCCCACCTCTCCAACAGGAGATAGAAGAACTAGAGAAGGTGCCAAGAAGGGCAACAAGGATGGTAAGTGGCATGGAAGGGCTTCCCTAGGAGGAGAGAGTAAAGAGGCCAGGCCTGGTCCGTTTAGAAAAGAGACACCTGAGGTGGGGCATGAGAAGGGTTTACAAGATACCAAATGTGAAAAGAAAGTCAGTAGGGATTTATTATTAGCTATTTCTTACCTGACAAGAACTAGGGGTCACAGCATGAAACTAGTAGGTAGTTAGTTTAAAACTAACATCAGGAAGTTCTTTATCAATGGGGATCCTGTTTTTTTCTGATTTAAAAAAAAATCCCCAATTTTCAGTTTAGAAAAAATAACCCCAAATCCACATTTTTCTATGATTAAAATGAAACACCACTCTGTCTATCTGTCTGATAGAGAGATAGATTATCTGTCTATCTAGATATAGATATACTGTATCTATATAGTGGTGTTTCATCTGTGATTGAAATGAAACATAGATAGATAGATAGATAGTGGTGTTTCATTTTAATCACGGAAAAATGTAGATTTGGGGTTACTTTTTCTAAATCAAAAATTGGGGATTTCTTTAAAGCAGAGAAAACCAGGGAAACCTGCTGTTTATCACCGCAGGTTACTGAAGTTTGAAAGTTGTTACCAGCAGAAGTGGTGGAAGCTGATAGTTTAGCCAGATTCACAAAGGGATTAGACAAGAAAAGGGGCATTAGTAGCTGCTGAGCACGGGAATGAGGGGTATGGCCTCTGAATCAGGACTTCCTGGACTTTAAATGCTGGCGGCTGCACGTGAGAGGGGAACAGGGGAAAAAATCCTGGTGAGACCCAGCTCACTTTCCCTTTCAGCATCTGCTCTCTGCCACTGTTTGCCACAGGCCTATTTAAATGTGCCACAAGACCATGGGTTTAGGCACATCACAAAACACTGGCAAAAGGATGTTGCGACACAGGAGACTGAGCAAGATGGACCTCTGGTCCAACCCAGTAAATGGCAGCATTTATGCCTGGAGGCTGCAGAAGCCTCCTCTCTGTTGGGGGCTGAGTATACTTGTTGCTCCCTATTCTTTATCTGTACTGCTTATGATGTGTATTTTAGTAATACAGATTCACGGGGTCAGTCTATGTGATAAGTTGCACACACACACAGATCCTGCTCTAAAAAGTATTCCGTCGGAAAAAAACACCTAAACCAGAGGGTGGGATGGGATTAGAGATGTGGAGTGCCTTGCCAATGACACCAAGAAAGTCCATGGAGGAACTGGGAGCAGAGGTGTAGTCTCTGGAGTCCTTCTCTATTGCCAGATCCACTTGACAGGCAACCTTTTAACAGCCTGCTGATGCTCTTACAGCATTCTCCTCAAGCAAGACGCACGTGTTTGAGGTGAGCAGATAAGTCTCCGATGTCTAGTAGGTGGAACTGGACCTGGGCCCTTTCAATTTTCAATCAACATTTATTTTATTTAGTTTATTTAGATAAATATTTAGTTTATCCTCATTATCTCTTGTGTCACCATGGTCCTTTAACTTAAATAACTCTTCTCCCTACCTGATGTTCCCTCCCTCCATTCTCATGGTGTATTTATAGAAGGCAGTTGCCTGCCTTGCTCTTCATTTCTACAGGCTACACAATGACACGTGGCCTTCCCACATAAGACGGGGTCTCCATTCCCTTGATCTGCTGTTGTGGTTCAGTAGTAGCATCTGTGTCTGCCCTGTGGGAGGCCTGGATCTGATTCCTGGATGTGCACATAACTGCAGCTATCGAGGCACCGAATGCCTGGATGCTTCTGGATTTTGTCTCCATGGTCTGAAAAAAGGATGGGAGGTCTGGGAAGCCTTCGCTCCTCCACATGCCTGCCTAGGCACATGCATTGAAGGTACTGCTGATCTCTCACATACACATACACCACGGTCCAGAAGGATTGATGGCTGCCCAGTACTATGATCAGCCCAGTAGCCCTTCCCTACACCCATTCCAGTTTGAAATCACCTTCACTGGGGATGGGTTACCAGAGCTGTACAGGGTATTTCACTGCTGTCTTGCGCAGTGACGTTACCGCCTCCCTCTCTCCATTGGAAATTCCTCGCCTGACACTGCTGAGGATCCCATCTGTACTCAATCTCCTCCTTTTCTGTCTGAGTCTCTGCAGCATGCTGCTGCTGCTAAAATTATCCTCTTTGCCTGCTGCTTGGCCCAAGTTACACCTTCTCCTGCACTTTGTATTCACTTCTGGTCTCCTTCTGTACTGTATTTAGGCACCTTGTCCCCATTTCAGGGTCCACCCACTCCAGCCTGTATCAGCCTCTTCGCGTAGAGAATACCACTCCCAGGTTGCACTCAGTGTGCTAACAGGATGTGTTTTTATGCTTCCTTACTTTCCTCCCTGAAATGGCTCTGTGCCATATATTGCATTCTGGTACTTGATGGCTAAATCAAGTATCAAGGGTTAGCCCACTTTGGTCCTATTCCTTGGCATCTCCTTTTGATCCTGCATACCACACCACTTTGCTCTTCCTCCTTTATACTCTTCCTTACTGTTTCCTTTATCATTTTACCATCTTGGCTGCTGTCTTTCAACCGCCCCGGCAGCCAGCACCTTTCCCTCCCATATGGGCTGCAAGGCCAGGATGCTGAGGCACCATGGACCGCTGGCTTCCACTAAGGAGCCAGATTTTTATTTTTATTAAGGTTTTTATTTTTTGATTTCTTGGGTAATCCCAGCCAATACCATTTTTCATGGCAATTGCAGGGATCACTGGTTTTCAAGGTTTCTATGAAAATTGCAAGACTGTGATTTAAGTAGGTCGTTACCTATTAGTTACACTGGTTATTTCCACTTTTTGTCCATCTCCAGCTAGTCAAAAGGCTTCATCTCATCCAAGCGTGTGCTTGGCTGCAGAGGTGTGACTATTCATGTCTGTCTACCTGGGAATTAAAACATTGACCCTGTAAAATCTCCATCGGCTTTGCTGTGCCACTGTTCATATTCTGACCAACATTGCCAACCTAAGCATGAACCCTTATTTTCCTAGGAGTTTCTCTAATCCTCTCTGGTCTTCAGATTAAATTCAAGGTGATGATTTTAATCACTAACACCCTTGAGGACAGGGCCCATGTTGTCCCAGGCACCCACCTTTTTCTCCATGCCTGGGACCTTCCACCACAACTGGATTCCTCAAATAGTGGATCAAGACATGCCAAATGAGACTGAAAAGGCAGAACATTGTTAGCAGTTGGTCTGTGGCTACAAGTTGCCTTTCTACGGGAAATGAAAATGGGCATGCATGTCAATGTTTTCAGTCCTGATGGAAATCACTGCTGCACAGAAGCAGGAGCCCTTGAGGTACCCTTTGGGTTTTCATCAACACAGGTTTTTCTCTAACTCCAGAGCTTCTGGTCTGTTCGTATTCTTGGCTCCGTGTTTTCTCCACCTGAACTTTTGCCTTGAATCCCCTGCCTTGCTCCTGCCTGCATCCTGGCTTGCCTCCTCTGCCTGGACCCCTTGGCCCTGGACTCCTGCCTCGTGACCCTCTTAGCATGTCTGAGTTGTGCCCCTGACACAAAGCGTGCCAAGGAAATCCTACGAGGCACCTTCATACACTTCCACTTGTAAAAAGAACCCAACACTGGACTTTACAATTCCCTAATAAAGTGTCACACCCTGAGGTGATGAACATGGTACACCTATATTAGGGTTCTCAACTTTTTGGGACTCAAGGCCCCCTCCATAACTTCTGGGAGTTGTGTGGCACCCACCAGTTTAAAAAATGAATGTACATATTATAGTGCTTACCATCTTGCATAGGTGCTAGGCAGGGCAAGCTTGAGCTTGCACATATCCACTTATCTTCTCACACTGCTCCTGTCAGCACCCTTTGAAGGATCTGGTGCCACCTTCGGGTCCTCCAGCACCCTGGTTGAGAATCACTGACCTATACAGATATGGCCAATAGTTAGCATTTATTGTCATTAATAGTACACTTCTAGGTAAGTGCAAACCCCCTATAAGGACGCTGTAGAAATGTTGGGCTGGAAGGGACATCTAGAAATAATTGAGTCCATCCTGCTCTAAAGCAAAACCAAGCATACCTTCATCGCCCCTGACAGATGTGTGTCTAACCCATTCTTAAAGCACCCCAATGAAGTGGACTCTCTCACCTTCCTCAGCTGCTTGTTCCAGCTCTTAACTCACGGTATAGGCAGACACTTTTCCCTAATATCCAGTGTAAGTCTCCCTTGCTGCAAAGAAAGTGGAGTATGTCTTATCCTACCCTCAGTGGACATGGGGAGTCCTTGGCTACCATTCTTTTGATAATCATAGTTTTCCTTATTGCAAGGCTGTTATCATGTCCCTCTTTCTATTCTGAACAAGTCCAAGTCTTTCATACTTTCCTTATAGGTCTCATTTTCTAACCCATTTATTATTTTCATTGCTCTTTTTCAATTGCTCTCTTCTGGACTCTTTCCATGTGGGTGCCAAGTAGAGAAGAGTAACTACTTCCCTTGTACGGCATAGGATATTCCTGTTAAGCTTACAGAACAAGGAGTGTTGTAGGTAATACTGAAGCGTAATACTGCAAATCCCTGGATGTCCTTCAGACTCCTAATCCTCTGAGAAGCCAACAGGAAATGCCAGCACCTCCTACTCACACTGTCATCAGGTTTCTACAATTTGCTGGTGCAGCGCTTAACTAAGTTTAGTTTTTTAGCTTTTCTCAGCAAGTTTCCTATAAGCCACCAAGAGACTCCAGACTAAACCAAAGCTGATGAGGCTATGATTTCAAACGTGTGAGTAACTTAATTGGGTCCTATTGCCTGCTTGTCACAAGACACAGAGTTCTGGGGATGTTTAAGGCCATTAGAGGGATTAGCACCACGTTTATTCCGGGCTGAATGAGACAATTTAATTTCTCTTAAGTGTGCCACCCTCCCTGGGGCACGTTCTCACATGCAGACTCCCTGCCAACACAGTGTCAAAAACCTGTACTTGCTTTTTACTGTTTTTTTAATTAAATTAGACTCACAAACAAGTGTCATGCAACTGTAATGCTGTGAAGAAAAAGCGAGTCGTGATCTGGTTGTCAAATGTGTTGTTTGTAACATGCACCTAGCAGCAAGACTGCTGAACCTTTGGTATTTACTAATTCTGCAGTTAAAAGAAGAATAGCAGTTCATTCGTTTGAAGGATCCTTGTCTCTGTATTTTGACCTCTGCAATGCAGGTGATAGGGCTGATGTGCCCTGCCTCTTGGGTGCCCCAGTCAGGTTTTGATGCACATATGGAGCCAGATGAAGGCTGGTTGGATATTAGGAAAAACTTTCTCACTAGGAGGATTGAGAAGCATTGAAACAGGTTACCCAGAGAGCTAGTGGACTCTCCATCCTTGGAGGTTTTTAAGACCCAGGTAGACAAAGGCTTGGCTGGGATGATGTAGTTGGGGATGGTCCTGTTGGAGCAGGGGGGTGGACTGGATGTAACCTCTTGAGCTCCCTTCAACCCACATTTTCTATGATGCTTCTATGATTCAGCTTGTCCTTTGAAGGGTTTCCTCATTCCTCCTCCTTCCCAAGTGTCCTTTGGTCTTTGATTCTTTCTGAGTTCCCCTGGTGTCTCTAAGACTAAATCATTTCTAAGATCCAACTTATCTATTTAACTATTTGGGGATTTTCCCCTCTCTAAACCCCAATACTTTGTAGAGAAACAGAAGAGAACTGGTGTCATAGAATCAGAGAAGACGAGGGTGTGAAGGGACCTCAGGAGGTCACATCTAGTCCAACCCCTGCTCACTAGGAGGGTGGTGAAGCACTGGTGCACAGTCTGGCTCGTCTCACCTAAGGGGCAACCATTTCCATTGTCCTACATTTCTCCTATGCGAATGGGAGCCTTTGAGGCTGAATGACCCTCCCTACTCCCTGCCCTTGACCATGGCTGCAGTATGCAGCAAGGCATTTGGTGATACACCAGTTCCACACAATGCATCAAAATGCTTCTACTGTAAAACCCCCTTGTACTGTAGAAGGGACTTTTCAAAATGCATCCATCTGGGGAAGGTCACTGAGACCCTCTTGAACATGCTCTTGGGGGCAGGATCCATATCCCCAATGAGGTCAGCGGGTAGTGGCCGGGTTGGATTTGGATTTTTGTATTCATTATTATTCATTGATGCAAATTTAATGCCAGATATCCTACAAAAGGTGCTGCTGGTTTTTATATATATGTGGTGAACTCAGAGGGCTTGTGCATGTGGCATGGCATAGTCCCTTTGCTTAGGCTGTGTATAAATTGATTTCCTGAATAATCACATCCTCTCTGAGGAGAGAGGGAGCCTCCTTTCAGCTGGCCCAGACACTGCAGTCTTGCTGTGGTCATGCCTACTTTCTGCAAAAATCATTCTCCCACTATGTCCTTTGAAGGGCTCATCTTTCTCCTTGCCTCTCTCCACCAGGCTCTTCTTCAAATCACATCAACCTTAAGTTGCTTGGGTTTGCTTTCAAGGCTCTTCATCTGATCCCATCCTCTTCTGTCCTGTTTTCACTAAGATGTTGTCTCACCTCCAGTCGGCCCACAACGCCAGCCGTTTTGCTTCACTTTCAAACAGACACATTCATTTTTTCTCCTTCCTGGGAAGAGATCAACACAGACATTTGCAAAGCTACCACATTATTCCCCTTCAGTGTTTTCCTTTTCCAGGATGCCTCCAAAAAGCTACGACAGCCAGGCTGCTGGTATGCTGAGACCTTACCACCTTCTTGTGCTCCTACATCTGTACGACGCCATTTCTTGTATCTTACTTTATACTTTGATTGTAAGGGTCAAGTGTTTTTGTTCTGCATGTACAGTGTTTAGCAGAATATGATGTTGGGCTCACGATGACAAGGGCTCCTGGGAGCTACAATAAATAAATAAGTCCAAAATTTCTAAAATAAAACAGGAGACAAATTGGGAAACCAAAGAGTAGTGGTAGTTATCTATCATTCTCATTACCGCAGCAACTTCGTGTGCCCAAAGTCTGTAATGGTATTTATTCTTATAACACTGGTGTGAGTTGGGCACAATGGAGGCAGAGGCTGACTTACTCCAGTTCACATAGATATGATGGAGGATAGGAAATTGAACCTGAGGCCTTTAGGTCTCAGGGCCACACTTGAAAAACTGGATCATCCTGTCTTTATGTGACATTGCATCTGCATCCACATTGGTCTTAAACTCACAAACCCAGGCTGCCAGACTAGCTGCACATTTCTGTTAAAAGAACCAGTACTGAAATAGATAATGATCTTGCTCTTTACATGGGCTGAGCTAGGTTCTGGAGCTGGTGAGTGATTTAGAGAAACAGTGCTACGGTTCCTGGGATGGTATTGCAAATCTTTTGATAGGCCAGTTTGTCTATGGACTGTTGTCCATGGATCACTTTCTGTTGGCCTATGGAAAGCACTATTTGGGTATGTTGCTGACTCTTCCTTACTTCTCCTTGCTAAGTTGTTTTAAAAGGCAGGTAAAAGCTAATAAACATGTTCACATTTTTTTTGTGTGTGTAGGTCATCACTATAGATTCCACCAGGATCTTCCCTGATCGCAGGCAGAGGGTCTCTGCAAGGGAGAATGGGAAGCAAGGCAGCCAAAGAGAATTTCTGAATTAAAATAGTTGAGCTACTTCTATAAACTGTCCGTCACTGTGATATATGAGCAATAGCAGCCTGGGGACAGAGTTTACTTGACCTCAGTTGTTTCCAGGTCAGTTTTATACCATTCACAAGTGATGCTGCAAATATAATCTGGAATCTGAAATATCAGGAGGGTTCTTTATGCTTCAGGTATCACCACCATTAGGAAAACTCAGCTGAAGATTTTGTTGCTGAGACAAAACAGGTCAGGTTTTTTTCCCCCCTGTCATTGTGTAGGGTCTTCAGAGCAAACCAACTCTTCAAAGCATCCACTGCAGGGCAGAAAAAAAATTAATAAACAATTTTCAAAGAAATGAAAAATCTGGGTTTCTAGCAGAGACTTCTAAATCAGTATATTTTGATTTTTTTAAAATAAAAAATGTTAAAAAATAAAATTCTGGTGGCAATATCTTTAAAAAAGAAAAGATTTCTGTAAGTTTAAAAGGATTCTTGAACTTCATGTTGCAAAGAGAACCTAACAGCAATCTGCTGTGTGATTTGCTGGTTTTGGATGATTTCTTCAAGGTTTCTGGTTAAAGTTCATCATCATCTATTATCTTGCATTCTGACATCGATTTGCAACATGAGACCCTTAATGTAAAGAATGGAAAGTTAAAAAAAAACACTTCAAAACTGCATATTTTAACTCTTTGGGGACCCAACAAACCATATGTTATCTCTGTTTAAAAGCTACAGCTTTACTAGCTTTCATCACTTTCTCCTTAGCTTGCAAGGAAAAGTGCAGCCATCCAGGAGAGAAATTGCCAAGGATAACTTTCCTCTAAATAACAGCAGGACAGATTGTGTTATCAGTACAAGGGGATATTTCAAGTGGATGCTCGGGATTTTATATCAGTGCTGAGAGGTGAATCTGGCACCCATTAACTAGTCTTCGCACACACGCGCGCGCGCGCGCACACACACACTTTCTCTCTCTCTCTCTCTCTCTCCCTGTGCAAATGAAATGCAAAAGTGTAGCTGTGATAAACTCTGGTGGCTTTACTGATGGATACCTTCAGTCTCAGACCACTCCCTACCATCCTACTTCTTGTCCACTGAGAACAAACTAAGATTTGCTGGTGGGTAACTTCTTATCCCGGTAGTCCTTACTTCCACCTCTCCCAGTCTCAGGCTTGCAGCTCCAGCAGGCGAAGAGCTGCCATTTTATGAGACACACTCCTACTTGTGTACAGCTATAGGTCCCCTATTCAGCAAAAGAGGCAAGGCTCTCAATGGTCATCTGTTGCTCTGAGAATCACCTTTACTTCAGGCAACCAGTCGGGTAAATAAAATAGCAAAAAGATATATTGTACAAGCATGACAAATCACGCAAATAAGCAAATGTAAGGGGTAAAGACAGAATGTAAGAAAATAACCAAAAATTATTAAAGGAGAATCTCACTCAGCATGCCTTATTAAAATGCAGCATCTCTCTTTGCCCAGGCAACTGTTGCCTCTGATAGCATCTGATGAAGTCAGCTGTGGCTCACAAAACCTTATACTTCTCTGATCCAGTCTAGGTGCACCTTTGCCTTGCCTTCTACAAGACATATAGAAATACCTACATCCTTTCAGAAGACAAATCACTAATCCAATTCCCTTACCTATCGCTTGCTCCAGAAAGAGATGGCCTCTCTCATTCACTTCCAGAGTGAAAAATATCAGTCTCTGATGGGATTCTTTCTGGGTTTTTGTCTCCTCTTTTTTTTTGCAAAAACTATTTACATCTATCTATCTATATCCCCTACATACACCTTATATACCCATAAGGTTTTGTGAGCCACAGCTGACTTCATCAGATGCTATCGGAGGGGATAGTTGTTTTCTATCTATCTATCTAAAACTGTACCTCTAACAACCTGTCTTGTGACCGCTGTGGTTCACTTGACACTCCAAAAACACTTGGACAGTTACATCATTCTTACATCATTCCCAGTACAAAGATCACACCTGCGTGCCCATCACTGTCAGCTTTAAACCACCACAATTATGTAAAGGACAACCTCACTCCCTTCCCCATTCCCCCTCCCAGCTCCCCTTTTGCCCAGTCCTTTCATTCATCATGGTCTTTGTTATCTCCTTTCACTCGTCGTCATGTTTGTCATCATCAACATCATCCTCTTTGTCGCTGTCTTTGGAGGGCTCGCCTTTGAAAGGCCCATGCCAGTCCCCTCTCTTCCATTTGACATGTGCCATCTCTTTCCCATCCTCTTCTACCATCTTCCTGTAGTACCAGGACATTTCACTGGGCACGTCTATGGGTTCATTAATGTGCTGCAGTTACTGTGCGTTTAGTACTTGGATAACCCAGGACTAGATCAATGCTCAGTAACTTGTGCTATGGTGCAGTGGTGCCGGTGGATGAGTTTTTAGTGATGTGTACTGCAAAGTAGTCTAATACTACAGTGCAATAGCGTATTAGCACCGTTTTGGCCTGGTACGCTACTGCACAGTGTTATTAGGCTGCTATTAGTTCATGTCTCATGTGGACATGCCCACTCAGTCCCATTTTAACATAGTCCTCGACTGGGGGGGTTTGTGTGCCTGTTTATGAGCGTCAATTTATGCATCTTGATGAGCTTCCCTTCCCTTCCACCAGTGAAGGCTTCTCTGATGTATGAATAGCTAGAGTGTGGTGAGGGCCACCCTTGATACTTGATTTAGCCATCACGCCCTGATTATTATTATTATCGGAATGGAAGTTGGTCATGTCAAAGCCATGTCAAGAAGGAAAGGAAGGGAGCATAAAAATACATCCTGTCAGCATACTGGGCACGTCTACATGTGCATTTACTGCACAGTAACTACTGCGCAGTAAGTTACTCCACACTAAGTGTTTTTTAGGCCAGCGTCTACACATGCAGGTCTTAAAGAGAATTAATACTGCGTATGGACTGATTTGGGACTAAAATGAGTCCCAAGTCAGTCCATGCACACAGTGTTACTGCGCAGTAACGCGTCTACATGTCCATTACTGCGCAGTAACTAATCGGGCACCTGCATTATGCAGGTATCATAATGACTGATTAGTTACTGTGCAGTAACGCACATGCAGACACCTTTATGCCCAAGCTGGTATAAGTTGCCATAGTTACGGCACAGTATAGGCATGCATGGGTTGATGAGCACCCATACTGCACAGTTTTTTTT
>JAGPOW010000261.1:882797-906955 GCA_030014935.1 Caiman crocodilus
ATGTGCCCACTGAGAGCAAGGTGGGAATGGTATGCTACATGACAAAGGAAAGAGACAGGCTGCGGTGGTGGAGCTGTGCAGGACCTTGCAAGCAAGGATTAGGTGCCTGAATACGATGTGGAAGGAGACCAAAACCCAATGCAGAGCTGTAGGAGGAGGTGCGACGTGGGCCAAGCAGCAGGCAAGAGAGATCAGTTTAGCAACAGCACAAAAATGATCAAGTCGAACATAGCTGAAGCTTAGCTATAAACAGAGATGAAGCACCACCTTAGTAAACCCAATTTGAGAAAAGATCTATGCATGGCACTTGACATATCCCCAAATCAACCCTGTTTGGGGTGAGTTTGAGATGGTTTCCTAGTGGATAAAGCTGTGCTCTGTTCACATCCCTGCCACCGCGGTGTCCCCTGGGCGACTCCAGGCATGTCACTTGTCATACCTGTGCCTCAATCCCCCCCCCCCGCAACATCCAGACCTACTTATGAAACGTGCTACAGCTGACGTGTCAGTATTATCGTTATAGCATTGCTATCGTGATGACTTTGCATATTAGCATCCTGATATGGCAAATACCGTGCGCTGAATATTATCCCACCGCAGCCTGCGAGACCGGAGGGAAATCTTCCAATTGTCTCCACAACATATAATAACGAATTTAGTGTGCCTATACAGCACTGGGAATAACTCTTAGTCTGCGAAAGCTCAACCAGGAGCAGCAAGGCACAACTACCTTGCTCTTTTTCCATGTTTTTGCAGGAAACAGCCACTGCGGTGCGAATTATTCTCTTCATAAAATAAAATAGCTCTTGCCTCCAGTCGGTGATCCTTTTATCCTAGTGCTGAGGTAAATTGTTTTCATTAACACAAAACGACGGTGCGTGCGGGAAGCGTGCGGGAAGCAGGGGAGACGTGGGCGAAAACGAGCACTGCGCCTTGGAGCGGGGGCCACTGACGGAGGATAGGGCTGTGTGCGCACACGCGCATGCGTGCTCATGTGTCTGCAGGTGTGTGTACACGGCGGTGTGTCCGCAGTCTTCCATGCTGGCGTGCGTTTATGTGTATGGCACATCGGTGTGTTCACACGTGTGTGTGCATTTGTGGGCTGTGTGCACATTTGTGTGGTTTCCCACGTGTGCTTGTGCGTTTGGGTTTGCACGTGCATCTGTGTGTGTGCCTGTGTGCGTGCGTGCGCACTTGTGTGACAGGCTCATCCATGTACACGTGCGTGTGCGTGCACTTTTGTGACAGGCTCATCCGTGTACGTGTGTGTGCACACGTGTGTAACAGGCTCATCCGTGTGCGTATGTGTGTGCGCGCACTTGGGTGACAGGCGCGCGCGCGTGTGTATGTGTGTGTGAGAGACAGGCCCCGCGGTTGCTAGGGAACCGGCCCGCGCCCTCACCCGCATCACGTGTCAACACGTCGCTTCTCACGTCACCGGCCCGTCGGGGCGCGCGGAGATGACGGGTCCGCCGGTTCCGGGCGCGCGGCGGTGACGTAGACGGGGGGGTTGACCGGTTGTGGGGATGGAGGAGAAAGAACAGCTGCGGCGTCAGATCCGCCTGCTGCAGGGTAAGGGGGGCGGGGGGGCGCGAGGGGACCCAGGAGTCGTGAGGGGCGGGGGGACCCGGGAGTCCAGGGCGTGAGGGTCCCAGGAGTCGGGGGTGAGGGGAACCCGGAGTCGTGAGGAGGGGGGGGGACCCAGGAGTCCGGGGCGTGAGGGCCCCAGGAGTCGGGGGAGAGGGGAACCCGGAGTCGTGAGGAGGGGGGGCGTGAGGGCCCCAGGAGTCGGGGGGAGAGGGGAACCCGGAGTCGTGAGGGGCAGGGGGACCCGGGAGTCTTGGGTGTGAGGGCCCCAGGAGTCAGAGGGAAACCGGGGGTGAGGGCACCCAGAGTCTGGGGGGTCAGGAGTCGGGGGGGCACTAGGGGACTCAGGACTTGGGGTGGGGGGACAACACTGAGGGGACGCAGGAGTCCTGGGGTGACCTAGGATTTGTTGGGGGGGGCGAGGGGACCCGGAGGGGTGTAGGTTGCCAGGGGCTTTGAGGGGCCCAGGATTGCAGGGCTGGGGGCAGGTTCCCTCTATGGCCCCTTCCCCTGTCCCTCCCCTGCCAGCCCCGCTCTCCTGTGAACCCGTCCTGTGTGGATTGACCTCCAGCAGTTTTGAACTGGATTACGCTGGCCTGTGTCTTGGGGCAGTGAGAGCCCTGAATTAATTGCACCCGATGCAAAAAAGAGCTGGGTTCTTCTGCTGATGTTGCTTTTCTGAAGCTCTGTGAGGTCTGCTGTTTGCAACAGGGAAGGCTCCTTTTAAAGCAATTCGAGATGCCTGGAAAATGTAGGGCTTAGCTAAAAATCGTTTCATCTGAAAATCCCAAATTGCATTATAGACATTGGTAGGAAATATGCCTCAATCCCCCCTCCCTGTGAATGTATCTATTCCTTTCATTGGGAAACTGAGGCAGGAAGCAGGGAAGTGACTTGTCAAAGTGAGTGACTCCTAGTGAGTTAAATGCAGAGCTCGGATTGGAGCCCGTGCTTCCGTATCCCTCTGCTTTAGTAATACATTTATCTTCCTCCTCTAGCCCAGATATCAAATACCCCTCCGAGTGCTGATATCCACATGCCTACGAGCAGCTGGATCAGTTCTCAGGTTGCAGTGAGGAGATGCATGTAAATCAAATAAGCAATTTTTTTTTTACCTGTTTTTTCCCCCTCCCCCATTGATCTACAAAACCAGCGATCCAAGTGGTAATCTTGGGACTGGTGCCTGTATGAGAAACTAAATGTGGGTGGAAAGTGTTGATGTATTTGGAAACACCATAATGAGAAACCTGATTTATCAGCATGTGGTTTTTGGGCTCACTTGTTTCCCTGTCTAAAACTAGGATGTCGTGAGAATCGAGGAGGGAGCGGTGGATATTTGCTCGATTCTTTTTTTTTTTGGGCGCTGCTGCTGTTTGAGTTTGCTGAATGTATAACAGGCCGTTTCAGTGCAGCGTGAAGAAAATGAATAGACAAAACTTGGGTTATTGTAGAGCTGCGATTAACAGGTTGTTTTGCATCCCGCAGGTCTCATAAATGACCATAAAAACGTTCACGGCAATGCCCCCGTGCCTCTGCCTTCCACGACTCCGAGGTGGAGAAATCCCCGTCCGCCTACCTTCAGCAGTCCGGGCGCGTTCTCTGCAAGATATTCCCAGCAAGCCCCAATGGATTTCCAGCAGCGTCATGGTAGCGCCTGGAGGAAAAAATACTCCCTTGTAAACAGACCACCTGGGTCAACATCCCTTTCTGGGAGCGGTTTGTCTGCTAGCTCATCCCAGGCTTCTGGGAGCCTTAGGAGCTGTCAGTCCCTTGGGTCACAGCCAGCAGCTTTGGAAAGGCACGTGGGCTTGACTACAGATGGTAATATAGTTGTTGGGATCAAATTGCCCCAGAGGACTAGCACTGCTTTAGACAATAGAAGCATTGGTGAGCCGGGGCCTCTGCAAGGTTTATCTGGGCTGAAGGAGGCTGGAGCTGCCACAGAGGGTGCTAAAAGATTACATGGATTTTCTTGTTCTCAAAACAGTGACAAAGAAACATCTTTACCAGCCTCACATTGTTCAGTGCACCAGGCTCCTGTTACCAGCAGCAGGGGTGATGCAAACCCAGTGAATCTCACAGGGAAAGGCAAAATGAGGACCACAAAACTGCTCGATGATGTGACTAAAAGTGCCTCTGAGTTATGTCAATCTATAAGTGAAAGTGCCATAGCATTGAAATCTAAGCTTCTGCAGCCTTCAGCCTTGCCTGATCGAGAGACAGGCTGGCTGTCATCAGGGAAGAAGTCGGAGCCCCAGGTTCCGGCTCGGTTTAGTTCAGAGCAAGTCAGAGCAGGAAGAGATGATTCGAAAGAGCCAAAGATTTTTGGACATTCGGAAGCTTTCACTAGTTATGCTCAGGCGGCCACTTCAGGGGCTGGTGTGGGCCCAGCTAAGATCAAATTTGTCATGCCACACAAGACCCCCAGTCTCCAACGAGCTGCCTCGCCAGCAGCTTCCAGCAAAACTTTGAAGTTCAGAAAAACCAACTACACGTGGGTTGCAAACCCTGGCAAATGTCCCCGTGTTATGAGGAGGTGGACTAGCCCGAAGGCTTCTGAAAGTGGGAAGAAGCTTACTTTTAGTGCAGAGCGAGCTGTGAAGCTGCTGCCAAAAGGGGACTTGGGAGCAAAGCAGAAGAAATCTGGATTGCATTCAAAACCCAATGCATCTCCCAGTAAATACAAATGGAAAGCGTCCAGCTTGCAGTCCTCTCCTTCCACGTCAATGTCGACGTTCACCTGGCAGTCTGGGAGCCGTCAGGATCCTGGAGTCTCTCAGCTCTCAAGAGCTGACTCAGGCCTTCAGACCCTAAACAATGCATCCGTTAGTCATGGCGGGTTGAAGCCTCCCTTTAATGATGCTGCATTTTCCACGTATAAAGTGAAGAGCCGGACCAAAATCATCAGAAGAAAGGGGAGTTCTGGGTAAGTCACTTGGTGTTTCCAGAGTAAGTTTTGCTGCTGGACTAACTGTATTTGCTGTTCTAAGCTGTGTTCCTGCTTATAAAAGCACTAAAAATCCTTCCAGGGACTTTAATAGAAGCATTGCTCTGCCCTTAATTATGCAGTCAGCAATTTGGGGCTGCTCTGATGTGCGTACAGCACGGTCCCAGCCCGTGCCTGCAGCTGCAAGGCTCTACTCCACTCCAGTAATCGATGATAGTATTGTTGCTACTTTTCCAAGTGCAGCATTTCTGGTCAGCATGGAAATGTGCTGCTTTCCAGAGGGCTGAGTGCTAAAGCCTACAGTTTTGCTGGTCTGTCTAGTTCTGTGTTTAGTTCCCACAAACAAGTGCTGTTTCTCCTCCTTTCCACCACAACTACCTGTTCCTTCTCCAAAAAATGATTGTATCAGCACCTGTAAAACCAGAGACAGTCATAAATAGCAATTAACAGTGGGGAGAAAGGAATCCAATAAGGAAACAGGCTCCATTTGGGGCTTTTAGAGCTTCATTTAGATGCAGGTAATGGGGAATAGAGAGGAAAAAGTTGAATGACTTGTTGAATGCCTTTTGCTGCCCCTTGCACCAGACAGGTACACAAACTCCATCCAGACACAGATGCTCTTGGGCAAGCAGGCAGCAGTTTCTTAGATGACCTTGCAAGATTTCTAGATAAGCTTGTGAGTTTTCCTCTGATTGTATTAGGTTGGGCAGGCCTGTGGTTGGGATGGTACAGTCAGGGATAATCCTTTCTTGAGCTAGGGGCTGGACTAGGTGACCTTGCAAGTTCCCTTCCAGCCCTACTTTCCTATGACTGGTGTACAGCAGTGCGCTCCAGTGAGGACAAGGGATATTGAGGCAAAAGTCTATTTGCTTGAAAAGAGCCAGAGTCATGATAGTGCCTATGGTCCCTGGCCTTCTGAGCCTGGACAGGACTTGCTTGTCTTTGCTGCTTTGTACTGGCCGCCAGCGTTATCCAAGGGTCTGTAGCACACCCAGTAGCAGCAGACTGAAACTGAGAAGGATCTGTGGTCCTGCTGCTTCTGCGGATGCCTTTGGGGAAGCGCTTGTGGCAGGAACAGCACATGTGTTGGCTGTCCCCTCTTGGCCACAGCTGACGGGTGCTGTTCACAAAGGAAAGGGTAGGAATGAAGATAAATAGAAGGGAAGGCAATGGGTGGGAGGCACATGTACAGGAAGGAGGCATGGGATGGTCAATTTGCTCGTGATCTCTACACCACCAGTTTTGTATTGCTTAAGCTGGTAGGGTGTGAAAGCCCTCACCTCCCCCTGGAAGCTTCATGATACCATGTTCCTGCTGGGATCAGGAGTGGCATCAGACCAAAAACACTTGGCAATCTGGCCCAAAGTGACTGTTCAAGGCCATGTGGTGATGATGAGGCCAAATCCAGTGTAGGATGCTAGAACTCCTGGTTCTTATTTCCATGCTCCAGATGTTTTTTTCAGCTGCTTTTGCTATTTTCTTCCCTACTCTGCCTCAGAGCTGTCTCTGGAAAGAGGCAGAGAGCGTGAGGTCACTTGACTTGTTTTTGTCTTTTTGGCCTTTTTCCACATCTTTCCAGCATCAGCTATCACAAGAGATGAGGTATACATAGATGAGCTGGAATGTCAGATGACTCCTTCTTTATTTGTGCTTTGTCAGGTACTCCTCAAATAGCCCCCTCGCATGCACTTCTCAATTCTGTACAACCTCATTTCTTGCAGCATGGTTCAGCGGATAAGGTATTAGGCTGGGAATCTGGGGACTCGGCTTTTTCTCCTAGCTCTACTACTGCCTCACTGTGCCCAGTTGAAAATGCTGCTGTGATCCTCCCCTCCCCTTTAATTCTCATCTGTTGTGTCCCTGCAGTTCCCCAGTTGATAAGAAGAACTCCTCCTCCCCCACCATGCCTCTGAAAAGTCCTAGCTATCTCAGGAAGAGAACCTCCCTGCGTGGGAAACCTTCTCCGATGTTGAAGAGAACTTCACCCAAAGGTCGGCTGGTGCAGCTCACCAAGCACAGACTACGCCGGCTGCCTGCCTCCAGAACGCACGTCCCTGCCAAGGAAGGTAAGCATGAGCCAGGGAAGTCCTGGCCTGGGTGTGTGGAGGTAGCACTGGGGTGTTTTATAGAGGGAAGCAATTACAGGGAGGGAGGTGGAACTTGTGCATCTTTCTCAGTGATGTGACTCTGCTGAGCACTCATGGGGGAAAGTTAAGAGGAAAAAGACGGAACAGCCTTGATTGGAATGAGAGCTTCGTCCTACATCGGGGCTTTCACAATAGCCTCATCTCTTCTGAAACCTCTATCCAGGACCAGTTTTAATCAGCACACATTATAGACCTTCCCCTTTCATCCAAGTTACTGATGCTAGACCGTGAGTTCAAGACCAGTGTTTAATAGGACAAAATGTTATTTTTACTGGTCCTTTAGATTTCACTGTGCATAGGTCTGGGTGCAGCACTGAGTCATCCTGTGTGTTTTGGGAGGGATTCGATCCCTGACTGCGAGTGTATTGATGGGTCTGTACTCCCCATGCTTCAGACACCTTGTCAGCGTGAAAACAACTGAAGCAGTGATTGATATCTGCTGCATTTAGATTACATCCTGCCCTGCCCTTTTCTTCCGGCATCTTCTTGCTGTGTAGATCAAGACTAGGCAAAGAACCTTTCCTTTAAAGACCTTGGAGTCTAAACACTCATGGAAGTCATGCCCTGCAAGGTTAAAAGAATGCATGTTTCATGGGTCAGAATAGAGATGGTTTAAGTGGACTAGACTACTGGTCCTCAGCCTCCTTTTGTACTAGGACCCATCTGTAAACATCAATGGTCAGTCCCGACCCAGTGCCCCTCACTCCCAACCTGCTGCCCCCACCACCCCTGGTCCCCCAGTGTGTGGGGCAAGTGGTGGGTGTGTTGGGTGTGGGGGGCTCAAACAGCCCCTTGTGCATTTCCCGCATTTTTCTCCTTTAAAAGAGAATCCGTTTTTAAAACCTGTTGATCCATTTATAAAGTTTGTGTGCGACCCTTTCATATACTCTTGCAGCCCATGGGTTGAGAGACGCTGAACTAGACTTCATAGCTCCATAGTGAACAAGTGCTGGAGGGGAACTCAAAGGGGAAGGTGAGGAACGTTATTTGTCTGACAGATACACAAAACTGTACAGTCCCTCTGTCATCAGTTGGAAAAAGTTGTATGTGTCTCTTGAGACCCTTCTTTTAACAGGATAAATCTACCTTTTAACTACACTGTGTTCCAGGTTAGAAGCTGTGAGCAGAATACCTTCTTCTCTATTGGGATAACAATGATCTCAAACCAGGATCTTACTAGGCTAATATAAACATACTAGAAGGGTTGCTAAACGATTCAGGTTCAAAGAAAGGCCATTAGTGAAATCAGCCAGTGCCCCTGAGATCAAGTCATGTTTGCTGCAAAAAGCCTTTTTTCTCTGGAGGTTAGGGTGGGAGTGTTGGGCCCAGCAGATGTAGTGATAGCTATGCATTTTTCTCTGCTCTGTAGTTGGTGTTCCTGTTTGATTAATGACCGTGCCTAGTGAGATTCTGCAGTTACTTGCACACCTTGTGCTATTTTGGGGCAATTACTTTGTGCTTTATATGTTTTTTGTATGATTCAGGTTGTTGGGGCTGTCTCAGTGACTGGTTTTCAGAGTAGGAGGTCTCAAAACCAATATGAGCGCTTCACCTGGTTTCCATAAATATGGAATGTGTGAGGCCTTATGGCTCCAGTACAGGAGGGGGAGTTGGGAGAACTTGTTCTGCTACTAATAACCTGTGTAACCTGCAGCATGTGGCTTAACTCAGTTTCCTCCCCTGTGACATTACTGTAAGGTCCGTTCTTGGGGTGGGTGGTGGTAGTGCTTCTACATTACTTTTTAGATGCCTGCAAACCACGATAGAGATTCAACTTCTTTATTAGCAGATAGATGCAAATCTTGAGACTGGGTCCCAGCATGCACTTGGGATCCGTGGGGTGTTACGGGGTGGGAAACAAGCAAGTAGCTGGCTGGCATATGGGAGCATGGCCAATAAGCTACTCTCTCTGTCATTGCTAATCGCTTGAGTTTGGAGGGAGTGTTAATTCTCCAGGGTAACCCACAAAGCCATCTTAAAGCCAAAATATTGTGGCCTACATTTTCTGGGAAGTGCATGTATGGTTGTATAGTTTGGGTACAGAATTACATGCTCTGTTGCAGTTTTTTTCACATAGCTGCATGTGTGTCTTGCCAGTTACATGTGCAGATGCTGCTGTTCTTAGGCAGACAAATTGGGCAGTGATTCAGGAGAGGGAGCAAGGATTATTGATGAGAAGAGAAGTTTCCTGCTGAAGTGTGATTTTTTTTTTTTTTTTTTTTTTTTTTAAGGCAGGCCAAAAAGGGAAGAGATGTGGAAGTGTCCCTGTCCCAGGGGGAAGGCCTTTCTAGAGGCACTGAGGCAGTAAGCAAAAAAACCCCCAAACACATGAAGCAGAGTGTGGGAAAGGAAGATGAAAGAGAAATGAGATGCCTTGAGGTGGATCATTGTGTTGCACTCGCTTTGAACGTTTGTGCTTGGTTTGATTTCCAGGGATCACGCAGTCGCTGTCCATTGGAACAGCTTAGTTTCTGCCAGGATGTGAATAAATCTATTGCATCTAAAGAAACTTGGAGGCTGTGGAGTTAGGACATGACTGGACTGAAGGCATCCAGCCAGGCAAGGGAAATGGCCAGTGATGCGTGGAGGCTGCATGTGCAGTCAGCATGCCTCTCTTGTGCTTGCATGGAGTCTGGAAATTAAACTCAGCAAGGACAGCCAGAGGGCCTCTTCGGAAATGATCTCTGAAAGCAGAATGGAAAAGAGATGTGGGGGATGTCTATAGGAGTGTTTTTCCTCCGGTACAAGGATTTAGCCAAGGAGGAGAAACTAAAAATGTTGGCAAAGCCCTTGCCAAGAGGCCAGGATTCAGGGAAAATCCCCAGAAGAGCTGGTGTTTGGAGACAACAGTTTAATGCTAGCTGCTAAGGTCTAGTCATAGGGATCCTAGAAATGCGAGGCAGGCAGACAGCTTGCTCGTACTGGATCTGTGCTAAGGATAACATGAAGGTTAAGTCTTCTGAGCTGTCGCTGTAGCATGTTTCACCACAACGATGTTCTCTGTAAAGAAAATTTTAAAAAATCCCTGTTTAAAAAAAATTGTTTGGGTACAACCTTTGAGGAGCTTTGCTGTCAAAGCTTTGGGAGATGCAGCCAGAGCTGTAAGAATAATTTGTATTTAAAATGTGCATTACTCAGGGGTCTGTCTCCAAGCACTTCCTGGAGGTGAGGGGAAGCAACTTGGCCAAACTGTTCTAGGGAGGAAGCAGCAGAAGTGGCAGTAAAATGTAGCTGGCCTTGCTGCTACATCAAGGTTTCATTTAGTGCTTCAGCTCTGGGAACCTAGGTTCAAACCTAGCTCTGGCTTGGTTGAACATGAAGATGTACTTGAGGAATCCCATCCTCCCTAGCAGATGCACGTCCTTGTTGCAGAAGTATCATGAGAGATGACTGCCTTGGCATTTTCTGCTTTGCTTTTACTCCTCTGCTAATGCTTGCATACTACCTGTAAAGGGTGGACCTGGCTCTATCTGGCACTAAGGATATCAACCTTCCTGCTGTGGTTTGCTGGATCATTTGCACTGGGGCAGTTATTCCTCTTTTCCACCCTTCCTCCACTCCCAATTTCACCAGTGAGTACTGTGTTATACAAGCATTTCCCTTTGGATAGAGCAGCAGACAGCAGTACCTTCTCATCAGTACAGCAGGCAGAGGCTTTTGGCCCAGCATGCTAGCGGGGTGTCCTTTTCCATAGCACGTTCCTCTGAATTGCAGTTCAGCATTGTGCTTTCAGGGGAAATTTGTAATGGGCTTTTCAACCTGAGTAGTTGCCATATACGTGTGCCACCATTTTTTTTTTCAAAAGCTCCCAGTGAAAGCCTTGTGTTAGGATCCAGACATTAGAAGTGGAATGGTGGGGCACCTGTGAACATCAAGACTGAATGGCCCAAATCCTTCTGACAATTTCGGTATCTCCTGGGAATCGGCTCAGCGGTTACCAGAGACCCGCATGTATTGGGCATGCATTTTAAAATCCCAGTGGCCTGATCTTTGTTTTCTTATAGCACTTGCATTTTCAGTTGAAACCATGTAGACCTGCAGATGTGCAGGGAGCTATTGTGGTGGCTCAAATCTGTCTTAAGGGAAATCGAAAAATAGGAACATAAAGCAGGTGAAAACATAGGAGTGGAGCTGAGTTTTCCAGACTGAAGCAGTCAGTACCATGCACTGGTCTGGAACCCTGCCCTCTGAAACAGACCACTTTGCAGGCTAGAAGAGAAGTTTTTTTCCCTTCTAGCTTCTGGCACTGCTCCCTAATTTTTCTCCTTCCTTTTTCACCAGGGAAGAATGTCAGGGCAGCAGAACACCAGCCATCTGTCTTTGAAACAGGGCTGCTGAGCATGTAGGGTCCATTCATTTTTGAGATGGGAAAAGGCTCCTGGGGGTTGTTTTCTTTATCCCCCAGGCCATGCAGGATAACTCCCTGCAAGTGCATTTTCACATGCTTTGTCCCACTTGCTTTGAACATCTCACGTGATGGAGCTCTTGCTTTGAGAAGGAAGGGGATGCCATTGTTTCAATAGATCTTCTGGCTTGGAAGATACCGCTGGGTTCACAACTGTATCATTTCTCTAGAGCAGTGATTTTCAAATTGTGGTCTGTGGGCCACTAGGGATTCACGGACTATGCGTAAGGGGTCTGTGAAAGATGACTGTGATCAATCAAAAGTATTTGAATACCCACACTTACCATTTGTAGGGGTTTGCACCTCTATTTGAAATTTCCAAAGGGGTCTGCACCTCCATTCAAAATTTTTTAGGGGGCTGCAAAAAAAAAAAAAAAAAAGTTGAAAACCACTGCTTTAGAGTGTCTTTCAGGTAACCAGAATAATTCAAGGAGAGCTTGTCTGTATGTCTTCTTGAGAATATTCTCCAAGCCACCAACACAATGATATAGCCTGTACCTGAGTCCTTGTCATCTCATCTCCCCCTACCTCCAGGTCACCCCTCCTAACCTCAGCTTCTAGCTAGAGCAGAGCTTTGGAAGTGTTACCAGCAATAATAACAGCTTCCATCTCTAGTACCTTTCAGATGCTAGGGTCTGAAATAACTTTACAGGCTGTCTGTCTAATCGCAATGGCTACCTCTTCTGCAGGATGTGGCAGCTGCTGAGCAGCACACAGCAGCTCTGCGTCATAGTTCATTGCAGAAAGTGAGGACGAAGTCTGTGTCCAGTTCACATCGCAAGGGAACTTTGGGCAGGTTGTAGTCGCCTAGTGGGAGGTGGGGGGTTTGCTCCAAGTCTAGAGCCAGCACTCTTACAGAAAGTGCCATGGGATCTTGCATTGACCATAGTTTCATAGTAACTAGGGTCAGAAGGGGCCTAGAGCAGGCCATCTAGTCTGACCCCCTGCCAATGGCAGGAAACAAGTGCTGGGGTCACAGGATGCTAAAAGGTTTCCATCACTGAGCCAGAGTTAGGGGTATTTTCCATTATCACTGAGCAAGTTTGCCCCACCGGGCACCTCATCAGTGATCTCCTGAGCTCTTGGACTCTCATAATACTTCTGGGAATCTGCCTTTGGAAATCTGCACTGCATGAACTAGCACAAACGTTGGACTTCTACTGAAAGTGGCACCGCTAGTGATTCCTTTACAGGGGCAGCGTGGCCCATCCAGTTCCAGCATGTAATGCTTGGGTGCCATCTGCCTGGGATTGTGCCAACGTAGGGCACAAACCCATGGCCTGAACTGAAATGAAAGAAAATGTTAAAATAGCATCTCTTGCTTGACATGGAAGAGTACAGGTACGGAGGTTGCTCTGATTGTGTATTAAATATACAGTGCGGGGTATCTGGTAGTTGCTCAGGGGTCTGGGAGCTGAGAGGGAAGCCTACTGGGTTCTGCTCATGGATTCACTGTATGACTCTGGGCAAGTCCTTATGCCTCTGTGTGCCTTAGCCACATGGGGATAATGTTGATCTTGAAGGGTTTTCTGATGTATGTCTCTTACCTTGGACAAGGAGTTGCTTTGTAGTGGTGTGGGACAGCTCTGGACCAGCCAGTAGGAATAACTAGGAAGCGGTGAGACACTGTCCATTTCTTTTGTCTGGGCCTGAACAACCCTGAACACCAATTTCAAACTCTCCTAAAGACCAGGCAGGGTGACTTGGAGGGCTTGACCTGCATCTTGTGAATTTGCTTCTCAGACTAGGGCCAAGCTGGGATATCGCTGCACCCCTGGTCATTAGTTGGAAACTGAAAGTTGGGATCACATTGGGGCCCATTTGCAAGCCTAGAGAAACTCTGCAGGATACTTGCTTGCTTTTCACAAGAACAGAGAGGTTGTGAGCCACACACTAGGGTCACAGGCTGCAAGCACCAACCAATTCTAACCATTTTCAGCTTAGTCAGGTGTATTAGGGGGGAGGGGGGAGGTCTGTATGATGTCCTGTTGGGTACATCAGCTCAGATTAATCCATTTTATGAAGTGTTCTAATTGAGGTTGAAAGTTCAGATGCAAAAAAACTGTAGCTAGTTTCTCTCTTCTCCTGTTCCAGGTTCACAGAGACCCTAGTGAACACAGCCATGTTAGAATTGGACCCCTGAAAAGGCCCTTGCCATCTCTATCGGACAAGCCAAGTTTGGCATAACATGGGCTTACGTGGGAAACTTGGTTAAAAAGTCAGTGTTAATCCTCCCCTCTCAGCTCATGGAACAATTTGCTCCTTTCCGAAATCAGGCACATAACTGTAACTCTCACAGGCCACTGATTTCTCAGCTGTTCTCCAGTCCCAAGCAGGTGTCCTAAACTAATTCCAACCCAACCACATCTCACTGGAAGCTGGGAGTGAGGTGGAGTAGGTTCACACCCAGTAAAGGGAAAGTCAGCTCACTTGGCTCTTAACTTGCTCAAAGCATTTTTTAAATTGGCGTCATAACCCATGTGTGGGGGTTGCTTTAGTAACGACCAAATTCAGAGTAATGCTCATTAACACCCAGCCTCACTGGCGTCTGTAATTGTGGAGTGCAGCTGGACACAGGCACAATAGTCTTTTTTGCACAGAAATCGAAGGGCAGTAGCCTGATGGACTGTGGGAACCATGACTTAAAATGTGGCTCTGCACTGTTATCCCTATAGCCTGAAGGGGGTGGGACCCGCTTCTGTGGGAAGATGTGGTGATTGCCTTGCATCTACCACTTTCAATTTGAGAGCTAATGACTGTGCAAGGGAGAAAATGGAGCGCTGTCACAGAATGATGGTCTCTCGCCATTCAATTATTCCAAATAATCTTCAGTGCAAAGCCTGCATCTGTTATAAATTAACTGTAAAACATTAGTCATCACGTCCCCTTTACCGAGGCCGTGGTAATCAAGGAGATTCCCCAAACTTAAGCTGCTCTGACACAGCCCTGTTGTAGCTTTCCAGTCTGTGCTGGGCTGTGTAGTGCCCAGCTCGGGCCATGGCAGGATGCTTTCTGAACAAAAGGCAAAACATTTGAGTAAGGAAAATGGGGAGAGAGAGAAACGTTGTGTTTGGGGAGTGCGGCGAGATTTAATGCTGCCTGAGTAGCCTTCACTTTTTGGGCTTCCTGACTGCTTAGTTGTGCAATCTCTTAATGTACCATTAATATTAAATGGACTTTTGCATTTAATTTCCTCGGCTTTCTTTAAGGATGAGGGGTGGAGAGGAAATAAAAAACAAACAAACCTCACCCTGAAGATAATTGTCTTGTCGGGACTTGTAAATCCTTTCAGTTAACAAGTGCTTTGAGGTTGATCAAGAGCCCAGTGAAGCCATTGGAGTACTCCCCTGCTCCCCCCTTATCCCTTTAGGTCTTGCATTAGCCCCGTGGATAACATATCCAACGCATCTGTTCAACCTTGCACCTGTGTCTGTGCCTGGAGATGACTGAACTCTAATTAATGCTTCAACTTCAGTGTGTGTGTGTGTGTTTATTTAATGACACAGGCCATGCTTTCTCTCTGCTCAAACTCTCTCTAGATACATGACCTGGACATTCCTAGTGCTCTTTGGAGGGGAGAAAATTTGGGAACCCCAATGGTGGAATCAGATGCAAGAAGCAGTGGGGGCCCAGTTTGCAATTCACACCCCAGGTGGACTTTTCCCAGGGGCAGTAACACCCCCTGAACTGAACGTGGTGGTGAGGATGCTCCACAAGCTAAATCTGGACCTGCTGTCTTGTTGTAAGAGTGATCTTTCCCCTTTTTTGAGCATTTTATCTCTGCTCTCTACATGGGAGATGCTTGTTCAGCATCAGCTTTCCATTGTCAGGATGCGTTACAGCAAATGGTTAAAATGAAAAAAAAAATAGCAGACAGTATGTGGGTGCATTACCCACCCTCTGCTTGACAAACTGTGTCCTGACTGGCTTACATCAGACTCATTTTGATGTTCAGTAAATTGGAGATTTGCTTATTCATGAGACCACAAGATGGTGCAGATTGTGGCTTTATGAATGTACTGCTTTTAGATAATCTTTATTATTTTTTAACACAAGTTTTGGGGTGAGATCTGCCTGATGCAGGTAGTAGTAATGGGAGTGTCCTCGCTCTGCTCTGGGCCAAAGATTGAGGTCCGCAGTGCAGAAAAACGGACTCTCTAGCCTAATTTTGTGCGAGTCCTGCCAGCTCTTTGGTGGCTGAGATTTATGGCAGTGCACAGTGCTCAGCTCCCGGCAGCATTAGGCCTTTGCGAGTGCTGTCCCTTAATGAAAGGAGGCCAGAGCCAGCCAAGTGGTTGGAGTTGTGAACCTTTCCTCACCCCTGTAAAATCAATGCGGTTGCTTTCCCTGGTCACGCCAGCGCTCGTGCTTTCAAGTAAGGCCGCTCTGCCAACGGCTGTCCGTTCCACTCAGGAATTCCGTGCGATTGGGCTGTCATCTCATCTTTCCAGGGCTCCTTCTCTATTAATACACAGAATTAATCACTTAAAATGAACCTTTCCTTTTCTGCGGGAGCAGCAGCAACTGCATGCACATCAAGTGGGCTTCCTCACGGATCTGTTGGCAGCCTCTCTCGACAGACCCACGTCCTGGGTGAGTGTGGACACCTGCGTGCAAAGCAGTATTATAAATCACAGGGCATGCAAGAAAGCAAGACCAGTCTGCCTTATTTTTTTTTTTAATTGGCAAAGGCTCACGTGACGCCTCCCCCCCTCTGCCCGGCAGAGGGCAGTCTTGCCCCTCGTATTCTCCCCCGTCCACCTTTTTCTGGTAATTGATTGCCTAATTTCCTCTTTATGTGAAAGAAAGCAGATATCAAGTAATTTGCAGCAATAACCTGCTAATGCTGGGCCAGTATCAAAACTCCCATGTTCATTTCAAGTGGCAGATAAAACACTAATATATAATTATCCTTGCAAATTGGATTGTTTTAAATAACCAAAAGGCTATGGCCAGGAGAAAACTATCCCATTTCCCTTGAGTTACTATTGCAGCGTAATTGCTGCGTTCAATCAATTTCCTTGGCATTAGAAATTCCATCACAATCAACATTAAGCTTTATTCATTGTGATGGCTAAGAGCCGGGCCATTTCTCCTCTTTTCCTTAACTGGCAAAATTAATCAGGGAAAAGATTTTAAACATTTACCCGTGCGAAAGAGGTCAGCTCTGCCACTATATTGCTCAGCAGATAAGGGGGCTAATAAAAAGAAAATTGAATTACTAATGATCGCCAGGAACAGAGTATATAAAACCTGGCAATCGCCCGGTTCAGGAAAAAAGGAGAATCAATTTTCTTCGGACAAGGTGCGCTCATTTTTTATTTTGGCGCATATTATCAGCAATTTAATTTGAAAGCGCATAAACAGGAGGAAACGGTTAGAAAATAATGAGCCTGAAGGTGTAAAATGCTGCAGGATATATGCTGTACACAATTTATTTGGCACAACAGATAATCACTTTAATTGAATTCAAAACTGCATTGTTCAGCAGCAGTGCGGGCTGCCCATCTTGCCTGTGGGGGATTGCAGAATATTACAGAGATTCCAGAGAGAGGCTCTTCTGCGCCTTCTCCCCCTTGTAATGTCCCCTCCGAGGCACGGCTCCTCGGATCCGCGCCCGGGTTTCTTCATGCATGGCTGTCGCTGGTTGAAGGTGTAATATTTAAAAAGCGAGAGATGCGTCTCTCCGGGGACTCCCGCTTAGGTTGCATTTGTGAGCACGTGTTTAAATAATAATGCGTCTGGCTTTTGCCATGATTGATAACTTCATGCAAAATCAGCATAATAACACACAGCCCGCAACTTCAGCGCTCCCGCACCTCTCCTCTTAGCACGTTGTGTGACAAGGAGAAGCAGCTGAGTGAAGGTGGTGGCTGCGTCAGGGCAGGATGTATATGAGGCTTTCACCTTTACCTTCCTGCTGCACCGTTGTCTTGTAACGGCTCAGCTCTTCCCTTCCCTGAGTACCCCCAGGTTATTATCCCAAAGATGCAATTAAGTAAGTCTTGGAAAAGAAATCTTTCGAGGCAAAATGTGCAGGCACTTTGTGCTGGAGAGACACCTCCTTGAGGGGGCTAAGTGAAGACGATCAAACCTGTTTCACTGGGGACCTAACTAGAGTCTCCCCAGTTGAAATGCTGGTGTATCACCTCTGCCCCTGGCAAGCAGCAATCCAGCCTCCACATTAAACCTGTTCTTTTTTAGTTGCTAATGGATAAAGCATGAGAAAGTGCAGTAAAGGTGGGTGCCGGAGCAGGAGTTGGCTTTTGCAGGACGGCAGGGCCTTGCGACTGCCACACACAAACCTGTACCGCGAATGGTGTCTTTTCAGCTGTGTCTGAAGCTGTCCTTTAATTCATTACCTTCTGGCTTGGATGGCGGCGTGGAATTGGACTGGGGTGTACGTGGATAATACTGTTACTCAGCACTTTGTGCATTCAGAGCACTCTACAGACATTAACTAATGAATCCTTACCACGCTCCTGGGAGACGGGTGCGGCAGGGGAAATATTACTGTTCCTGTTTCACAGATGCTTTGTAATGGAAGTCTTGGAGATGACTAAAATGGACGGGGGACTGACCTGGCAGCTTCTCCAAGGCTGTACATGTCAGGATTAGAGTGCCAGCAAAAACCCTGTGCTCAGCCCGCTAGCTGCGCGGCCTTGCCGAGACCCCAGGGTTTCGGGCTGAAAGTGCACCAGCTCCCGTTCGCATCTCTCTCACCTTTCCAAACTCCCGAATGAGACGGGCTCTTTCCGTACACTGCCAGGAGTCCCTGTTATCAGCTCAGGCTCAGTACTCCTGGATGATTCATACATTAAAACTGGCTTCCTGAGAGCAAAGGCAAACGCATTTGATTCTCTCTTCTTTTTTTTTTTTTTTGTAAAGAAACACCGTCAAGTTTTGTAAAATCTTTTATTTATTTTTATTTTTTGACCAAATGTCCTTACAAACAATTCTAGGTCTATTTAATTTTATTTGGAGTAGTGTGCATCTTAGATGCCTTAAGAAACTAAGTTCTTTTTCATTGTTTAGGAGCCCAAACAATGCTGCAGTGAGCTAGTGCATTAGATTAAGGCACTGAGATTTGCACTTTTGTTGACAGTTTTTAGCCAGTTTATGTTACTCGAGACCAGCCAAGAGTAAAGGAGGCATAAATAGCAATGAGTAAGTTGGAGTCTCCATTACTATTAATTTTGTTGTGAATTGGGCATTCATATCCCTCTGGCTGCCTTGAAATCATCAGCCTAGACTTCAAATCTTTTCCGTTTCATAATATAATGTGGAATTAATTAAAGCCGGTATCTCTAACCAGGGAGTTCTTAAAGCTCTGCCTTTAATAATTGATATTTTTCCCCCATTTTTTTCTTTGCTTTAATTTTTCCCCTCCATCAATCTGTTGCATTGGTTGTGTCGGATGACATCCCCGCTCGCATTGCAGCTGAGCAGTGTGATGTCTCAGTAAAATGCTATTAGATGAAGCCTGGGGTGATGATCTTTGGCCTCACAGGAGGCCCCAGGTATCCTGCCGAGTTCCTGATGTCTTTATTTGGGATTCCATCATTAGCCTCTTCTCTGCGATGGGGTCCTTCCTCGCTGCAGGAGCTCGTTTGAAGAGTTCAGGGGTTGGCTGCTTCAAGCTGGCAGGGTTAACGACATTACCGTCCATGCTGTCAGATACTATGTAGATGGACCATGCTCATAAATCATTATGTTCTCAGATCTCCCCTCTCACTTTCACCACCTCGTCCTTGAGGCCCGGGGAGGAGTAAGCTGGCAAAGTGGCTGCTCGGTGCCTCGCAATAATTGGTAAAAGTTCACATACTTGGCCGCGGCCCCAGTGACGTCAGCAGTCGCAAGTCGCGGTTTTGGGTTTCCCTGGCGCTCGCTGGCATTTACAGGTGACTCTTCTGCACCTAGCAGCCGCCAGCCCTGGGGGTTCGGTTTTCTAAGAGCTCCTTCGAAAATAACAGCCCATCTGTTGTGGGGCAGTCGGTGCCCGTGGAGGAGCAGGTGCCACCACATACGCTGCATGTTCACCCGAGCTTGGCTGTCGGCTGTGCGGCGCTTGGCTCTCAAGGAGCAGGTTCTTGGGTAACCCCCTTGCTGCAGCAGGGAAAAAAACATCAAGGGCCTCAAAAACACTGGAAGATCAGTAGACTGAGATTTGTTTCACAGAAACCCAAGAGAATTGAGTGCTACACTACGACTGAAGTGCGGTGGGAGTCAGGCATCTAACTCCCAAACCGCTGCTTGGGAAATAGCACAGCAGGGGTCAGAGTGAGCAAGTGAGGCCAGATTTCATCTGGGGGGTGGGCGAGCGAAAAGGGGTTATTTAAGTTTATCCTGCATCCCTGGGCATAGTCTTTCTCCTCTCTGCTGTCTGTAACTCAGCAGCTCTTGCGTGAGTGTTGAAAAACGCTTCTCAGACCTTCCTTTCCACCGTTTTGGAGCAGCTTCTGCCGCCCTGCAGACTCCACCGTTTGATTGTTAATCTTCTATTCGTAGCAAGCAGGTCTTTGGGAAATAGTTATTTATAAGCTAAGGGGAAAAACATTTGGCTTTGGAGATGTATGACATCCTTTCATTGGCTGTGTGTGACCTTTGATATTTTGTAGGCCATCAGGGGGACTTTGTTAAGACCTTGAAACTTGCAGGGACTGCCCAGGCTGCAACCAAAATAAACTGTCCCCTTCCCAGAACAAAAAAAGACCCCAAACCGAGCACGTGCCCTTGTCTCACCAGCCTGTGCTTCTCACTTGTGCTACAGCCCTCCGTGGCTCATGCTTGTAACTTGTTTCCTCAAACGGCATAACCTTGCGTTGGAATCGCAGAGGGTGGTTTTGGTCATCCGTGCCACCCGGTCAGATGCAGGATGTCATCTCGCTGTTTGTAAATTGTGCTGGAACGTCGAAGGGTGAAGCCTGGCAAAATTTGTAGCCATGAGCAAAGGCTCCCAAGTCTGCTGGCACATCTAGGGCTTTGGGAGCTTTTCAAAGCACGGGGAAAATGTTTACGTTCCGTTTGCGGCGTTGCCCCTCGAGTTGGTCGAATGCAGCCAACGCCATCGCTTGCCTGCCTCATCCCTTTCTGATGGCGAATGTTCATACGACTTCTGTTTGCACAGTTGACCGCTGTTTGTACCCCTCCCCACGTTTGTTTGCAAATAGGGATATTTGCATGAATGAAGGCATTCACGATGAGTGAGTCTCTGACCTTCAGAAACGTGCCACTCAGTAAATGAGCAAAAACAATTCCCTGTGACTTCTAGGAAGAGTCATGTATCAAGAATAATGAATGGAAGAGTTCCTAAGTAACCTTTAGGGTGAAAATTGCTTATCCATCCTATCCCATAAATAGCTGTACTCAACGAATGCATTCGTAGAAATCGGGAGCTGTTTGTGAACGTGGATGATGGCCGAACTTGCAGCAGACATTCTTCATGCTGTTTACGCGCCTCCCGGCCTACTCGCAATGTGTTTGCCTCTGGGAGCTTCTTCAGTTTGTGTGCTTGGTTTTAAAGGAATGCTGTACAAGCAGCTTTCTAGCAAGTCCTGAGAACTGCTTGTGCTCAACAAGACAAAACCTTCCTTTTCAAAAATCTTCCCATTGGTCACCTCCTCCACTGTTTTCTTCTCCCATCTCCTCCTTTCATTTGCTTGTTTCCTATAAACTGGGTGCATCTACATATGCATTTGATCTAACCTAAGATTACTCTGGTGTGAGTTACTTTAGAGTAAATGCTTTTGGGCAGGTGTCTACACATGCAGAGGTAAGGGAGCAGATTTGCTGCTCTTTGCACCAAGGTTTCAAGTGGAGCAGGAGGCTGTGACCTATTCCACCCCTGCAGCTCTTTCCAAGCCCTGTGCCTTGATCACCTGATTGGGGCACATGGCTGGGACCTGTCCCTGCCTTGCGTGCTGGGTGGAGGCTGGGCAGCTTGTTCCCTGTTCAGGTCCACAAGCCTGGAGCCTGTTTCCCCTCCCACCCTCCAGCTCTGTGCTCATGGAGCTGGGTGGGGAACTGGTTCCCTTGCCCCTGCCAGCAGGGAGCTCCCAGTGCCAGCTCTGTGACTGGGCCCAGCACTGGGAGACCCTTACCTCCCAGTGCCAGCTCTGTGACTCCCCCGTGATTTGGGAGCAGCGGACTTGGAGCTCCCCGCTACTGGTGCAGGGGGACATAGTCCCCCAGGAGCTGCCTGCTGCCAGGGTGGGCGGGCTCTGCTACAGGAGACTGGGCAGGGACTATCTCCCATCCCGTGGTAGACGGCTGACCAGGAGTAAATTTTGTCTACACGGGTGCTACGGCGCCATTACTAATCTTAAGTAAATTTGTTACTTACATTTTCAGGTAGCAGGTTTATTTGGGATTAGGGCGGTTTACTGCATAGTAAGCACGTGCACTTGTAGGCGCACATGCTTACTTCACAGTAAACTAATGCACTAATACTCTTGGCCAATGCACAGTTAAGCGTCTTGTGTAGACGCGCCCTCTGAAAGCCAGTACTTATGTCAACACCCTGGGCAAGGTCCTTAGGGAAGTTCCTGTTGTTTTCCTGGTTACCAGGAGCTTCCACCAAGAGGTGCATGACTGAGCGGTGATGATCTGTGCATTGCTGGCAAAAGGCCTGAGGGCCCATGCCAGCATATCCTGGACTTGCTGTAAAGCCTGGGAAGTTTTCCATGAGGACAGCTGCTTTGTGCCCTCCTCCTGCTTTCCTGTCCATTTCCCAACTTCTCCTTCCCGTCTTCCTGTTTCCGTTTTATGGTCCCCTGAGCTGATTTCCTTGCCTGTGAATCATTGCCTAGTGTATCCTAATGGAGCTGAATTACCACTTCTCCAGGCTGGGGTATTCCTGCTTACTTGTACAGAGCTGTATGCACATTATAGCGTGTATAGAAGGAGGAGTAAAACTCTGGAAAGGTGCGATGGGTGCATGAGTGAGTGTACCCGGGTGTGCACTTCATGGACGTGATGGTTGTGAAACGCACCCTTATAAACCAGGTTGTTGCAGCAGTTTCGTGATTTCAAGGCATTCTTCTTCTGGGTGATCGTGTTTACATCAGATGACGCGTGCAGTTTTGCTGTGGCTTGTGAGAATTCTGGTTTTACAGAACGTTTGAGCTCTCCTTCAGGTGTCATGCAATCCCCATCCCCGAGAGCGGTTTATGGGTGACTCTCTTGGTGCCTGTTGTGCATATTGTAGATCAGTACCAGCCTATGTGCAAGCTGCTGCAGGAGATGAGAAGCATTAAGATAGCCATGGCAAGGCTCAGAAGGGCCAAGAGCATATATGCAGGGTGAAGTGCCGTTCTCTGACTTGCATCCTGCTTACCACCAGACAACTTCGAGGTAAAATGACTCTTCCAACTTTTCTCTGAGCCTAATCTGGACAAAACGAACAGTTTCAAACAGGAGACTTTTACCACACCTGCAGCTCTCCTGTGAAATATGAATTTTCATTTCTACCAAGGAGAACTTTTACAATCTTTGCAATCTCCTATGCCTGAGGAAGGGGGCCTGTACCTGAAAGCGTGCAAATAAAGACATTTATTAGACCAATTTGCCAAAAAAAAAAAAGATATCACCTCTGCCATGGTTTCTCTGACCTAGGCATTGCTACTCCCCATAGAGGAATGGGACCCCGGCTTTATGGCGATGCAGGGAAGGACTGGCCTTGCTTAGCGGAGCCCTGTCCTTTAGGGGAGCTGGTGTAACTGCCCGCAGGGAAGCCCTGTCCACACAGAGAGGCTCTACTCTACTGCTACGGTGCAGCTTAAAGCCGTAGCAGTCGCTGTAGTGTAGACTTAAGCTTCAGGGACCAGACTGAAAACATGCAACTAATAGCTAGCAAAGACTGTGAAAACAGCCCTGTCAGCAGTCAGGCTGCTATTTGCTGGTGGTTACCCCACCTGAGTTTGCTGGATGTAACGTGCAGCTTGATGTATTGCAAAAAAATAGCAGGCAGTCACTCCCCTGCGAGACTTCCATGTACTTTTGTCGGTAGGAGCAAACCCCTTGGATCCAAGGGCTTATAGCTGCCAGGGGATGATTTTAAGTATTGTTTTTGCAAATAACAGAGCAGCTCCAAGAGCCAAACTCTCCTCAAACGATGTTTCTCTTGGCTGGGACTCACCACTGATCGATGAGCTTAATCTAGTGACAGTGGCCTGGAAATGGTTTCTTTGCAATGCAGCTGTTTGTGAAGTTATTAGTGAAGAACTTTGCTTTTGTTCCAAAGAACAGGGGTGCTACTGAGGAAAATCAAAAGGGGAATTGATGTGATGGGGAGAGTTCATTGGGGGTGTTGCCGAATGGGTGTGCACGTGTTAGAAATATGATTGACATCACCATCTAAATGTTAACTGGGGCATTTTACCATGTTCCCTCCTTCAGGCTTCTGCGATCCATCATTTCCTTGCTGCTGTGCTGTAGTGGCTGTTAGATTTTACTACACCAAACACTGTAAAAGGGCATTAGAGCAGTTAAATCTAGAGTCTTGCTTTCATAAGGAAAAAGAAAATGCTGAATTAGGCAATGGAAAAGGCAACCACAGCGATACTTTAATCTTGCATAAATTATCAGAGGAGTCAGAGGCTAGCAATTTTATGTATTGTTATAGCTGTGCTAATTAATTATTCCAGAATAATCGATGTAAAAAAGAAGTTTGGATCTTTTTTGTGGTAATGGACTCTAGTATTTACTTTCAATATGGCAGCTTTTATTTACCTATAGAGATAAATGTATATCTATCTATCCTAGACACGCACACACATCTGTTTATGTGTTTGTGTATGTATGTGTGTAGATGTATAGATAGATGTGTGTGTATATATAGAGAGAGATACATCTGCATATAGATAGATGTCTATGTATGTATATAGATGTGCATGTATATGTGTAGGTAGGTAGGTAATATATTCCCCCTCACATAACATTTTAATTTTGTCCCACGTGTTTCATAGTTTCATAATATCTAGGGTCAGAAGGGGCCTAGAGCAGGCCATCTAGTCTAACCCCCCGCCAGTGGCAGGAACGAGTGCCAGGGTCACAGGACCCCAGCCAAGTACCT
>JAGPOW010000261.1:907055-919136 GCA_030014935.1 Caiman crocodilus
ATATCTTTTATTAGACCAACCCAAATGGTTGGAGAATAGTTATTAAGCAAGCTTTTGAGTTCAAAAACCCTTTGTCAGGCTAAGGAAGTTTCAGCAGTTGGTGCGTGCTCTTCCTGGATGGATCTAGAGCTAAACTTCTTTGAAGTTCAGAGGTCTTTTGGTGCTATCTGCTACCAAGACCTGAAGGGCAGAAAGCCCTAAGGAATTCTTTAGGGCACCATAAGAGTAGAGAGACAAAATGAGGACTTTCCAGCACGCTTTGGGTGAGGTCTGTGCGGTGAGTAATCTTTCAGAGGAATGATATAAGTCCTATCCCTTAGCATATCTGAGAGCTGACCGGGCAAACTGCTGGTGTACCTGTAACGGGGAACAACCCTGCACTGTCTGGGGCATCATATCAATTTCAGCGGACTTTCTTTCTGTCGCTCTAGTTTTCCATGAGTTGCAAAAATCTTAGTCAGTTCTGACCTATATTTAAAAATGAAATAAATTTGATATTTTAAAAACAGAAGATGACTTTTTTCCCTGTACCCCTTTGAAGTCAGCAGGACTTAGGTTTTCATTGGCCTTAGGTTTTCACTTGCAGCCTCTAGATGATATTCATTCAAATCGCTCCCCACCATCCCACCCTCCTTTAGTTGGAGAGAAGTCCAGGACTGTGTCATGGGTCAGACTGAAGTATGTTGGAGGAGCAGTTCAGCGCGTAGCTTGTAACCCAGCCATCTTTGCTCTGTCACTGCTGTTAGCCTGAAAAATTTCCCAAGCGTACTCAAATCTTGAGCAAAGAAGCCAACACAAAGGACAAATTACATCCTTGGAAAATTGGAATATAAATCTCTGTAAAATGGAACAGAAGGACTTATTGTCATGTAGATAACCTCTGGACAGCCAGAGATGGTTTTTTATTAATGTCACACATTGTAAAGAGTAAGTAGAAGATAGCCTGCCTTTTAAATGTGCTTAAAATAAGAATGCAGTGTTTGGGCATGGAGCATGCTGTTCAGCGGTGACCACACCAGGTCATAGCATGGAGCTAACTGATTCAAAATGCTTCCCTCTCTAATCATCCTTGTCAAGGAGGCGGAGGACAAGAGGGAAAGAAAGGGCAATCCAAATGTGGAGAGAAGGACCAGGATTGCTCATGGCTGCTCTGGGTATGCATGGCAATAATAAAAAAAAATTAGACCCATAGCAGGCAAGTCAGGATCCTTGCTCCTGATGGATGTGTGGAAGAGAGCGGGCGGAGGTGCAAGAGCAGCGTGTGCATCCACCTGGCTTAGGGTTTCAAATTGGGAAAGCTGAATGCCGAGTTCTGGAAAGATATTCTTTCTTCGTCAGGTATCTAAGAAACTGTCTTCCAGAGGCCAGTGGAAGCGGACCAAATTATACATTAATTTGTTCTTTTTTTTTTTGTTTTTTTGGGGTTTTTTGAGTCTTTACTAAGGTCAATTTGCCAAGTATTTGAGATCATACGCAAGCTCAACAGACCATGTAACAATCCTGCTCTGGCTTGACAGTCCAGTGTGCTCACAGACCGGAGCGTCCCACTTAGTATGATTGCCTCGTGGTGGCCCCGTTGTGGGTAGGTTTTGCTATGTTGCTTGATCCATCATTCTGTGAAATTATTCATGCGGCACCACAGATGTAAATCACACTTTACAGTCGGCAGGATGTGCCAAGCAATTAATAACGTCCTTGTCTGAAATGGTTGATGATCTGAGGAACCCGAGGGAAGGAGGGTGCAGGAGAAAAGACAGCTCGGCTGGTAACCAGAAGAGTGGTTGAACAAGCAGGATTCAACGCAGTGTCCTGAGTTCTGGTTTTTGGTTTTAAGATGGAAAGATGAGAGGAGTCCAAGTGGAATAAAATCAGAAGCCATGCATGATCGTGTGGAAATGAAGCCCTGACACACAAGGAGATCTCAAGATGCATGTCTCGAAGTGTTGGCCTTTGGAAACCCACTAGGCATTAAAGTACCTAGGTGGGCACAGTATATTAGTGCGATGCCCGTAAATACTTGCAAGGAACAGTTCCCACTTGATGGTGAAGCTTAGTGAAAACTCGTATTTATTTTGATTTATAAAAAGCACTGAACCCTTGGAGTTTAAACAAATATTAAAAATTGCATTAAGGACACGCCTTCCTCAGCCCGATCGACTTCACTGCCAAGAGTCGCTGGTGAGGTATCAGTAATGCAATAGTCCGTTTGGGCTTCAGGGCCACCTCACAAATATTAAAATGAATCGCCAACCATTGACCACTCTCACCCCACGGAGAGAACCAGAGGAGAGAGTTTTGCTAGATGTATTGGCCTGTTTGCTCAGCAATGTGGACATGCTTGTAAGTGCACCAGTGCAATACCCTTGTTTTTCACGTGGCAGCCTTCCTGCGGCCTGAGGAGACCTGGGTGGGATTTAAGCTGTGGTGGGGGTCTTATCTGTGGTGCTTGTTAACTGGTAGGAGATGAGCTTTTCCTGGATCCTAGAAGCGAGTGAGTGCCTGCTTAGTAATGCTGCTGCAAACAGGGTTTCCAGTCATCTGGTGCTAGCACAGTCTAAAGACTACTGCAGAACCCCAGGGAGAAATTTGTATTATGCGATGATCGATCTATGGACTAGCATGGGCTGATGCAGAAGGTGGTGCTGGCATCCACAGAGGTAGGTGGACAAGGCACCGGGGCATGGGGCAATACTGGGGAGGTAGCCACTGTTTCTTCCTCGTTTTCCATGCATTCTTCACCACCCCCCTGGCTTTTCCATGTCAGCCTTAATCCTTTAGTCCACACTAATAGCCTGTCCCCATGGACTATTTTACTTGGACTGGAAGCACAACATCCAAGGCTGCTGTCTTCAGGGTCTCTAGGACTGGAACACACTCTTGGTGGGTGGGTGTGTTGCATATCTGTGTGTGAATACAGCTCCCAGGACCCGGGACCCTGATCCTGACTGGGTGTACGGGTGTACTATGCTATCACCACAGATTCACAGAAGTTTAGGGCTGGAAGGGACCTCGTGAGGTCATCGTGTCCAGCCTCCCTGCTTCGAGCAGGAAACACTGCTGGGGTCAAATAACCCCACTAAGGTTTGTGTCCAGTCTGGACTTACTAATGGACGTACTAACACTTACCAATACTTCTCCATTTGGGCAAGTGAAACTTTGCTGCCTCTGTCCAGAGCTGTGCACTTCATTTCTCATTGCTCCACAAGTGTGCTTTGTGGGCCCAGGGGTCGAGTGCGATGAAGAATCAGATTGGAGCAAGGCTGGGCAGCGAAGGAGATGCCCTCTAGTAACTTTTGACTGAGGCAGAGGGGGGAGAGGTGCCTGGTCCCAGTGGCTCTGCCCAGTGTCACCACCTTCCTACCAGGGGTCTGATGAGGGTGTGAGACATGCCTTTGCCTGCATGTTACATGGGTGAAGAAGCTTTGTTGAAAAGTGGCTTAAACCTGATATCCTTGTTTATCACTTTGCAGCCCCTGCCTGGCTGCCCTCGATAAACAGGTGCCACCAAATGCGATTCCCAGCACTCGTTTTACCGCAGGGAGAGCAAGGCTCATCGGCACATGGAGTGGTTCCTGATGAGCTCCATGTGTGGATGTTCCTATTTCCCGGGGAGGGCTGTTCTAATTTGGGGCTAGGCGTGTCTACACAGGATGTTCACTGGGAGCAATTTGGTAGGCGCGTCCTAAAATAACCCCTGGGATCCTGAAGTTGAGGGGAAGGCAGAGACCCGAAAGCACCTGCCGTTGCTGATATTCATCGTGCCAAGCTGGACGATGAGAGCCAAGCTCTGAGCGGCACTTGAGCTTGCGGTGATGAGTTGCAGGCTGTGGGGTCTGCTCCTGCCAGGGAACCCAAAGTGTCAGTCTCTTGTGCTTTTTGTTCAGGATAAAATTGCATCCCTGTATATGGAGAACTTGTCCAGGGGGGTGGAAGAAGCCAGCTGTCCAAGTCTGCTTTTCTGTACCACTCTCGAGTGGTGCTTGAGTGACACCCGCAGAGCAGGGCAATGCAGCCCTCCCTCTGCTAGTGTGTGCTACCCCGCTACGAGAGGGGCTGACTCCAGCAGTAGGAAATCAGTCTCTGCGTCTCATTCAGCCCTTCATTTTCTCTGTGTTTATCTTGCCAGACTTGTGCTGCGATTGCATGTCTCATGCTTTGGATTCAGGGACTTATTTCACCCACGCAGGCATCAGATGATCTGTCGAGTGGCAGCCCTGCTTGGTCTCTTATCTTAGAAAAGCAAGGCTGAGCTTATAAGCACAGATCCTGGTCATGAGCCCATAGCCAGGTTTACTGGGCTCTTCCCACCCATTAAACTCTGTGATAAACAGGTCCTCATGATTTTGTTTTGTGGGGAGAGACATCTGCTTTCTGGAAGTGTATGCAACTTGGATGGAGATCCCTCTGAGCTAGGTGTTAAGTTGCTTGATCGGACTGAGTTACGATTATTTTTGCTGTTGAATTTCCTAGGTATCCCTTTCCAAGCTACCAGAAGACTCCCAAGACATAAATTGCTTTTGAAATGATTACCCCTTGACTCCATCATTGTGCTTAATTTGTGACCTGCCCTTTGCAGGGAGCTGAAGATGAACATCAGACTATATAAAGAACTGGATGGCACCAAAGGTGAAGAGGTGAGATAGCTGGGATTGATGTAAGCCACGGGCAATTGATCCGCTGGTGTGACATCTCCATGATCTTGCCCAGGCTGTGCTTTGCCTTTTCAGTGGGCAGACCAGCATGCTCTCTCCTCTGGCGCAGTCCGAGGTTTCTGTGGCAAGCTCCCTTGCTCGGGTGATAACAACACCCAGACTCGGGAGTGGGAAAGCAGTGCCCTGCTGCGGCGTTGTTCATTGCCTCTACTTGGAGGCATTTTTGAATGAAGCCCTCTAATCCCCTCCTGAATGCTGCAGTCACAACATAAACAGGCAAAGCTGGGCAATAAAATGTAATGAAGAATATCAGCGTGAAATCAAGATGTTAAACCCCCACTAGTGACAGGCAGTAAATCTGCAGCCTGGTGTGTTCCTTTGCTTTTTAATATATATTAAAGCAGGCAGCTTGTTTTATGTCTTCTTGTCTCACGGGTTCTTAAAGAGAGCGTTAATCTCAGTAGTAGGTGAAAGGGTCAGTTTTTGCTCCTTTCTCACTGAGTTGTACTTTCTTGTGACTTTGGACTCCTGCATCCCCGCTGTAGGCGCTACTTCCCAATTGGAGCACTAGCTCCTCAGCTCGTGCCTCTTAGCTTCAGGACTTCTGTGCTTAGGGACCTCAGCAAATACTCTTTCTTTCCATGTCATAGGAGTAAGTTGCAAGTGCAAATATAGGCAAAGCTGCTCAGGAGACTGTTGACACCCTGCCGGGTAATCTAAGTGATTTAGGAGCCCTGAGATGCATCAAGGAGTTATTTTCCAATAGCAAAGGGGCATTAAGCAACCTGTTTAGTGCATGGGGCTACTGATGTGTAGCAAAGGTGGTAGCTGCATTGAATTAACTACAGCTTTAGTATTAATTTCTTACCTCCCATTTCTTTCCTCAGTCGTGCAGCTACTGCATTCCCAAGGATTCTTGGGAAAGAAACCCTATGTGTCTGGGATGGGGAGCCTACATTGACCCTAACTTTTGATAATACGGAGGTCCTGGGGGCATAAATATTTTTCTTTTAAAAAACTCTTAGGGGTTTTTTTCAGTGTCTTGCAGGTAATCATAGCCTGGATCCCCAAGGGCCATATTGAGGGTGACCCCATTGCTTTGCTGACGAGCGGACTGGGATCAGGAGCATGTGACAGGCAACCTATTTCCCTTCAAGAAGTGCACTTCCATGCTCACTCATGTGGAAGTGGTCCATGGGGAGTTTTCAGGCTTTCTGGGGGTATATGATGTGTAAGATGACTTCAGAGTTTTCTTTCATGTTTTTAAAATTGTGTTTTGAGATCATTTCTCTCATTTTCTAAAAAATAAAAGGGTTTCCTCCATTATCTCCCTTGATTTTTATTCTGCAGAGCTGCCACCTTGCACTTGTCAGTAGCTGCATGCACTGAAAGGGTGTTTCAGTGCTGAGTTGAGATAATGGGGTACAGCTTTGCTGTTGCAGCCTGTTTTCCTGGAGCTGATATTTCCTGTTTACAGGCCTATCTCCTCAAAGGGAATGTGTGTTCTGGGCTGCTTGGATGCCTAATGCTGTGCTTTTTCTGTCTTTTAAATATTAATGTGGGGAGAGTGGCTGGATTACTTAATGGGAGAGCAGCATGGTCTTCTGAGTCCAAAGGAGAAATGGACTTGTTGTCAATAGCGTTCAACATTTTTATTTTTGACTCATCCAGTCAAAAACCTCTCATATCAGCTTTTTTTTCCTTTTAAAGTTTAAGAAGTTAAAATGGATCCAGGTGCAGGAACAAATGTCGATCTGCAAACAAATATTCACTCTGAACATGTTGGAGTAAGGCTGGCGCTGTGATGATCCAGGAATTCATACAAGAGACAAGGACCTCTGTGGTTGCTGCCTTTTACCAGACAAACTTTATGGTGGGGATAAAGTTAGATGAGACTTTGAGCTCAAAGCATTCTTCATCAGGTCTTTGATATAATTCCCGTTTCATGCACTTTTCCCTTACTTCTTTCCTGAGCCCTTTTTTTTACATGTTCTTAGTACTCACTTATTCAGGTAGACACGTAAGTAGCCTCCCACGCCCAGTAAGGAATGTGCAAGATCAGCTTTTGAATGCAAGGCATTCGTCATCAGGTCTCCTGCATTTGAAAGCTTGCCTAATTTCATTCCAGCCATGCAGTTGGTCCAATAAAAGGTGCCACCCACAAATGTCCTCCCTGAGTGAAGGATGACTGACGTGCCCCCGTAGACGCAGGGGCTGGTAGTCCCCATGTGGCTGATCTTGTGTGTTCCTTACTGGGCTTGGGAGGATTCATGAATCTTGAATCAGTGAATAAGAAAATAGGGGGGAAAAGGGCCAGAAGAAAGACCCATTCCATTTAGATTCGTGTTTATGGTGTTCTTGACCCATGCCTACATCTCTCTCTCCTTCTCCTTTTTCCATGCTAAGCATTGAAGCGCTCTCCCCGTAGAAGAGCTGTTGTCTTTGTCGGTTGTACAGTAGTTAGCCCAAGACGTCTTGGTCCAGGCACTCAGGCGCTGCTTCTCTTCTGAGTTATAGTAACCTGTTTTGATTCAGTCCTGCATAGCAATGAGCTTTTGACTTTCATCATTGGCCACTAATTTCAGTAGATCTCCCCTTAAAGAGCGAGGATCTTGGTGTCTCTCACAGCTCTGCAGATCTGCTTGTCCTATCTGCAGATTAAAAAACTTGGTGGGGCCGTCTCTCTTGCTGCTCTGAGATTAATGAGGGGTTTTCCAGAACGGTGCATATGTAGGGATGTGCATTTATTACAACTGTAAGTCTAGGGTTTATCTGCCCTGGAAGATTTGTTGTCTAGGAAGTCATGACACTGGCCCCATGGGGGGTGAGCAAGCATTGAGCAAACGAGCTGGAAGAGGTAGTTGGTCACTTTGTTTTTTGATAACACCTACGCAGCCTTCCTGAGGCACTTGCAGTATAAGAGCTCTTAGCACCTGCGATCTGAGACTCCCAAGAGGGCTGCAGTAAAATCAGGGTAGAGGGTGGGGAAAGGAAAGAGTGACTCAGTTTGTTAATGGGATATTTGGGGCCTTTAATCCTGTTCCAGGTCGGTTAGGATCAGAGTAGCATTAGATGGCACTTTGGTGGCTTACAGGACATGGATGGATGTCACTCTGTTGTCTGCCTGCTTCCATGTACTTTTCCTTGACGATCAAAGGACCTTTTGCCTTTGGATACTGTCATGATGGGCCAGTAGTAGAAAGAACCAGCAAGACTTAAGAGCTTTAAAAATCAGGGCATTTCACATGGACGAAAGATTAGTCCCTTTGCCTTCAGATGCAGGACATTGAGTTGGGAGACTATCTCCGCGTAGGACAGTGCTAAGCAGAGATACTAGCCAGGGTCCTGGAAGCTGGAAGGGCTAATAAACCTGAGTCAAGTACTATAGGATCTGGTGATCCTTTTGGGATCCACTCTAGCTTGACTGGGGCTGGTTAAGGTTTCTCTATATTGCTGCACTGAGCTGTGTAGACTTACACCAAGCAGCCTGTGCTTTCATTTGCTCTGTCTGCAAAGGGGGAGATAACTGTGCCTTCATTGCAGAGGTATTGAGGTATCACTTGGTGTTTGCAGACTGTTTTGAAACCTCGGAAGTGAGGCAGTGCAGCATTTAAGGGTAAAGCAGCATGCTGGAGGAACGTGTGGAGAAATTCAGGGAATGCTTTTCTTCCCTGTGGCTTTGCCAGCTAACCTATCCACTGCATTCAGTCCACCGGCAGGATGTAAGGCAGTGCTCTGGCTCTCCTGCCATTAAAAGCAGACAGTTGATTAAGGAGATAACTCCCAACACATGGCCTGGAGAGCATAATTGGATGTGGCAGCTGAGTGAAAAATGCTGGATGTGGTTTTTATTTTCAGTGCACACAGAGGCACGAAGTTTTAAGAACTTATTTTGTAAAATAGCCTTGGGTCAGTCGGGGTTTTGCGCAAGTCCTTGGCTGAGTTGTGCGCAGGGACAGTGGAAGTCCCCTGGCATCACCCTCCCATAATGGGAATTTCTGATCATTATACTCTAACCTGTTCAAATACCAAATGGCCAAGAGGACCGCTCTAACCAGTAGAGGATGCCACTGTAAGACACATGCGAGTATCGCTTCGGTACGTTTTTAACTGATGAAAAGCAAACGACCTTAACTCCTCCTCGATCAGGAGTTATAAATTGAATCACAGAAGTCTAGCATGTTCTGGCTGATGTTGTTGCAGGTCTAAGCCACTTTCAGCCTAATTTTCAAGGACAGTAGCAAGCATTTCGATTACCTGAATAATAGGGGACCCCCCGCCCCATGTGTGATAACAACATGATGCAGCGGGCAGGGAGCCAAAAGATCTTGTTAATATTCCCAGCTCCACCATCGTTTTGGTGTGTGATTTGGGGACAGCAGCCTTCACCTCCCTGCCGGGGGGCTGCAAAGAGGATGGAGCTGGGCTGGTCTCAGTGGCGGCAGATGGCAGGACAAGGAGCAATGGGCTCAGGCTGCAGCAGGGGAAAGTTCGGGTTAGATATTAAGATGAATTTTCTCATTAGGAGGGTGGTGAAGCACCGGAACAGGTTACCCAGAGGGGTTGTGGGCTCTCCATCCTTGGAGTGTTTAAGACCCAGGCAGACAAAGCCTTGGCTGGGATGAGGTAGTTGGGGCTGGTCCTGCTTGGAGAAGGGGGGTGGACTGGATGTGACCTTCAGCCCTCACTTTCTATGATTCTGTGATCTGTGTGGATGAGAGAGCCCGTGTCAATAAAAACTGTTGCTGTTTAACACACGTATTGAAGAACAATTGGACATGTCACAGTTCCCCGGATAGTAGACTGAATTCATAGAAACATGGAATCGTAGAGAAGTAGGGCTGGGAGGGACCTCCGAAGGTCATGTAGTCCATCCCCCTGCCTGGGGCAGGATCATCCCTATTCAAACCACCCTATTCTAATCCATTGTCTAATCCTTAGCAAATCTACACGATCAGCCCTGACACGACTCCAGACATAACACCTGAACCTGCCACAGGTAAAGTAGGGGGACTGTGGTGGCCAGTGTCTTACTTCTGTAAGGGTTGTAATATATATACATTCAAGAGAGCCCAGGTGAAGGGCCATGCCCCCCACTACAGGAAGTCCAAAACCTTCACAGTCCATACCAATCCGGCCATGGGGTAAAAGTCCTTCCTTGCCCCAAATATGATCAGTCTGACCCTGAGCGAAGGGGCAAAGCTCTCTAGCCAGGGACCTCTGGATTTAAGTCCCAGCAGGAGTGTTGGCACAGCCCAGTCGCCATCCTCAACCTTGGCTACAGCCAACAAGCAGAGCCTCTGAGGAAGGCTTAAAAAAACCTTCCTGATGCATGGGGGTGGGGGGAGGAAGGAATAATTTTCTCGCAGTCCAATGCAGCGAGCAAAGCCCAGAAGCATGGAAAAATGCCCGTTTATACACCAATTATTGTGGTATGAACAACTATTCATATATTTCAGTGCTTTTATGTCTGAGGCTGTGCATGTGAACATCTTATCGTGGGATAAAGGGGGTGCAGCTTTACTGTCTATCAGCGGAGGGCTAAGCAACATCATTTAGCTTTTACTTGCTGTGGTGTAGGTGTGTGCACATGGGCAATTATCACCGAGCAGCTGACATGTGGTAAAGCCACATTCCCTTTAACTCTGCAGTAAATGTTCATTTATCCATACCCTTATACCCTGACATCCCATCCATTTGAAAAATAACTAGTGTGCTGGAAAAATGTTTGGAGCAGTTATTTTCTGGCCTAGTGACCACCAGTTGATGTGGAGATCACTGCTGTCAAGTACAAAAATGACCAGGAACTCCTTGCTGAGATGCGTGGGGCTGCTTACAGCTCTGCCTGATGCAGTGTTGGAGAGAAGTTCAGACACGGACGTGTTCAGAGAGGCAGCATCTTAAACCAGGCAAGAAACTGCCTTAGAAAAGAAAGGAAAAACACTTGCGGGACGAATTCCAAGGCCTCGTCAAAAGATTAAGGGCAAACACAGTGAAAGCAAGATAACCCTGCTTGCATAGGAAGCCTCACAGCTGTCATGGGGTTTATGCAGGTAGACTGAAGCTTGCCTGGGGAAGAGAGAGCTCTACTCTTACAAAGCACCTGATTTTACTGGGGCGGTGCAGTCACACAAAGGAGTGTATCTGCAGGTCCTGAAATGCTGAAATAACCCAGTCCAAAATAGCTTTACCAGTACAAAGCCCAAGTTATCGGGCATGAGCTTAGGTCTTGTGTGAAGAGGAACGACTCTTTAACATGCTCTAAGGGGTGCATCGAATCCAGTATAATTTGATGTCCCACCTTGTATGGACTCTCAATTGAGTGCACCGTTTGGACCGTGGTAAGTCAAGAGGGCTTAAGCAAAAAAAAAAAATTAAAAAAGCTGCTCTTGTGTCTATGTCGGCATTATACCTGTGTCACGCCTTGCTGAGTGGTAAGGCTTTCCTGTATAGGCAAGGCTAAAAAGCTGCTGTTTAGGATGTAATTTAGGATGCAGGATTTGATGGAAATTGCCTCCCAAGACCAGAGAGATGAAAGCTGCCCACTTCTTGGTTTTCTCTGCTTGTGTGGAAGAGCTGCTTATGTTGTCAGGGGGCTTTCCAAATGGAAAAGAAGAGCACCTAATCTGAAAAGCAGGAAAATGGAGAGATACAATAGACAAATCAGTGATTAACCTCTGGTTTCTAGATTACACATTTGTTTAAAAGAAAAAAAAGGCATCAAATCTGTCTCGCGTTCCCCTCCACCGGTCTGTCCTCTGTTTCCATAGAGCAATCGCATGCTTTGTTCCTGGCACCCTTGCTCAATATTTGATCCTTAACTTGGCATGTATAATTGCTTTGTTACTCCCAGAGAAATACCTGGGAGTAACAAACCATCAAAGCTGGTTACACAGCTTCTCTCCCGGAACGACCGCCCCAGGGCTGCGCTGCACACAAAAGGTTGGGGCAGTTACTGGAAGGAGGGTGTTTGGGTCACTTTGAAATCCTGCCCGTGCCACGGGACAGGAAAACGCATCTTGCTCGCATGACAGTGCCGTGACGGTGCCCCTGGAGAACGGTTACAGCTTAAATCTGGATTGTGTCTGAGGCTCCCTGCGTAGCTGGGTGCTAGTGTAGACGGAGCATAGCTTCAAAGCAGTCACATGGGGGGGAGCCTGTGCTGCACGGTTCAGCCTTGGGAATGGAGGCAATGACTTGCGTGTGGCACTGTATTTGTGCTCTCCCGGGTCATTCAGTCCCTTGAATTCTGCTGTGGATGATTCAGAAGTGCCTTTCCAAACCACCCATTAAGTGCTCTCTGATGTCTCTTCTTGTTGCTCTTGACTGACTTTGGGAAAACTTGCTTACTTGGCACATCGGAAGACTTCTTTGCCGGTACTCAGTGGTGTTAATTGGTTTTTGCTTGAAATATTTACCGGATGGGGAC
>JAGPOW010000261.1:919236-946593 GCA_030014935.1 Caiman crocodilus
TTCTTGTAAGCTTCACAGACAGATTTCACTTGGACTATATGTATTTTTGGGGTTTTTTTCAAGTTGTCTGTTAGGAGCAGTTTGTTTAATATCAATACAAAGGGTTTTCTTATTCAAAAAACCCCAACAAAACGCTCCTTCTGCTTTGCTTCTCGATTGTAATGGGGCGTGGATTCATGGGATTTGATTTTCCCCTTTACCTTGCAGTAAGAAAATCTCCCTCACCTGTATCCTCCAGACTCCAGGATGCTCCCTCACTGATGGTTTGATTTATTTATGGGCTTTTCGTGGTTGCCATCCCTCTGTATTACAGTACCTCCCAAATGCTAACAAATTTATCCCCAGGATAAATTTAATAGTTTAATATGAACTGGTTATGCATTATTCCTTTCTAATAAGAGGCTATTTCTAGCCTATATGTTAATATAAGAGGGAAATCTATGCAAGGGTTTTAAGGAGTAGCACACAATTGATGTATATGCTGGCACGCTTGAACAGCTAACAGGCAGTGAGGGGCGGCTGTGACTTTTTTCAAAGCATTGAGCCCTTTTCATGCCTCACCGTTGTCCCCGCTTGCCGAAAATGAATTAAGGCGCAGGTCTGCTCACTAGAAATTGGAAACATTTTGAAGACGGTGATAAAGGAAACGAATAGCAGTGCTGTTAGGGTGCAGCGGATGCCTATTAGAATGTTATTGCTAAGAAGATAATAGCTGCGATCCCGTAATTATGGGTGATGTAGTTGCAAGGTTTGAGATACTTTCCTTTGTAATCCTTTCTGCTGGTCGCGTGTGTGTATGCGATAGAGAGCTTTTTTTGCTTCAATTCTTCCCCTCAATTTTGGTATTTCTTTTTTTTTTTTTTTGAGCATCTGATTTACAATCTTAATGGATTTTTTTTCGCCTGGACTTTTAACGTGGAATTGTTATAATATTATTTAGGGCTCGGCAGGCGAGAAAGGAAGCAGAGTCCACGCTCCAAGCAGCTGCTAACTTCGTTTCATAGGTCCTGGGCACCTGAACGACCACGTGAAGTCAGTGATTTTGCAGCCTAAATGAGACAGTTGACATAGCGGGACGACGTGCCAAGGGTGGTGGGAGGGAGGAAGGCGGCAATGCCACAGACCCAAGCACCCAGCTGACGCCCTTGATGAGCACATCTCACATTGCATTGATGTTCGGTGTCTGGCACTGTCCTGCCTGGATGTGTCAGATGTGTCTAATTGAAGGGGTGGCAAAAGCGGAGGAATGGCCCGGCACCCCTATGCTCTTGGCCCCCGCCATTAGAGCCATATAATGACCATTATTGTAGAGCTCCTGAGCTTGGCCTGTCTGTGCCCTGAGCACAGCCCTGCTGTGACGCCTGGCACGGTGGGTTGCTCTCCGTGCTGGGAAGCTCGGTCCGAACCAAGCACATTTCTCAGGAATGCGGGAATGTGGTAACCCCATTCCTTGGGAATACAATTTGAGCTATGACATAATCCCTGTAGCAAGTGAGGAGTCATTAGCAGGTTCTTTCTTACGGCAGTTGGTGGAGTGGAGCGGCATGTCTCGGGAGTCTGCTCATTCCTGGGTATTTTCTCATGCTCCAAACACTAACAGGTGGCACCCGTCATGGAGAGGAATGGGTTGGGGGGAATTATGCTTTAAATCATTCAGTGCCTCGGAAAGGCTTCCCACGTGTATCTGGAGTGCCAGGCCCGCTCCAGAATCGTTGCGAAAATATTCTTTATGGGAGACCAAGCTTGAGACCTGGACCTTGGACACGGAAGGGGGCAGGCAGCGGCTCCAGGCTGCTTCCTGGGGTGTGATCAGCTAGCAGGAAATGTTCCCGCAGGGGATCTCTGATGGAAGAATTTCAAATAAACAGATGGAAAAGGAGCCCCCAGTACCCTAGTTAGAACTGAGTGAGGTGTTTGGATGCCTTAGAAATGGACCAAGAAATGGATGCCCACGAATGGATTATGGCAGGCTCTGGGACAGCGGTTGGAGCACAGTTTCACTGAAACTGAGCCCGACCCGGGTTTAGGCAAACTCGAGACTTGTCTGAGCAGTTGTACTGACCCGCCAAGCTCTGCTGGTCAGTATGGGTGGTGTTTAGGGAAAGGAAAGGGAGGCTCCAGTGAGCAATTTCTTTGCTTGCTACTGACACGCTCTCCCACCCCAGGAGAATTACAGGTTTTTTTTTAGTCTCAGTTTGTCCTTCTGAAAAATGGAGTTAATCGCTATCTTACAGTTAGTAGGAGCTCTCTTACTGACTGCTTATAAAATATTTGGGGATTTTACAAGTGATTAGCATATGGACATATGTCCAGCCAGGGGGAAGGCCTGATAGGCAGCAGGCCCTGGCTTATAGCCATTCGTATGGAATTGGGAGACCACAGTGAATTTACAGGTGTAATAGCTATTTGTCCCTTCTTCTCGGCTTCCGGGCTTTCCCTGGTTCTCTTTCCGGAGATGGGATACCTTTCCATGACAACAGGGTCCTTTTCTCTCTAAGTTTTCCTGTCTTGTTAATGGCTCTGGAGTCGAACAAACAGTTCAGCTTTTGGGAGTTTAGTGTTCAGTAGCTCAAACTTTGCCCTGGAGTGTGCGCACGCAGGCGGTCTTTCCTAACAGCAGAGAAGAGGAGAAGAATTGAAATGATTCTGGTGAGGTTTATCTAGGCATTACACTACTGTGCACAAGCTGTGGTCACCCTGTGCCACTAAACTCTTCTATCTCCGGATCCGGCCCACAGAGCCATGTGATCCAGCCTGTGTGTCTCCCCGTGAGTCTGGAAATCTGGCAGTGGAGGACCAGTGGCAATTAACACTGCCACTGCTCCCCTGCCGCCTAATATCCAAGCCTTGCACGGTTGAATCAGCCCTGGCTGGCCTTGCATGGAGATCTCAGGTCCCATTTCCATGCTGCTGGATTGAGCCAGGACCCAGCTGGGATAGCATCGCGTGCTGGATCGGCCCACAGACCAGATCTGGTTTGCAGATCCAGCTTGGCACTGCTCCTCTGGCTAGGGGGTTGAGGTTGGCACCGCTGGTATAGCACCTTTCACATGCCATGACTGAGGCTCCTCTGCGCTACTGCAATACCAGCAGTGGGAACCAGTGAGCTAAGGGGGGGGGGGGGTGAGATACCTGCGGCGCCGTTCCTGTGCAGGGGAAGGGCACTTCTTCTTGCTACCTGGCTTGGCTGTCCTGACGTCTCTTCCATTATGGAGCCTAGAAACTGGAGGGCTTGTCTGAAGCTGGAACGCGATATCCGTTGGGCTTCAGGAAGGTATTTGAGCCATGGGGTTTCATTCGCACACATATCCAGCATCTTTTTCTTGCCTTTCAGGTTAGGTGGAGACAGGAGAGAGATGATCAGCTAGAGTTGATTACAAATATAGTGGCTCTATATATCCAGAAGACTGCTTGGGCATTTAAAGGAGCACAGTTTGGGGTCCCAGCTAATTACACACCTGACAAAACAAAGCAAGGGAAAGGTAGGGCCTACATTAACACCATTCTTTTGTCATGAATCCATTGGCGCTACCTGCCATTCGCGTCCCCGTAGATTTTGTGCTGATGGCTTGGTGGGCTGTGCCCCAGGTGGCATGATGGGGCAGAGCTACACGCTTGGTGACAAGAGCATTGCCCCTGTTTTGTAGAGTTCATTATCTCCATTTGTTCTGAGATGCTTTCTGCCCTGAGTCTCCCTTCTCCTCCCTTCAGCACCGTCCTGGAAACATTTTGCCCCTTGGAACAAATGAAACCATGCTCTCTTCCCAGAGCCCCGACAGGGGAGTTTCTGCAGAACAGCCAATGTCTTGTAAAACCACGGGTAGTCTGCGCCTGAAATGACCAATCCTTGAGAGGTTGGCACGGTGAAAGGAGCACTTTCTCTTATGCTCTGTGAAAATGTGATGAGCTGTTAGCAGTGTGGGACTCCTGGCTCTCCAGTGGTATTGGTTTTAGAGCAGTGGCTTTTTGGGTCAGGTCCTATGCCTGTGCTTGCATTTGCATTGTATCTGGTAAGATACAGACCCTACCAGGGCACCACAAATTCACACCCTGCACCTACATGGGAGTGATTGGGAGAGCCCAGCTGTTATCCCAGCACTGCCACTCATTCACTGTATTTCTTCATGCAAGTCACTTTGCTGCTGGGAGCCTCAGTTATCATCAGCATAAGCCATTTCTGAGCACTAGGTACTGGGTTAAACCCTTCACAAACCTGAGTCCATGACCAGAACATCATCCAGGCCTCCCTTCATAATGCACTGAGTTCAGTGGCAAGGCATCTGTGTGTGCAAGCTGTCGTTACTGCTGCTTGCTCACATCTGATTCGTATCGCACTGCTAAAAGGTGCTGGGCTGGTATCCTGGAGGCTGAAGCTCTCTGTTTAGCTGCTGAGCAGGTAGAAAGCAGGCAGCTGCAGCTTTCCCAGGCTAGCCCTGCAAAAATCCAGTCTCAGTGTTACTCTGCCATACCATTTCATTGTGGCCTTGGGTAAGTCTTATATGGACAGATCTATAAAGGGCTTTAGCTGTCTGAAAATGCAGGTAGGTGCTGGGAGGTGGGGCAAGGCTAGGTGTGCTTACATGCCCAGGTCCTATTGATTTCATCGAGAATTAGGCACTTACCCCCTTTCCTTAGTTCCTTGTAGGGGATTTCTAAGTCAGGTTGTATGACGCAGTCCTTGCCCTTGAGAGCTTGCTGAAGAAGACCCCTGTGGTGTAATGGGTAGGAGGTGAAAGGTCCAGCCGTTATCCATTGGCTTTTCCACAGGCTTTAAATACTCAAGCTTCAGTCAGGGCTGTTGGTTGTAGTCGTGTTGGTCTAAGGGCATAGGCAGACTAAACTTTGTGTAGAGGTGATATCTTTTATTAGACCACCTCAAATCAAGCTTCAGTTGAGAACTTGCATGTGCATTGAGAAATGACCGCTTGATTTAACCCATTAATCAAAGGGGTTGATTTTACCAGCGGGGTGAAGACAGCCACTCTTCTTGCTGAGGTGAAGAAGATGATCACAGTCGCACGCAGAGCCAAGAGGAGAGCTTGAGTTCGCGGCTCTCGGGCCTGCGCTGGAGCTCTGCACGCTCCCTGGCCTTCATTTCACCTTTTTGTTTTGGGAGAGAGGTTTCCTTTCTTAAATGCTCAGACCTAAATCATTTGGAGCCTTGTAGATAATGAACGCACACAACCCAGGGGGTGTTGTGCACAGCCGGTAATTGCAGCCTGGGCAGCTCCTACGGAGCGGATTGTGGGCTCTCTCTTGTTGCCGGTTTTATTAAGTGGTTGAACAATTGGCTATAGAAAGCAGACAAAACAATATTCTCCCTTGTGGAATAAAGAGGCCGTTTTCCACTGGAGTGGATAACTGAGGGGCCTTTCTGATTTGGTCGGGAGTTTGCCCAATACATTCAGGACCAAGCCCAGCGTTGCTTTGGCCCTCGGGGAATCCAGGGTCCCTTGAAAGCATTCTCCCTCACTCCTGCTGATCTTTCTCGCAGTATTTAATTTACAGCCGTCATTGATACCCTTTGCCTCTTGGAAATGACTTCAATTACTTCCTGAAGTCCAACTTGTTTCAGCCGCTGGGCTGAGCCAGGAAGGTAGAACAGGGTGGGGATTGTTGGGCTCTAATTGCAGACCATGGCAAAGAGTGTCCCCACCCCACTCCCCTCTCTCTGACCACCGGCAGTGTTGGTGCTTCTGCTTCACTGTTCAGAATCAAACGTTGTGGCCTCTGCGTGCAAAGCACCACCATTTCTCACTCTCCGTTGCTGCATTTGCATTTACGCCGGCCGCAGCTGCATGGCGGTAACAGCCCACCTGCGTGGCTGTCATATGCCACTAGCTCATCAGGTTGTTCAGTCCTCCCCTCCATCCCTGCATGGAGTAGTTTCCCATAGCTGTAGTGGGAAAAGCTATAGCTATAGTTTCCAAAGCTATAGTGATTTATTGGGTAGGAGTGGGGAGAGGAATTGTGGCTGCATCCTCTTTCTCTGTACAGGGTGTCTCTCTCTGAAGTGTGTGGAGTCTGGATTGAGCTTGGGATGCGGGGGGACATTCGAGCACCAGAACAAGTAGTAATATCTGGTAGCATTTTATGAACTGGCTGTTCCAGGGGGCTAGAGGCGGTTACCAACCTGTAGCAGAGCTGGACCGTGCTCCGGAGTAAATCTAAGATTATAGGCAAGTGGATGCTTGAAACTCTTTGGGGTGGAGATCACTTTGTTTCCCCCCCGCCTTTTTTTTTGAGCAGCACTTAATACAGTCACAGCAGTGGGCCTCTCTCCCCCCTTTTATGTAATTGCCGTAAGGAAAAAAAGGTGTTTGTGCCCGAAAGGACTTTTTTCCAACTATTTAGCTGGTCTAATCAAAGAGATCACATCTGCCCAAAGAACCTTGCCCGCCTAAATCCTCAGACGGACTGGGCTACCACCACCAACCCTGCCTCTCTAGATGGCATTTTCTCCGCTGTCTCGGACCTGAGCAGTTACGGAGGCAGCATCGGGGTTCACGAGCTTCACGGGCCGGTTTTTCTAGAAGCCGCACTTGTGGCCTCAGGTGTGCATCCAACCCCTGACCAGGAGATTTGCTGGAAACCCTGCCAGTAGGTAGTCAGGCCTCCTCAGCTGCGATCTGTGAAATCTCTTGTTGAATAGGCCAGTGGAAAATGAATGAGGAATGTCCACAACTGCTGCTCCTCGGGGACGTGCGTCATCCGAAGAGGATGACGGACTGATAGGTTTTTCTCTTGGGAAGGTGGCTTCTTTGATTCTTAAAAACCTTTCAGCAGAGAACCAGGGCAAAAGCACCTGCTCAGGCTGTCTGCTTTCCTGGCTCTTCCTTTTTTCCATCTCTTGTGTCCATATATAACAGCAAATGCTTCCAGCAGGAGTGATGAAAATTACCAATTAACTGCCTGTGAGAAAGTGAGAGTATGCCAGCTGTGAACAGGCCATTTCTCCCTCCCCGATCTCGCACCGAAACCGTATCCCCTTTCCAATTTGCCTTCCAAACTTTCTGTTTTTCTGTGCAAAAAGCCGAAACAAAGGGAAAAAAGGTGAATGTATGGGGGGCGGGATAGGGGGAGGGGAGCAGGAGAAGGGCTGAAAGGGAAACCGTGGCTGCAGGTTTATTCTGGTGCACAAGGGCTATCTTTACCCGTCTTGGCTCAAGAAAGCCCTTACATTTTTAAAGCGCCTACAGAAGCATCCAGCTCGGCATCCAATTCACGACAGGCATGCTGGCCCTGGCTCGGCCCCTGTGCTGCAGCCTCAGGAAGAGGCTCACCCAGCCCACAGGTGCCTTTCCAATTTTAAGATTTGGTTTGAATGCACAGAATTGATGGAATTCGCGCGTGAAGTCGCCGCTCGGATGCAATTACCGTAAATGAACCAGGGTCCAGTCGCTGCCCGCAGGGCAGTTTTGATCCCTCAGGTTTGTGAGACAAGCAGGGAACAACACTATCACAAGAGGATAGAATGACTGATGGCTTCACTCGGGTCATTTTTTCCCGGTTTTTTGTTTTAATGGTCCTATCCCAGCCTTAATATTGATTTGCCACTATGTGCATTTGTATTACCGTGGCCTGAAACATCCTCTCCATCAGCCTCCCCAGAGGGGGAAGGAATATTAACTGTGGAAGTAAATGCGGTTGTGCACTGTGAGACGGCACCATTCTTTAATGCCCCTTTTCTTGCTGTCTTTGTAACCGCCATAAAGCAACGATGAGCAAAATCCCACCTTGGATTGAGCTGCTGTGGCCTGAGGGGCTCACTTCTGTGGCATGGTGGTAGTTCAGGGATGGGAAAAGATACCTGCGAGTCCTCCAGCCCTTCCCTGCAGTGCCCTGGGCGCCCGTCTCAGCCTGCCCCTCGGGGGCCGGGCTCCATGGCGAGGGGTGGGCGAGGTGCTCCGCTCAGGTTGAGTGCCTCGGAGGAGAGCGAGCTGCCACCTTCTGTCAGCACAGCCCTTTTCAGCGGGTCGGGGATTTGGGCAGGGCTGAGGGTCATGCTCCCCATCGCGGCTGTCAAGTAACCCTTGTAGACCCGTTGTTAAACCTTCCCGTCGAATTGGGAGCGCTCCCTCCGTTGCACAGACGCAGAAATGGAGGCACCCTGCAGAAGAGCAACGTGGCTCACTTTGCATCGCGAAGTCGAGGTTTTGCGAGGCTGTCGGGTAATGAGCTCTGGGTAAATCGCAGGATCGCACCAGCAATTAGACCCCGGGCTCCAACCCGAGCCACTAGATGCCTCGTTGTCACTTTTAAAGCGGACTGTTTTAAAATGGTCTGCCTCTCTTCCCACCCTAAATAGGTGGTCCTTCTCTTCGGTCCATTCTTGGCAGGGGGTTTCTGATTTGGAGAGCATTTTGGGAAGCCAGGCTCCAGTACCTTTGCAGTGAGGGTGTGTAGACATCTGTTCCTGACTGCGGGCTGGAGCGCGCTCACGAGGCGACTCTTGCAATACCGCTACTACATATAAGTTTACACCTATTGTTTTTTGTAATGGTTCCCATCCCAAATCCCCTTGCTCTGAATCCACTGGATGTTGAATCCGATCCTGTGACTGCTGCAGCTGCTGGCCCTTCCTCGTCTCCTGGAAGCAGCCATATTACGAGAGAACAGCTTGCACCTCCGTCAGCGGTCCAAGCTAATTCGGATGCATTAAAAGGAAGAAACTGCAAAATAATCTTGCACAGAAGGATTCCTTTCTTTCCAAATGTGCTCCTTCTCTCCATTTGGAGAGTGATTTAAGGGCTGAAGCATGAAGGTTAATAACTTCCAAAAGGTTGGCTTGGATTATGGCAACTCTGGATTGTTTGGGGTTTGGCAGCAGGTTTTAACAGAGGAAAGAAATGCTTCTTGTGACCCTTTCTCAGTCCCTCCCTGGCCTGTTGCTCCTGGACCTTGACTTGGGCTGAGGCAGGTGACCGTCCATCCGCAATCACTTCAGTGGCTCCGCACGGCGGCTGGTCGTGAGCTGCAGTTTTCATCGGATCGGAGAAAATGATGCGGGTGTGAAGGGACCTCCGGGGGTCACATCTAGTCCGACCCCCTGCTCCAAGTAGCCCCAGCCCCAGCTACATCATCCCAGCCATGACTTTGTCCACCTGGGTCTTAAAACCTCCAGGGATGGAGAGTCCACCACCTCTGGGTAACCCACTCTGCTGCTTTACCACCCTCCTAGTGAGAGACTTTTCCCGGGCAGGGTCTTTCTTTCTACCCCGGGGGCTATAAAAAGCCATGCAGAGTTAAGAAACCAGTTCTCCATTTTTTGTGTGATTTGATTCTCATCAGTCTCATCCGAACACACGTGGCAGGGCACACCGCTGCCGTCTATCTTCTCCAAGCGAAGCACAGGAGACGCTTGGCCTCCACTTGCCCAGGGCTTAGCAAATACAACTCGGTGCCTGTTCTGCACCAAGGAGCCCTGGCTCGTGCAGCATCTGACCCGTTCTGAATGCAAACACCTCTGGTTTCTGAAGTGCTGGCGTAACCCTGCGTGAGGCAGGCGAAAGGGGAAGGTACCTCCCTCCTCAGCTCTTCCGCCTGAATGCTGCCGTTTTCTGGCACACGTGTCTTGAGAGAGGCAGCCTGCCGGCTCAAGCCTCCTGCACCCCTGGCACCCCAAAACTGCCATCCTTGTATTCATATAGACCCCCCCTGGGCCTGGCCTGGCCTGCCTCCTACTCCTCTCTTTAACCCCCATAGCATTAGCTGGCCCTCTGCTTCTTCCCACTGCTGGGGCAAGAGCCTTCACCTTGGCTGCTCCTTCAAGCAGGAGCAGCCTCTGTGTGCTTTATTTCTCTGCCTCATTGCTCCTCCATCTGTTTTCACATCTCAGCTGCAAGCATACCTTCTTCCGTGGCTCTCGACGCCCCTCTCCTCCCCAGTCAGTTGGTGTGTTAACCGTAGCTGCATTGTTTCGCTCCAAGCTGAGCTGGTGCAAAAACATTACATAGAAAGGCCGTGGGGTTTTGCCTGGGAGGTGGTTGGTTAAAATCAGCAGGGTTTTTATTGTGTTGCAAATGTATCACCGAAGTTGGCGTAGTTATGCCGGGGATGAGGCTGCCCCATAGATGTGGAGGGACGTAGCCCTGCGCAGGTGCCTGCACTGAGCACAGCGACATCCCCCTCCACGACCCTAGTGCGAGTGACCTCATCAAGCCCCGGTCCCGAAGCCTGTTGAAATCCCTGGGGAACCTTTCAGGGACTTCCATGAGTTTGGGATCTAATTAACTTCGGTGTCTCCTTGCTGGAAAGGACGATGCTAAACTAGAAACAAAGCTCCTGCTTGCACCACATGAATGCAGTCTCTTAACGGGGCTCGTTACCGAGCCAAATGAAACTCCCCCTCCCTCCAAATCGCACTCGTTCAGGGGAGGCAAAAGTCTGCAATTCATGGAAAGCAGTGGGATTTCTTTTCCTGCCCTGTTGGAGCAACGTGGTCGAACAGAGCCGCGCGGTGCCTTTCTCCAGCGTTAGCATCCCCAGATCGCGTCCGAGCGACGGCAGCCTCAGTCAGCCTTCAGAAGTTCCCTCTAGAGGGCACAACACGCCCGTGTTTGCGCTGGGGCCGGGGACGCGCCTCCGAAAAGAGGCTCGTCCGGTTTGCAGCGGCAGAGAGGATTTTCCACGGAAAAGCGGTGGTTAGCAAATTAAACGAGCACAAAAAGAAAGAGCCGAGCATCCAGCAGTGGCTCCCGGTGCTCTTTGAGCTACTCTTGTCTAGACCAGGGGCTCCTGAGGAAGCCGGGAGCAAAAGCAGCAATTAAGTCAGCTGTCAAGCAGTGCAGTAACTAACTTTAAGAGTGCAAATGAGCCTGTTTTGTGGCGTGACTGAACTTGTTCAAATAGGGGGAGGAGAGGAAAGGGGGAGAGAACAGTCGGCTGCTTCAGACTTGTGTGCACAGGGAAGTAACAGGTAATTGGTACAACAGTCCCATGTTTGGGAGCCTGCCGAGGGCAGGTTTAACAGCTGTGGTAGTAGAAGGGGTTGGGGTATGTCGCTGTAACCGTGCGGCTGCAAAGTGCCCGTGGCTGCCCTCCTGTTTAACATGGAGCATTACATGCCATCTTGATGTAAGGTGGGTCTCAGAGCATGGCACACTTATGCTTGCCATCAATTTCTTCCTTTCAGCATTAACCACGTATAGTGCGTGGTCCTTGGTTGGCCGGTTACTGGCTGCCCCTTTGGTGTCCAAATAGCTTCAATGCCTCTGCAAGTCTAGTACAATTCAGGGTACGTGAAAGTTGCAGCAAGGGAGGTTGAGGTTGGATATTAGGAAAAACTTTCTCACTAGGAGGGCAGTGAAGCACTGGAATAAGTTACCCAGAGGGTTGGTGGGATCTCCATCCTTTAGAGGATTTAAAGGCCTGGGTAGACAAAGCCTTGGCTGGGATGCTGTAGCTGGGGCTGGTCCTGCCTGGAGCAGGGGGTTGGACTAGATGCGACCTCCTGAGGTCCCTTCAACCCTCCTTGTCTGTGATTCTGTAAAAGGGGACGATTTTATTTTGCATAAACTGTTGTCATTTTTGCCGTTAAGCTGTCTGTTGTATAAAACTACCAGAAAGGGTGGTGGTTGTGCGAGCCATCTGAAGCGGCCACGTGCATGGTGGAAACCTTGCTGAATCCGCCCTGGGTTTTTTGGTACTCCTTGAATTACCTCTTGTCTCCATGAGCCTGATTCCAGCGTTAAGAGCTGGAGCCTAGTGGTCCTTTTGTGCTGTGCTCGATATACTTGGTATAAAAACACCGAATTCTCGTTAGTTGGCTCCTAATGCTCAAACAGGATCACTCTTCATTTTTATTTTGGTGCTTTCTTAAAACAAACCCAACGTGCTGAATTCCCACAACCCAAAAGGGGTCATTAAGCTTATTGTTTGCTCCTCCCGGTTTTTATCAGGGACCACTTGGTTTCATCACTGAATTAGGCAGATGAAGAACCATAATATTCCCATAAGAATTAAAAAATGTGCCTTTGTAGTGGCTGAAAGACCAACTGCTGAACAGACAAGGGGGAAAGATTCTGCATTTGTACTGTACGCATCCCTGCCAGGCAGGTATTTCATTGCTGTGATCTGCCACGGAGCTGCCAAGTGCTCTGGTGCCTTGGATTAAGACGGCAAACAGCAGCCTGTACGCCAGGGATATTTAGTGACTTCTACCCAGTTAGATGGCTGGCGAAGGGCTGGCATTGTTCATGCTTCTGTCTTTATTTGTCTGTGTCATAGGCAAACAAATGGAGGTTTCCAGTGTAATTCCCACGAGCGGTGGCACGTGGGAATGGTGTAGATAAACCTGGATGCACGGGCATCTTGCTTTCTGTTTCTGTAATTACATGGCAGCAATGATGCTTCGGGAAGCAGCCCTGTTCTTTGTTATCCATACAAACCTGGTGCTGAGGAACAGCTGAACAGCAGCAATAAGTGCAAGTAAAGAAAAGGGAAAATGTGGCTACAAAGTCCCCTCTTCCTGCAGGAGCTTGGATGTGGAGTGGAGCAAAGCATGCCCTGAGGGGTAGAGGCATTTTGCAAGCCAGGGGTTAAATTCTGGGAAAATCAGTTTTTTAAATTACTTTTAAACTTGTTCATTTTTTTTGCCCTTGCACAGATAATGTATGAACATCTTTTGCTAGGGAGGAGGATGGACAGACATGGGACCATTCTGCCCCAGCCCTTTCCCCCTCTCCTGGCCAACTGTACATCCACCCAGTTGCTTCCTCCTTGCTTCTGGCTTTGCTGCTGCTCCTGGGACATCCTGAGAAGATGCAGCGGTTGTGGAGGCTCCCTCGGCACCAAGTCTAGCTGACTTTCAACAAAGCAGGGAAACCAGCTCTAGGCAAAGCGAGGCCAATGGCTTGGAGGGCCGGGAAGAAGCAGCTCTTCTCTGGGCTCTTTCAGTGAGTTGCTTTCGATGTTGCTTCCAGCAAAGGTTGATGCAGCATGTTTGCTTGTCCAGTTGGCAACCCAGAAATGGTGTTGCCTGTGGTAGGATGTGTGTGATGCTTGCTTTGGGCAGGTAACTGAGACCATCCACTAAGGGGTCGGCAATGTTTTTGGACAGAGTGCTGAAAACACCCACAAACTTGGCTTGTAAGATGTCGGTGTACCGAGGCGGATGGCAGGGGAGCTGCAAGGGGCCCAATCCTTGTTGTGGCAGCACAGTCCCAGCCCCTTCCCTGCCATGCATCCCGAGGTGCACGTGCCAAGCAAAATGCCTTCGCGTGCCACACTGTGGCACCCGAGCTGGGGTTTGCCTACCCCTGCGTTAAGGGAGCGTCCCTTTGTGACGAAAGGCTGGGGGGGAGTTCTTTGCTTAGCAGTCAATGCGGCAGCTTGTGAAGATGGCAGAGGTGTATTTAGGTCACCTTTCATACTATCCTACCCTTACAGGGCTGCTTCTCAAGTGTTTTGTCAAGGTCAACTATAAGTTTGGGGGGAGAAGACTGAGATAGCATTGCTTCTTGGAGCCTTTCCTCCCTTAAGGCCCATGCCTCGGTCTTCAAGGAGAAAGGGTAGGTGCATTTGACTGCCGCACGCAGAAGACATGCGTCTCTGAGCTCCTGTCATGTTTCCAGGGCGGCCTTGGGTTAAGCAAAGAGCGGGCACCCCTGTGAGAGCATGGTGCCTGCGTGGAGCACAGCTGTCTGCGTAGTCAATAATGCAGTGCGTGTGCGCGGCATCGCTGGTAAGTAAGACACTCGCCGGTTCACTACATTGTGAAGTAATGAAGTGGAAATGAACTCCCTGCCTGGAGAGGAGAGAGAGGAGGGGATTAACCTCCCGACAGCAGCACTCCACTGCGGAGATTGATGGGATGTGCTGACGTCGGGCGCCAAACACGACCAGCTCACTTTGGAGAGCAATTCATCTACAGATTCAGTAATCTGTCATCCTCTCACGCTTCCTAATAGGTGGCGGGAGTTTCACCGACGCTGGGAAATTGTTGGGGTGGCTCAAGAAGAGCTTTTGCATGGCAGTTTTCCCCCACCCCATTCCCTTCCTCTGCCTTATTCAGCGGAGTAAGAGTTGGTACTCAGAAACAGGAGCGTGTCCCCGTGCTGGCAGGGTCCCGGTGCGAAGTGGGAGCATCCACGTGTGGCTCCATTGCAGCCCTCTTTGCTTTAAGGCCATGATTCAGCATGGGCCTGATCTCAGCTCTTTCAGCAAAGTACTTCCTAGCTGCAGTGGGATTTAAAGTACTTTGCTGATTCTGGGCCTGTATGAGTAAAAATGCCACGTGGTTTTAAAAAAAAACCCCCAAAACACTCTTCAGTAGGTGCACCTGGTGGGAGGAATGGCTAAGGGGATGTATTCTTCCCAGCTTTTTACTGCCGTCTTTGTTCTTCTCCATTTGGCTTTAGGCTCAGTGTATTCTCCTCCAGCTTCAATCTTGCCTCCACTTCCACATATTGTAGGTGGGTCTCTGTTATCTCTTTCTTAAAATATTCCTGGGCAGCGTAGCTGAGTTGTGGTCTGGGTTGTGTGTGTGCTTGTTGCAGCTGCAGGGCACTGTGGTTGCCACTGACTTAAAACTATGCAGTGATCTGGGGAAAGTGGAAAGTAAGGTTCGTCCTTCTGCTTTTCCAAATGCAAGTGTTGTGTGGGAGGGTGCTGCCCTGTAACTGTAGAGCTGTGCGATCTGGAGCCATGCACTCACCTCTGTGCCTCTGCCTCTGCAATAGGAGAACGGTACGCTCTTCTCGGGGATGTGGGAACCCACATTGGGAAATGACTTTGAGATGCTCAATGTCACGGGTGAATAGCACCATGGGAGGCCGGTGTAATCATGCAGCACTTTCCCCATGTGAGAGCCACGTGAAGAGGGAAAAGCCCCCAGACCTTAGAAGCTTTGTAAGTAATGTTCAGATCGGGCGAGAGAGCAGTCCAATCGAGCAGGCTTCCCAGATGATGAATGCCTATTGCTTTTTTGGCAGGTGCATATTTACAAATGGTTGGGAGGACTCGGGAGAGTTTATCTACCATTTAGGGATTGATTTGCGGCTGTAAGGGGTGGGATGTTCATCTGTGCTTAAATGCTTTTGAGCCTAAGTGATGAACGCTTCTGAAAAGGAGGGTTGTTGTTTTTTTCTAAAAAAGGCCCCAAAGCTCAAAGTTCACATCTGGCCAATGTACAGTAGCAGGCACTGGCCAGGCTTTTGGAGCTGGGATTTATTAAATGGTAATACTTACCTGGCCCAGTAAGGGCTGTGTTTGCTGCAGCGGTGTCTGCCTGTGCTCTGCTGCCTACAAGAGGTTTTGGGGTGCACGGATCGAGGCCATGTCCACACTCCACAGTTAATTCAAATGCCAGCTTAGATCAGGCGTGGTAGTACAGTGCTCCCTCTTCTGCCATGTCCTGAGTTGCTTCCGTGCAATTTAAGGGCATATCCCATGGTTTTCTGTGCTGAGACACTCTTGGATCCTTTCCCAGTTGTTTCAACCCGGGGAAGGTCACTGGAGGAGAAAGTCAGCTTGCATCCTCACTGCCAAGTAGGTGGCTCCATCCAAGTGGATCAGGAGCTGAGGCTTTACCCCATCAAGCCCAGACACAACGCACCTCCCAAGAGAAGGGGCAGGGTGAAAAACCCAGGTAAGAGCCCAGGTGAACCGAGAAGCATAGACCTAGTGACCAAGGGCAGATGGCAGAAAAGGACTGGGGTGGCTGTGTTGTGCCTGGTCTCGGCCATTAATAAAGGGACACCGCAGTCATTAGCAGAGGCTTCCTGCCCACAGTCGCTGCAAATCTGGAAGCACAAGTGGCATGACATGTTCATGTTCTAGTGTTTAACCCCTCCCCGCGGGAGAGGATGCCTTGGAATATTAATAGCCGTACAGTTTGTGAATTTACACGGCTGTACTGCAACCCGATGCCAGCTCCTTTCACACATGTTGCCCTACAGATGGACAGAATTATTTCGGAGCGTTGTTGCAAGCTTCGAAACACACGGCCATAGCAAGAGCTGGGAGCCACACCACAGAGTTAAAACCGTTGGCCTTGTATTTACATCCTGCTTGAATCCCTTCTGCTGCTGCTCTGCTCTTGTAGAAGAGGCCAGCGCTCCCGCTTTGTATAAAGCTTTGAACTCCATGCATTCACCTGCAGGAGGGCATGCTCGTCGCAGGAAACAATGACGTCCCTCCTTTATAACTGCCCCCACACATTCCCCAGGGGAAAAGAAGGTTTCGGTGGCAAGGGCATGAGCCTAGGAGACCCTGGTTCGTTTCCTTGTTCCATCACACTTCTTGTGCAACCCCGTGCCTCAGTTTCCCAATGTGCAAAATGAAGATAGCAGAGTCAGGGAGCGCGAATAAATGCACTAAAATAGTGTGAGGTGCAGTGGGGATGGCAGCTGGGTTAGTCCCCAAGATGGATATAGGTGCGCTTCCTCAAATAACCGCGGCATTTGGGCTTGGAGATTTTAAGCACTGGTGGGTCCCTGTAAGCCCAGTCCCTGCCAGCAGCCAGCAGGGGGCGCCCGCGCCCTTCGAACCCCCCACCGATACGGTTTCCATCTCCTCCGCTGCCCTTAAAACCTGAAGTTCCCTTGCTTGGAGGCTTCATGTCCTTAAAGAATCAGCCCTGCACTCTTTCCTTAGCCTTCTCGGGGTGGTGGGGGATCTGCAAGCCCTTTTTTTAAATATCACCCCCTCCCCTTTGTTTTTTTGATGACATACATCTCTGCTTCCCTGTGCAGCCTGGATGTGACCTTGCATGGAGTGGGAGAGTGGGGATGGGAATGTAGCCGGTTTGCAGAAGCCAGTGATAGGGAGCAGGTCCATGCTGGAGGCTGAACCACACCTGTCCCAGGGGGAGGTAGTGGTCGGGGATGCAGATGGACCAGTTCCACCAGCGCCTCCATTTCCAAGGTGTAATGAAAGGGATCATCTCTGAACCAAGGGAGCTAGAGTTTTGCCTTTCTTTTTTGTCTCAGAACAACACGGCTACCAAATACATCTGTTTCCAAGGAGTGTTTTCCCTGGTCCTTATTGATGATTTTTGCAGCACAGGTATTCTGAATGCTGTGCCTGTTTCTTGCAGGCTCCGGCGTTCATATTCTTCCGGTGGAGTGGGTCCTGATCTTGCCACAGGGGTATTTGGGTAGGGGAGACAAGCGTGGTTTGATGGTCATTCAGTCTGTTTATCAAAGAGAAATACCTAGCCTACCTATGTCCAGGGGAGTTGTCACTCACTGGTCTCCACGGGGAGAAACACAGAGCACAGGTGTGTGTCTATGAGGTTATTTGCCATCACTAGGAGCTCTCCAGACATATGGTCTCCTCGAATCCATGCTTGTCCTGAATGGTTTTGGAAATTCCCTGTGTGGTCAGCCTTCCTTTTATTAGGTACCCTTGTTGCTTTCTAATTGGCTGTCCTATAATAATTGATGTTTTCAACAATTGTACCGGTTTTTGGGGCTCTGCCTGGGTGGTCGCCCCAAAGTTAACAGCTGGAAGTGAACCGCAAACGCTGGAAGAACCACAGCCGGCAGCATGGAGCGGCGCGAGTTCAGACGGCACGTGGTTTTGCAGACGCTGAGCACTGCTCTCCACGCAACCCATTTCTGTTTCCTTGACCACAGTAACACAGCTGGCTCTCCTAGAGTGTGCAGTTCTGCTGTTTGAAAGAGGACTTGAAATGGAGTTAGCTTTCATCCGAACGAAACAAGGTTAAGATACCACGGGTTTGGCTATGACACAGACAGATTTACTGCAGGATCGGAGCAGACAGATGAATCAGTTGCAGCCGGTTGTCCTCCCTCCCTTTAAAATGGTTTACACCTTCATCTGTCTACACCTGGAGATCACTAATCATCTTCAGGATACTGGGCGCATAACTAACCCCACAGCATCCCTGTGAGAAAAGGAAGTAGCATCCACATTTCAGAGAGGTCTTGCTGCAGTCCCAGCTCTCGCAGTGCGCAGAGGTTGAGGGACATAGAGGTGGCTGGCGCTGAGCCACTTGCGGTGATTTCCTTTGAAAGCTGTCCCTTCAAACCGAAGGGGGATGAATTGTGTGTGCTCTTTCAGTGCATTGCACTTACGTACAACTGTGATGAATGCCCCTTAAAACAACAGACTTTCAATAACGCCAGCATAAAATGTTTGAGCTTACCAACTGGATCAGTTGGGGCTGAACGTTTTGGATGTTGTTGCTACCTCCTTGTGTTGGCTGATGCTCTTAATGCCTTTTTATTGAGATAAACATGCTGTAGAGGTGATAAAGCTTTTGTCAATGGTAAATATTTCTATTGTTTAATACCGAATGTGGAGCAAATTACCCAACATTGCATTAGAAATTGCTTCCCAGGTTGTTATAAATTTCCATGTAGCTAAATATTGATATTCTGCTTCGGGTTTATTGATATGCTTTCTCCAAGGCTGCCATATTGTTCCACTTTTTATGAATATGAAAAATCAAAGATGGTTTATTATTTTAAATAGCCCCAAGCTCAATTGTTTTGTTTAACATCCAAAATCAGCTGTGTTAATCAAGGAGGAAGGGCCGAGCTGTATTAATCTGTCAACTGACAGCTTTCAGCGTGCGACATTAAAACGCGGTTAAGAAAGCAGCAAGCTCGTGGGGTATGTTTGAGATGGATGGTGGGAGCTGGGGGGAGTTCAGATTAGGATCAGGAAACAGGGTTGCAAGTTAAGAAAGAAGTAATCTAGTTCGAAGAAGGGCACCCACGTTTTGCCCACTTGAGTGCTGCTTTGAGAGCGTGGGGAGCCTTAGGGCTGCTCGTTACAGCTTGCGTATTAGCCCTCAGCTTTAACAGACAGGCCGTATCGGTGGGGATGGTGGGTCCCAGGGTATCGTCCATGCTCCATCTGGAGTTGAGCAGCCCTCCTTAATCCTGCTCCTCTGTTCCCTCTCCCTTTTGTGTGGTGTGTCTCAAAGCAACACCGCCCCACCTGCGCCTGCTGCTGGAACGGCTGGTGAGTTCTCAGGAATTTGGGGACAGCCCTTTGGGGTGCCCATCGGCTGCCAGTGTGGGAAAGGGAGCGGGAGAAGTGGAATTGATCTCACGATCCTTTTTCTTCTCTACCTCTTTCCCCCCCAGTTGCATCAAGCAAAGGCCCTGCTTCCCTCTGTTCTTGGCAGCCGTAATGCCATATTAATTCCCCTCCCCGGAGGGGTCGTGCACGTCTAGGGAGCGCCCACGGGTGCTTTGGGGAGTTGTGCCGATACATCAAGAGGAGGAAGCGCCTGCCATAGAAGAACCCTTTGAAAGTTTTTTGCTGAGTTTGTAGGAACAGCTGGGTCCTATTGCCTCTAATATTTGTATGCACAGATAGCACCTTCTGGGGAACGTGGGTCTCCAGATTGCAGCAATTGGAGGTGGCCAGGTGCTGCCACTAATGCCCTGGACTTTTTGCAAAAATTTCTGCTTATGTTCACTTGTGTTCAGGACCTTGAGTTTTCATCCTCCATCTGAAATGTGGCCCCCTAAAAACACTCTCTGCGATGCTGCGGGGCATTGCTTCACCACCACGTGAGACGAAAGCCGTCTGCTGTATCTCTGCCGCTTCCCAAGTGTATCTTGGAGGTCTCCTACTCAAATATGAATGCAGCCTGACATGCCTTAGGTGGTAAATTTGGATTAGCTGAAAGGGCAAAGCCTGGCTCCAGGCTCTTTCTCTGCTTTGGGGCATTCGGGCAGGGGAACTACTCTAAAGGCATACATGGTGAGATTGATTTGACTCTCGTATCCATCTGCAATCCAGCGTTAGGTCTGGGGAAGTGGTATGTGCGTCGTTGTCTGCCTTGAACGAAACGATGCTGGTGATGAGTTTGGAGTTAGCCTAAGCTGCTCCGATTCCCAAGCTGTGCGAAGGGGTTGGATATCCAAGGAACTGATGCTTCTTGCTGCCTCCTGGATGCCCTGGTCCTTGCGAGTGCCATGTAACCTCTGTGCGGGTTTCCTCGTGGCCGAGTTTCCCAGCTGTTGTTTTTGAAAGCTGCCTACCCAGTTGGTAGATGGTTATAAATGCTTACTTGATATCAAAGGCTTTGTTTCTGGTATGTGGACTGGAAATTTTACCCAGAAGAGGAGCCCGGGTCTGGTTTTAATCAATGACCCGCTTGTTCCTTGAGAAGCTGCTCTTGCTGTAGGCTTCCCCAAACTGCTGATTCAAGATAATGGTTTGATGGGATAACATCTCCTCCGTTACCTTCTGTTCAGACCCTGGAGCCCCATTCGCATGTGGAAGGGAATTGCATTTCTTGGAAGGGAACATCGTTTAAAAGAGCCCTCAAGCGCAAACAGCGGGCAGTTGCTGTAGGAGACGGAGAGCGTGTTTCCAGCCTGCAGGCTGTGTTACCACTATTTAAACCAGCTCAGGTTGAAGTGGCAGCATCTTATTTAAGCCAAGTTTTGTCTAAGCAGCCTTTGAAACCACCCTTCCCAGCTTCATGTAATCGTAGACCACCGTGGGGTTAGCCTGCGCTGTTCAAAACCACGTTGAGAGGCTTGATCTGGTCCCTCGGCCTTACCCGAGCGGCTAGTGCAGTGCTTGGCTTTGTGCTTTTTGTCTCTGCTAAATGGAAAACACTCTCCAGGGGTGAAGCGTGTTCCCCGGCTTGTAGAGTGCAAGTAAATTGCAGAGCCTTTTATTAATGTCCTTTTTTTCTCCCAGGTATAGGCAGGACCTCTGCAGTCCTGTCTCTGGGCTCGTTTCACAAGGTCAGGCAGTGCCACCCCGCTCGGGGCGTGGGTGGCAGCAGAGCCGGACCCCCGACCCAACATCTACAGGTGGCTCATCAAGCAGAAGGGTGCAGCTGGTTAACTGCCTTTTAACTGAACTTCTCAAGCGGTGACATTGATAAAAGGTTATGTTACCCACCCAAGCTCCCAGGAAGCATGTGCATAAGGGCTTGGGGGGTGGGGAACCTAAACAAAAATAGTTAGGCATCAGGCTGAAATCATTAATGCCCGTTGCCCGCAGAGACTAATTAAGGAGAGCTGCAGCTGTTTTTGGAAGCAGTTTGTGGGGATTACATAGCGAGCACATGCTGGAGGAGCTCCTAGAGTGTGAAACATTAGGAAATCTGCCTCATGCTGCCTCGTGTGCAGCCGCTATGCCCCAAAGAGCTGCTGAGAGGGGGGCCGGTGGCGGCGTGCGGGAGGGCGATGGAGCGGGACAAGGCTTTTATGAGCTATTTGCTTTGAAACCTCTGCTTTTGTCCTCGCAAAAAGGCAGGCAGGGTGGCAGTGCGGCGGCACGGGCTTTAGCTAAGGCTAGACCATTAAGGCCACGCATCTCAGAGGAAAACATCCCTCGATTAAAGAGGCTGCCCATTTCACGAGTGCCTGGCGGGTCGATTGGACGCAGCACGGGGTGTTTCCTTATTTGCCCCGTAAACGCTTCCTGGAGAAACCCTGTAGAAAGTCTGGGTATCGCAGTGTATTTGGTAATTTCCAGTCTCTGCCATGTAAAACGAGGAGAAAGAAGCATTTGCACAGCCTTGCTACCAGCAACGTAATGCTTTCTGTGCTTGGCCCAGTGACACGTTCCTCTCGCCCAGCACTAACTGCAGCTGCCCTTGCAAGGCTCCCTCTCTACCCGCAGGGAATTTACCACTTGCACTTGCATCTCTGCAGAGCGGGATTGTGTCTTGTAGGGAGTTGTGCCCCCCCTGTCCCTTGTCGGGGCTTCTGCATCCTATTGTTGACTTTGCTGGTGAATTCCTTGGTCATCACAGCCTCGTGTTCGCCATCTGTATAATGGGGACAGTAGCGATTACCCATCTCACAAGAGCGTTGAGGCTAGAGGTTAGGTAAGTAAGGAAGGTTGAGATCCTTGAATGAAGAATACTAGCAACAGGCTTCCTTCCTTTCCCTTTATACCAAAAGCAGAGGACACTGGTGAGAAATAGAGAAGAGTTTGTGGAGTATGGGAACTGCCTAGAAAACCAGACGTGTCTCCAATTGCAGTCGTCTTGTCCTAGAGTCCCGATGATAATGTCCTTTCTACTTCCAGATCAGAGTGAGTTGTCTTTCAGTACTTTTTTTTCTAGGCAGCGTTCCTTGAACTGAAGCTTTCTGCAACGCTACTCGTTTTCCCTGTTCTTTTGTTTCTGGTCTTTCCCAAAGGTAACTCTCAAAACATATCAGTTAAATTGCAAGGAAGTGGAAAAGCACGTTCAAAATCCTTTCATCGGAGTGCATGACATGTTAACACTGGTGTAGCTAGGGTAGTTGGGTCCACCAGTCTAAATTACACTGGATCACAATGGACAGGTGATCCAGTTCCCCAAGGGAGCTGCTGCAGGAGGGCTTGTCGCTCCATGACGGGGGAGCCGGTAATGGTCTGTTTGTATTGGGCCGGTGGCTACCAGGCACAGATAGCTATGGATGCACATAGCATCTACACCAAGGCACCTTTCTCTGGTGTATTTCCTACTGCTCTCTTTCTCGGGTAACTCTACACCACGTTCAAATACATTTACCCTGGAACTGGGCTAGTTTACACTGGTTTAAATGTCGGATGTCCAGGCCCTGAGGCTTTATTTTGAGACCTAGAGTTCTTGCATGCACGCGTGCAGGTTGATCTAGCACGATCTCTGCTCCACTTGCCCTAGCATCGACACTCGCTTGAAGCTAGCTAGTTTGTCTAGTGAATGATTGATTGCATATTTCAAGCCTGTAGTTTTCCTTGCTTACTTGTTCACAGCGAGGGCAGCTGCCTGCTAGGGTTTGCTGGAAACTCTGTCCCACAAGGACTGTGCGGGGGGAAAGCTTGCACGTATGGCAAGACGGTGGGAAATTTCAGCGTTTCCCATTACTGTTCACCTTTTCCTCCCTCCTCCTTTCTTTAAATCTTGGTTTAGTTGCGTGCACATGTTGAGTAATGGTATGAACTAGTGCTCAGAGGACCGGTGCTTTATGCTTTTAACATAAAGTATAATAGTGTTGTATGGGCTCTGCTTCTGCTCCTCCAGCCTCACCCCTCATATCTTCTCCTAGTCTTCAACACCTGCAAAAGAGCCCCAGATTTGCAACAGCAGGTGAGGCTGTAGAGCCATCCAGTTGGGATGTCAGCAGTTGCTGATAAACGTGGGGTACACGGTGAGCTTCTACGGGACATTTTTAACCTTTAAAGAAGAGACTGCTGTGTCATGGAGCACTGCAAAAAACCACAGAAGTAGCTCTTGGCTCCCCTTCCTTTATATGTTAGCCTGCTGGAGGCTTTCTGACAACATCCATCTTTTTCCCCCCCCTTCCTTGGGGGCTCTTTCAGAGCAGTGTACAGCGTTGTGTTGTGACGTGCGTCGTTGCAAAGGACGCTTCCTTTGCTTCATAGTGCTGTCCAAAAAGGTGTCTGAGTATTAAGACCCACCTCAGATTGCTCTCAAAGCAACCTGCCAAGAGAGAGTCATTCAGACCAACTTAAAAATAGGTATGAATATTATCCAGGAGGGAGTAATGCCAGCTAGGGACTGAGAGCTGAGGAGCTGTGTATTGGACACTGTGCTGATGGAATAACTGGCAAGGAGTCAAAAATAGACCACAGAGTCCAAGACGGAAAATAACCACGGACAGGAGATTATGCAAATAAGAAAGAACCAAAGCAATGGAGTATTTTATTAACTAATAATACTCAATGCTAATTACCTTCAAGAGGCTATGTAAACATTTAATTAATCCTGCCACCACCTGTGAAACAGGTATCTCGCCCGATCCTGTTTTTAGATGGGAGAAAACAGACAAGAAGCAAAGCTCCAATTTAGCAGTGCATGCACATGGGTCACATTGATTGCAGGCATAGACATGTGCTTAAAGTACCTCCATGAGTCCAACACCTGTGTGGTTTGCCCAGGGCTTTGCCCCACGTCCATCAGAGACGAGATGGGAGTTTGGGAGTGCTGTGATAGGCTCCTTGGCTGTTACCCCGAAGCACTTTGCTAACTGCTGAGACCACAATGAGAACTACTTGATGCAGGAAAGATAATAAATTGGATAAATGCCACAGCTGTAGGTGAGCAGAACAAGGCCAGATGAAAAACAGTTGCTGTTTCATCTATGGCAGGATCCCTATGTTTAACCAGTAACTTGGGTGCAAGTGTAGCCTGATGCATAGGAATTTGGTATTAGTTACCTTGGCAGCACAACTTCCCCATGATTAAAAAACAAAAATGTACTTTTTAATCCATGTTTTGAACCAGAGTGCAGTGCAGTGCAGTCGAAGGCCAACTTGGTTTGCTAGCTCGGTCCTCCTAGGTGCCTCGCGCCTGCCATTTCGAACCTCTGTCCCAGCCGTATCTGGCAAAAGTCAGTCTGGCTTCTGCCCGACCGCGTGAGATGTGAAGGCCGCCCTTTTCGGAACGGGTGGGAAACGGAGCGTGGATTTGAATATCCTCCACATAGGAATAAATCCGAGGCCATGTGAGCTAACGAGCCCTGCGCGGAGGTGGAGGAAGCAAAAACAAAGAGGCTCAGTTCAGAATCAGGAGGCTGCGTCTCCGGGAGGGAGGAAATTGTTCTGCCCTGGCGAAAAGGGTTATTTGTACAAGAACGACGGCTTTGTGGTGGGTTAGTGTTATAATTTGAACGTTTTCCCTCCCCAGTTTAACCGTAAAAGGTGGGGCTAATGTTGGGAGCCATGCTGTTTGATGGAACGACCCAAGAGAGATGTTGGGCTTATAACCGCCCCCATCATTCACTTCGTGTAACACACGTGGGGCACAACAGCCACGTTGCGTGCTGGAAATTCGGAAGCGATGGCTTGAACTTTCAAGACTGCCAGAGTCAGCGGGGCCAGCACCCCGGGGCTGAATGCTCGCCCTACCGCTGGAGGTGGGCTGTCCGGCCACAAGAGACCCCACAGTTCGGTTTGGCAGGCCCCTTGTGCTCCCTTTGGAGGGCAGCAGCTAGATGGGAGCAAATGCTCAGAGATTTGTTGGAGGGGCGCATGAGAATGGATTGCTCCTTTTACGTGGGCATCCCTTACCCCAGGGGTTGTCAACTGGGGATTTGCAAGATCCTTCCAAGGGTACAGCAGCCCCCAGCCCCTGTGCCAGGAGATAAGCGATGACCCCAGCACCCTGCAGACAAGGGGCACTGGTGATTGCTCCCCGCTTGAGTGGGTTGGCAGGGGATGTGGAGGGGCCTGGGGTGCACATAGCTCCAGTTGCTGGGGGAATAGCCCCAGTGGTGATACAGATCAAGGCAGAGGATGGAAAAAGTCCTGCCTCCCCATCCCGGTCCCGGTCCCCATCTGGCACCAGCTGGATGGCAGCTCGGTGGTTCTCAGCTGTGGGGCTGCTAAACTCCAAAAAGTGTCTGGACAGCGCCGGGAGCCTAAAAAAGATTCAGAAGCGCTGTCTTGCCCCAGGGCAGTCCAGGCTCCAGGGCTGGACTTGTCCTCTACCTTGTAATCGTGCCTGAGGTCTGGACTTGGTGGGAGAGAGGGAGCGCTGTAATTAGCCTTGTGCAAATTTATAAATAGGTGCGCCTCCCTGCCCTGCAGAGTTCGCATGAGATGCCACGCGTACGTGTAACGAGCTGCAAGAGAACAGCAGGCCGAGGGTGACGTGTAGGAGAAAAGGAGCTCATTCTTGCAGGAGGGAGGGAGGGAGGCCAGGTTCCCTCAAAATAAACCCTGCTGCGAACTGAGAAGGCTATTTTTTGCCAGAGGGACCTGGCCATAGGAGGAGGGCAGTCTGGGAATGTGGAGAACGTCACCCCTGCAGCTGCACCGGGCTCCGGCGTGGCCGGGGTTGGCAGGTTGTCCTTGGCTAGAAGCTCCCTCCACAGCCAAGGTTCAAGCTCGGTGGGCTGCAGGGTGGGGAGGTTTGCGAAAGCACTTTCTCCTTCAAGCTCCCAGCCTCTGTCACTATGGCGGGGGGTTGTTGTAGTGGCACATAACGCCCCCCTTTCTCTGTTTTGTGCTGGACTCTGGGCTTGGAAACATCACATCCTCCGACTCTTACTCTGGTACTGCACATGGCTTTGCAGAGCCCTGCGTTTTGTGTTGCCCGGGGAGGGCTGGTGGCTAAGCATCTCAATGAAAACCAGCTGTTATTCCTTGTACTGTGGGCAGGCTACATATTTTTACACGCTTTAGTTCTCCTTTTCGATGTGAACAACTTTAACTTCCTCCTCGCTGCCTGCTTTGACTCCTTGCAAACTCCCAAATACAGCCCACGAATGGCTGCACCCGTTATCCTCTGAGCACCTCATGCTCTGCCCCAAGAGAGCCCCGGGGAGTGGCGCCGGGCGGCTCTTCGTTCCAGGTTTCCCCGCCTGCGGTCACTAAGAGCTTGCCGTAGAAGTGGTGGAAAGCCACGTTGGTGCGAGGTGCATTTGCATCTTGGTGTCACAGGGGACGGCGTCATGCCGTGCTTGCTTGGCTACCACATTCCTGAACATTTAGTCTGGATTTCTCCGGTGTGTAAGGGCAGCAAGGAAGAAATGGGCATGTTTATTGAGCGGACGTAGCAAGGCGAGGACATAAAATAGTTCGACCCAGAAAAAGGCAAGGTGATTTGGTGGAAGGAGAAATGGCAAATGCTACTATTGCCTGGAAAGCAAAGGACCTCGGACAGTGGGGAAAGACTTGAGTGAGGTGGGCAGCGTATTGATGTGTCCTTCGGATGTGAAACCTTGCTTGATGCCCCCTCTTATGGTGACATCATGTTGGCAGGAGACGACGTAACGTCGTGTTTGAAGGGTAGATAGCCAAGGGGATGGGTCAGTTGGACTGAGTGGTTCAAGCTGGGGTAGTTTAAAAGCACCAGGATAACGTAAAGCTGCAGAAAATTCTCCTGGTGCTTGATGATACCACGGCTAATAGACTTCCTGCAGAGAAGAGATGGACCGATGCTTGGGCTGCTGCAAAGCAGATGGAGATGAAGGAGCAGGGTCTTTTACTGCAATTAATTTCTGCTGGAGCGGCGTGCAAGGGCTTTGCTTCGTGGCCCGGAGCCCGGCTATGCAAGGCGCTGTCCCTGTCTCCGACGCCTGTGCAGTGTGTGCAACTCTTCTAGTACCAGATTGCGATACCCAAGGGGGGTTTAAAAATATGTATCTAGTTTAATAACAAGCAGGAGCGCAAGCCCTTTCCCCCGAGACTACAGAAAAACCCCTGTAGCACTGTCAATAAAAAGATTACCTTGACAGCCTTGAAGGGAAAATGAAAATTTATCAAATATTACCGCTGCTGTCTAGAATTGCTTGTCAAAGTTGGAGGCAGGATAAGTGAGATTTCTCCTTCCTCTTTCCCTCCCCCACGCTGCCGTCGCTTGGCAAGCCGGAGAGCGGTACAAGGGAAGCATTCTGCTCTCCTGTCACTCACGGTTTAGAAAATTAGGTGTTTATTGGAGGCAGAGTCTCGGCGCCGGCGTAGGGTTTAGTC
>JAGPOW010000261.1:967035-984581 GCA_030014935.1 Caiman crocodilus
GATAGGTACTTGGCTGGGGTCCTGTGACCCCAGCACTTGTTTCCTGCCATTGGCGGGGGGTCAGACTAGATGGCCTGCTCTAGGCCCCTTCTGACCCTATTTACTATGATACTATGATGTCACCATAGAGTGGGTCCTCATAAGCTTGTGGCTTCCGAATTGCCAGGACATTAAGTATCTCACTCGACGCTTCTCACAAAGCGTGCCTGGATGTCCCAGCGACATGTTTATGACTATTTTTCCAGGAGTAAAACCCAGCCATTGCAGATCATTTAAACATCTGCCATCTGATATTATCTTCCATTATGCGATCCAAAGGATTAGCAACACGCTTGTCTCTCCGTGGGGTCCTTCATATATTATGCAAAAATCAGTATAAAAAACCAATTTGGTTGTAGTATTCGCTGTGCAAAATAGCCCCTGAGTCACTCTGCACCATGTCTGGGGAGACGGTTCGCAATCCCTTGTGAGCCTGTTCTTGACGAGATGGCAAATTCGTGAGGTTTCGAAGCCTGCAGGGGTAGATGCCTTGTTCAGAGAGGCTGAGGGAGGGTCCTTTGTGGTCTGCGGGTTGGTAAGAGGCTCTCCAACACTTAGCAAGTTGCCAGCTTGCAACTAGCATCAGTAAAAAATCCTCTCTGCCCTGAAGTGCTTTTGTTGGACTGCTCACTTACACCTCTAATCCATGTATCCGTGGAGGAAAGTTGCTTAAACCAGTGAGGGATTTGTCTCTCTTGTTTTCTGCTTCACAGACTGAGCGGTGTTGGGCTCCATTGTGTTTTGTACAGCATTATTCCCAGGCGCTGTCACTGCAGGGCCAGAGGGGCTAGGTAAGAAGTTTCCTGCTATAGAGGGAAGAGCCAGGCAAACACCTTTCCCGTCCTGACCAATTCAGGACTGTTCTCTCTCTGGTCTCCTCTGCTTCGTCCTATTTAAGTTCCTGCGACTCAGCCAGTAGGGCTTCTGCTGTTTCCTCCAAGGCTCTTCTTTGGCTAAGGAAGCATTGCTTTGTATTCAGCTGCAAAGGTCCTGTTGCATCCTGTTATTTCTAGCGTCACCGTAAAAAAATTCCTCCACTTGCCCATTTCTCCTTTTAGTCCTTGATTAGCCAGCCAGGCTGGGCAACAGCTCTGCAAAAGGACCTGGGGGGACAGGAGACAAGAAGCTGAACAGGAGCCAGCAGTGTGCCCTTGGTGCCGAGAAGGCTACCAGCATCCTGGGCTGCGTCGGTAGGAGCGTCGCCGGCAGATGGAGGGCAGTGATTCTTCCCCTCTATTCAGCACCGGGGAGGCCACATCTGGAGTCCTGTGTCCAGCTGTGGGCCCCACTATAGAAAGGATGTGGACACGTTGGAGAGAGTCCAGAGGAGGGCAATGGAAATGATTGTGGGGCTGGGGGACAGGACTGGTGAGGAGAGGCCGAGGGAACTGGGCTGATTGAGTCTGGAGAAGAGAAGACCGAGGGGGATTGAACAGCAGCCTTCACCTCCCCGCAGGGGGGTGCCAAGAGGATGGAGCTGGGCTGGTCTCAGTGGGGGCAGACGGCAGGACAAGGAGCAATGGGTTCAAGCTGCAGCAAGGGAAGTTGAGGTTGGATATGAGGAAAAACTCTCTCACTAGGAGGGTAGTAAAACACTGGAACAGGTTGCCTAGAGAGGTGGTGGAGTCTCCACCCTTGGAGGTGTTTAAGACTCGGGTAGACCAAGCCTTGACTGGGATGAAGTAGCTGGGGCTGGTCCCGCTTGGAGCAGGGGGTTGGACTAGATGTGACCTCCTGAGCTCCCTTCCAAACTAATTTTGTATGATCCTATGTAACCAGCTCTCCCTTTCTTTCCCCCTCAGATCTGAAGTGCTTGAAAGTTATCACTTTTTATTGTTGCTGTTCTCCAAATTTGTTCTGGTGAGGTACAGCTTTCTGGTATCAAGTTGCCCTGAGCTGAACATAGCATCCTAGGCCTGACCTCACTGGGGCCTTATACAGGAGGGGTGGGGGGGCTCTCAGTTGCTTGTTCTGTGACTCGATGCCTGTGTGCATTCATTAGCTCCTTTTGCTGCCAAATGGTGAAAAATCCTGCTGAGTCCTCCGCCTCAATAATGCAGAGTTCGGCAGATCATTAACATTGCATTTACCAGCTGTACAGCATGGAACAGCTTCTTAACCTGTTCTGCAGGTGTGCATGCAAACAAGGATGGGTATGATCTATGGATCCACTGATAATGCAAGGCAAGCAGGTTGGACCAAAATGATTTTGCATCAGCAGACAGCCAAGTTCCCAGGTGAAAGCTGAACGCGGGTGCCTTTTCCCCGTGCATGGAAAAGGAGAGATCTGCTCCGTCTCGGGAGTCAATTCACTTGCTCTCACCTCTGCACACAGTCCCCACGGGATATGATTTGTCACAGCAGCGGAAACAGAGGAGCTGAGTTCACATGTATTGGGGTCCAATTCAGATATGCCACTTGCCACTGATGTGTAGAGGAGGATGGTCTCTTGGGTATGACCATAAACTGGACAGCCTGGTGCCACTTGGTGGGGCCGCTCATATAAAATACCATGATGTTGCAACCTCCGGAGTAAGGCGAGTATAGGGCGCCTCAAAACCCAGCCCCCACTGCCTTGTTGGGTACAGTGGGGGCTAGAGAAAGGCCAAGGGACATCACCCTGGCAGACAACGTGGCCTCGCTGGAGCATGAGGCAGTCAGGAGCAGTTCTTATCTGTTGCTCTCTGGCAGAAGCTACGACCATCGAGGCACTGACCGTCTGGACTCGGTCTGGCCTTTGGATTCTGCTGCTGTTCTAAAATCTCCAAGGAGTCCATCACACCAGGACCTGCAGCCATTGAGACAGAGTCTCCCTGTGCCTGAAGAAGGATGCTTGTGCCCGAAAGCTTGCAAAGAACTTTTTTGCAACTACTCAGTTGGTTTAATAAAAGATAGCACATCTACCCAAAGAACCGTGCCTGCCTATGGGCTCATCAGGCACCTGATTAGACCTCTTATATGTACACCAGGATCCAGAGGATTGATGGTTGCCTACTGTGGAGGAGGAGGATATGGGAAACTTCTTCCCAAGGCTCTCTTCTGTCGCATGCTTTTAAGAAATCAGCTAGTCATGAATGGCTTGAGGAACGGTGGGGAATACTTAATATGTTTTATATTTGCAGTTGTTGGTATGGAGGTTACAAGTATATGTGTGTGAATAATAAAATGGGAATACATTCAAGTCAGCACTTTGTGCAATCAGTTCCTGTTCTGATCTACACTTGCAAGCTTTGCTGGCATTGTGATGTCAGCTGCAGGTATCATTTACTGGCATAGCTAGCTTATTCCTGTTTCGATGCAGTTGGGGAACCGGGAATAAACGTAGCCGTGTACACTGAGCACTTCATGCGAGAGGCTTTGCTAGTTTGATTACACCAACAAAGCGCCTTTACTGTAAACAGCGCTTAAGTGTCACTGATTTAGTGAATTTGTTTAAACTGTACACCTAACTAATGCAACTGTGTGCTGACCAGGCCTGGAGTGTGAGAGTTAATGATGTTTTCCTTGATTTCCGAGGCCAAAAGGAGCAGTTGTGATTGTCACGACTGATCTCCTGCATACGGCAAGTTGCGGGACTTCTTGCTTCCACTCCAGTTGTTCTAGCTTAAACAGATATATGGTTTTGAGGAGGGAAAAAACCATACAATCAGGGTTTAAATATTTCCAGGGATGAGGGATCCACCTAGGCCCTTTTAAGCAGTTCCAGAGGCTGGTTACTCTACCTGTTTAAGAAACTGCGAGTAACGTTCAGTCTGGATCTTGTTTGACTTTTACCTACTTGGTTGAAGAGACCTGTGTTATGTTCCCTTGGTAGGTACTTACTGTTATTAAATCATCCCGTCATTTTTTTGTTGTTGTAAAGCTTAACTAGAGGTTGCTCCAGGGTTCAGTCCTGGGGCTGGTTTTGTTCCATATCTTCATTAATGATCTGGAAGATGGGATGGATGCACGCTCAGCAAGGTCACGGATGGCACCAAGCTGGAGCAGTAGTAGATGCACTGGCAGGTAGGGCTAGGATTCAGAAAGACCTCGACACATTGGAGGATTGGGACACAAGGAATTTCATGGGGTTCAACAAGGACAAGTGCAAAGTCCTGCATTTGGGAGGGAGCAATCCTGTGCACCGGGGCAGTCTGGGGGGGACGGGCTGGGCAGCAGCTCTGCAGAAAAGGCCGGGGGGGGACAGGGGACAAGAAGCTGGACCAGAGCCAGCAGTGTGCCCTTGGTGCCAAGAAGGCTAAGGGCATCCCGGGCTGCATCAGTAGGAGCGTTGCCAGCAGATGGAGGGCAGTGATCCTTCCCCTCTATTCTGCACTGAGGAGGTCACATCTGGAGTCATGTCCAGTTGTGCGCTGCCCACTACAGAAAAGCTGTGGACACATTGGAGAGAGTCCAGAGGAGGGCAGTGGAAATGGTTGTGGGGCTGGGGGACAGGACTGGTGAGAAGAGGCTGAGGGAAGTGGGCTGATTGAGTCTGGAGAAGAGAAGACCGAGGGGGATTGAATAGCAGCCTTCACCTCCCCGCAGGGGGGCTGCAAAGAGGATGGAGCTGGGCTGATCTCAGTGGGGGCAGGTGATGAACAAGGAGCAATGGGCTCCAGCTGCAGCAAGGGAAGTTAAGGATGGATATGGGGAAAACCTCACCAGGAGGGTAGTAAAAGACTGGAACAGTTACCTGGAGAGGTGGTGGAGTCTCCATCATTGGAGGGTTTTAATCTATGACTGGACAAAGCCTTGTCTGGGATGATGTAGTTGGGGCTGGTCCTGCTTGGAGCAGGGGGTTGGACTAAATGTGACCCCCCTGAGGTCCCTCCCAATGCTTATCTCATTTCCTATGTTTCTATGACTGAGCTCCTGGAGTCTCTTCCTATAAGACATATTTTCTAGGACTGTGCAAAATTTTAACAGGCTTTTTGTTTTGGAGGTGTTTCAGGGCATTTTGGTGCTTGAAACACTGCATCCGAATCTAAATGGAAAGCTCAGAAACATCTCCAAAATGAGACATCCTAAACATTTCAGAAAACTTTGGCATTTTGGAGCAATGCTTGCAGGGAAACAGCTGTACGCTGCTGCCCTGCCACGTGACTCGGCTCTGCAGGGACCAGAGATCCACACCGGGGGTCTCCTCACTGCCGCTGCCCGCCTTGCCTGCCTTAGCGACCCAGGATGGGCAGTGCATGTGTGGGGCAGTGGCGGCAAGGATACCCCCGGCGCGGATCTCTGCTCCCTGTGAAGCTGAGTTGTGCAGCAGGGACCAGCATGCTTGCTTGCTGCTCTGTGCTGCCCTGTGACCCCGCATGACAGGGATTAGAGATCCATGTGGGGGTCTTTTCGATTGCATGGAGGGCAGCGGCCTTCCCCTTCCCCTGGACAAGCCACCCATGGCCCTGTCCTGCTTCCCTCTGGGACCCTGCAGCCCCTGGCCCCAAGTCCTTCCTGGCTGGGTAGGACTGTACAAAGCTTCCTTTGCAGCTCATTCGAAATGGATTCGGCCGAAACGAGACAGGATAGTGGTCCGAAACACCGAAACGAATCGCTGTTCTCCGAAACGGCCAAATCTGAAACCAAATTGTAACGCGCCCATTTCTCTGCACAGTAATAATACTTATGGCTTTTGTCTGAACCCTCTCCAATTTCACAACATCCTTGAAAGCTGGACACCAGAACTGGATGCATTGTACCCATAGCTGCTGCATGAATGCCAGGCAGAGCGGTCGAGCTTTCGATTGAGGTAAAAGCTTCACCATTGTGTCAAGCCTTCTTTTTGGTGCCTTAATAGGTTCAGCTTCTAAAATCATGCCAGGTTTTTAGATCATTTTGGTGAACCTGCAACCTTCTTGAATCATGGTGATGTGCCACTCTACTTCAGAGGAAGGCATGTGACCTCCTACCGCAGGGATGACTTTTCCTAACTTATTTCTTTTTAAACTTAGGTTCATAGCTACTACTCAGGGGGTGGAAGGGTGTGTGCGTGTGATGGATTTTGTTCACGGTAAGGGCACAGAAATGCCTGTTTGTGTCCAAAAGGAATACTGTGCAGATTTACTAAAACAATACAGCTGCAGGTCTAACACAAATTTTATAGATCTAGTCAAGAAATAAACTTGTGGATGCTCAAAACCCCCTCACTCAACCATGCGTTTCTGTGCATCGTTCTACAGCACTTGAGTTCTTGTATCATATTAAAAGATGTCCGTACCCCCAGCACCCCTGGCTTGTGCTCCCTGCCCTATCTGCCACTGGCCTTTGTGTCCCTTCCCCGACCTGCCACATGCTACACAGAGGTTGCCTGGGCCACTTTTGGTACCTGTGCCACCAGTTGGCCGCTCCTCTCTTTAGAGAATAAGTGTTAGAAACAAGTCACAGATAGTGATCCATCCCCTTCCCCACCGTAAGCTAGGTTAAGGGGTGTCCAGAGCCTTTGTACATGGAATAACAGAAAAGGAGGGCTGGGAGGGACCTCCACGGGTCCCCTAGTCCAACTCCCTGCCTCTCTGGCTCTTGTTGCCCTGCCTCCACTGGACCTGTGCTCAAGAGACTTGTCTGCTTTTGTTTGGAACCTGTTTTTACTGTTGGCATTCATGGCACGCTGTGGCAGTGCGTTCCCAGAGTGAACTATGGGCTGGGGAGAGGGGTGAAACTCTACTTTAATTTATTTCAGATTTTTAGGGCTGGAAGGGATCCCAGTAAATCATCAAGTCCGACCCCTGCCCTGGGCAGGGAAGAGCGCTAGGGTCAGATGACCCCAGCCAGGTGTATGTCTAGCCTCTTTTTAAACCCCCCCATGGTAGGAGAGAGCACCACCTCCCTTGGAAGCCCGTTCCGAATTTTGGCAACCCTCACCGTAAAGAACTTTTTCCTAATGTCTAATCTAAATCTGCTCTCCATCAGTTTATGGCTGTTATTTCTAGTTACTCGAAGGGGTGCCCTGATGAGCAGAGCATCTCCTATTCTTTGCTGTCCCCCCAATGAATTTGTAGGTGGACACAAGATCACCTCTCAGCCTTCTCATGCGGGGGCTGAAGAGATCCAGGCTCTCAATCTGTCCTCATAGCATTTTAACTGCAGGCCCCTAACCAGATGAGTGGCCTCCTGTGAACCCTCTCGAGGTTGTCCACGTCCCTTGTGAAGTGCGGCTCCCAAAACTGGACACGGTACTCCAGCTGCGGCCTGATCAATGCTGCATAGAGGGGAAGTGTCACCTCCCTGGACCTGTTCATGATGCACCTGCTAATGCATGATAAAGTGCGGTTGGCTTTACTGATCGCTTCGTCACATTGACAACTCATGTTCTTTTTGGATGTATTGTCAACCTGCTCTTGCTTTTTCCTATGATCTTAGGGGTGGCTCGAGTCCTTTACCCTGCTGGTTTACAGTTTTAGCTAATCTCTGGCACCTATTTTTTCATCTTTCTTGAGCGCAAGCTGCTTGATTATTACAACCATGGGCATGGGACACTATTATTCTGTCCCTAGGGAAATAACATCATGACCCAAACAAAGAAATGCAGAAATAAACTGCTTGGAGAGTTTTGTTGCCACCATTTGGTCATTCCTCTGCTGCCTGGCGGCATTGTTCTGGTGTGATTGGAAAGACAAGATCGTCCGCCGGTGCAGAGGAAATGGAGCAGAAGAGAATTTCGGAAGTTTTTCTTGCTCTTCAGCCTGACGGTGAGATCACCAGACTGTGTAATAGTCTCCCAGAGGAAGAGACGGGAGTCCCATTGTTTGCCCCATTTGAAAACCTTGTTTGGAGGAATCATTGACCTGTAGAGAAGAATTTGGCTTTGGCCGGAGGACAAATTACATTGTTAAGGCCTTTCCCACTTCCCGCTTCCTGTCATGGGCGTGAAGAAGCAAAATTGGACATGTGTTTGGGAGCCTTTAGGATAGAAGGTGCAATATAAATGTAAGAGGGTCTGATTCTTTTTCTGTTTTTACTTGACGCGGAGATCTTAGCTCTGCGAAAGTTGTGTGCATGTCTGTGTGTGTGTACAGACCCTTCAGGGGAGTGGTGGCTTTCTGTAAATAATCCTGTTTTTCCCGTTAGATCGGATACTTACCCCTTTCCCACTTTTTGCATTTCGCTTGAACTTTTTGTTGATTTGGGGAGAGGGAAAACTTAAGTGAAAATGTTTCTGGTCTTGTTGTTTGCCCTTCGAAGTCGAAGACGACCATGACTGGTTGGTTTGGTTTCTGTGAAACGTGACTGTCTGATCAGGCCAGTTTGTGCTTTGAACGGTCTACGGCCCACCAAGCAAGAGACGCCTCTTTGGGTTGCTTGGTCAACAATGGACGTGCTGCTGTTGCGAGATTTCGGGTGTTTGCGCTTCTGCTCTGCCTCAGCGGGTCTTCTCCGCTCGTAGACGGTAGCTCCAGTAGGGATGAGGCTTTGCCAGGTGGAAGTTCGATCACGAGCAAGATCTTCCCAAGACTTTGGGTCAATGTTGAGATGTTTCACGGGTGACTTCTGGTTTTAGAGCATGCAAGCTAGCTGGCAAGGCTTGCCGTGAGTTCAGGCTGTCTGGATGATGGAGACAAAGGACTGGGAGTGTGGAGGTCCAAGTCCTGATCCTGGCTTGGCTGCTGGCATGACCATAGACCAGCTATTTCTCTCGCTCCGATTTCTCATTTATAAAATAGGAATAGCACTGCCCGTTCTTGTGGATGTTGAGCACTGGAGGAACACACACCCAGCGCACTGACGTTGTTGGCGTGAGTAGTGTAAGTGCGAAGTACCTTTCGTCGGGCTTCACTCCAGAGGGTGCATTGCAGCCTTGATGCTATTGTTCAACCACCTTTACAAGAGGCAGGGCAGTGCGTGGCACGTTAGGAGCTGATAGGATCAGGAAGCCATGAAGAACCGGGGGAAGGATCCATGCCCAAGCATCGCTTGCAGGTTTCGTGTCAAGGAGGTGCTGCTCTGAAGGTCAATCTTAAGGTGCCTTAAGTTTCCAAGCCAGGTTTTTTCCCTTCCCTGTTTCCCCTTCTCCCTGGGTGTGGTTGGTGCGAATTGTTCACGGGGGAGGCATGTCTTGGAGTAAAACCACCATCTCAGCAATGCGCAGAGCACTCTGGCGTGCACGAGCTGTGAGCCCTGGCTGATAAATGGTGCTCATATCCCATTCAAATATGATGCAAGCAGTTTTTTTGTAGTTTGTCTTCCATTGCGGTAGTAAAGTTTTTAATTAGGAAAGCTAATGAGATCGATTAGTCATTAGAACTGACCTCTGGATCTCTGCAAGGAGTGTGCATGTGTGTGCTGGGCTGATAACGGGGGACGCTGGGGCATTGTTTGTAATAAAAGCGTAAAGTGTTTGATTTGAGTGAAATGTGCCACGGGGAATACATCATGCGGAGAAAAAAAATTACAACCCTGGGAGCCTGTAATGAAGGGAATTAAACCAACATCCTATCTAAATAACATGATTATCTACACAAAACCCCTCAGCTAGCAAGTAATAATAGAAAACTGAGCTGCTTCGGAGAGTCTCTTTCAGAACGTGGTTAATGCTAGGGACTTGCACACAGGCAGAATCAGAAGAGCAGCCCCTGTATGAATACAACATCCAATTACTGCCGTGGAATAGAGTTTACCAGGTGCCCGTCTGTCTATATGTTGGGGGGGACGGGGACGGGGATGAGGCTGAACGCCGCAACAATTTGGGACCTCTATTTCTTCCGTGACTTGTACGTGCGAGGAAGTGAGGGGTGCCAGAGCGGAGTTTGATTGGGCTGCTGATTGATTAGCAGCAGTGAGAGCTTGTAAAAGCACAAAAAATGCTCAATAATGTATTCAGCAAATCCCCAGCTTAGTAATTGTGTAAGGTCAGAACATGGGAGGCAAAGAATCAACTAATGTTTAGCTATTATTCAGCTGTGAAAGAGCCTGATTAGGTAGATGATGCTTACAGGGATGCCAACATGCAAGGACACGCATGTGTCAGGCTCGGAAAAGCGAGAGAGCTCAGGAAAGCCAGGACCCCTGGGTTCGGCGTCCTCCCTGGCACTAATATGGGAGCTTGCGTCCCTGAAGCCCTTTAAGACTTGAAAAAGGGTCTCTAGGGACATCATTATTAAATCTTGGGAAGCAGCATGGCCGGGGCGCGTCGGCACGAGCATTGCCTTCCCATTCTGTGGCAAGGGGATGTTGGCCACGTGTTTTAGGAGCTTTGCCAACACCATCATGTGAAAGGTGAATGAGGATCTTTGAGGCTGTTTGGGGAAGGAGAGATTCTGGTGCTCCCCTACCCCTTTTTAAAAAAGAAATCTTTATTTCCCCCAATTTCTGACAACCTGAGGACAACGCAGTGGAGGGGGGCCTGGTCGACAAGGTTCTTTGGGTCAATCTGATACCTTTTATTAGATCAACTAAATCATTGGAAAAATAGTTGGAAAAATGTGGAGGGCCTGGTGTGGTTTTTAGAACCTGCCGCGAGGGCTCAGGGGCTTGCTTTCCTGTCTTACTTCGAAACGGTCCAAATTTGGGGACCTAATGAGTACAGCGCAGCAGAGATCTGCTCGACTTGGCTCTTGAGGAAGGCTGAAGCTATGCGTCCTACGTGCTGGAGCAGTCTGGGGCTTGGTAAGCGGCTTGAATTGGTCACGTGTGAACAGGGTCTTGCGATTCATCCCGCTTCAACCATTTATTCCATCCTGTTGCAGTCCTGGTCACAGTTTTTTGAGCTACTTATGAAAACCTGAGTTTTCTGCAGGTGCGGGGCATGGGATCTCTTGGGAACACGGGTCTTGGCAATATGCATCACTGTTTGTTAAAGCGGGCAGAGGAGAACTCCCAGGAAGATTTAAGTTATTCAACTTGTTTTATTTCTTTATAGCCAGACTCTTATTTTTTTTTAACCACGAAGCTGCTGGCTTTAGCTTCCTGGCTTTTGGGACATTAGACACTTGACGTGCCCTTTTTCATGTCTTTAATACTCTTTGTAGCATTGCTGTTTTTATTAATACTCATTGGCAATGGGAAATTGCATAATGAGAACATAAGAAGCGCCGTGTACTGGGTCAGACCACAGGTCCATCTTGCCCAGCATCCTGCAGCATAGAGCGAGGCTGGGAGAGAGAGTGAGCTGGGTCTGACCAGGGTTTCCGCCTGTTCCTCTCTCATTTGCAGCTTCCAGCATTTGGGGTCCAGGAAGCTCTGGTTTGGAGGCTGTGGCCATCACTCCTGTGCTTAGAGGAAAGGGGCATCTGTATTGAGCATGTGTCCACTCTCTTTTTTTGAATCTGGCTAGCCTCTCAGCTCCCTCCACCTCTGGTGACAATGACTCCCATCCTTTAATACCGTGCTGGGTGAGAGAGAACTTCCCCGGGTTAGTTTTAAACTTCCTACTTGCTAATTTGATGCTGTGCCCCTAGTTCTGGTCTGGTGAGAGAGGGGCAATAATAAATCCCTATTGACTTTCTCCTCACCCTTTAGTACTTTGTAAGCTCTTCTCATATCCTTTCCCCCAGTTTCTAAACTGAACAGACCTGGCCTCTTTAGTCTGTCCTCATATGCCACTTACCATCTTCATTCTTGTTGCCCGTCTCTAGTCCTTCTGTCTTCTTTTGGAGGTGCAGGGACCGGAGCTGGGCACACCAGGGATTTATAAAGGGGCACGATGATGCTCTCCGTTTTGGTTACAGTTCCCTTCTTAATAACCCTGATTTGCTGCTTTGACAGCTGCAGAGCTGATGTTTTTAGCAAACAGTCCACAATGACTCCCAGGTCCCTGGGTTGCCCTTCCACAGGATCCAGCCGTCTTGTAAAGCCTCATCAAAACCCTTGTACTAAGCCATTGAATAACACAAAAATGCAAAAGGCCTGTTTGAACTGGGTCATTATTTCTAAGTTTCATTATTCACTCTGTTTTAGGACCTATAGGTCTTAGTTGGAGGGTGGAGCACGTTGTGGTAGGCGACAGACACTTGCACAAAGAGGAGACTGGGATACGCCCTTGTCCCATAGGATCCGGATCCATCCGCTTGCCCAAAGTTGCTGCTTTGTATGCGTTTGGTGAAATGAAATCTGATACAACCCGCTGAATATTTGTAATGCCAGCCCTACCGTATGACGGCAGAAGCTGCAGCTGCCAGAAGAGGATGTGGCACTTTTAAAAGGACTACCATTGCTGCACGAACTGCAGTGGCGGCAGATGCCTTGCCAGACAAGAGTCAGCCCAGTTATTTGTACTGAACGTCTTTCCAAATCTGACTGCCTAGAAAAGAGGATTTCCACGGGGCGAAGTGTGTGTGACGCTCTGCAGGCTAACTCGAGCATCTTGGCATTCCTCTGGGGTCATCCTTTGCACGTCATAATTCGTGGGAGAGTTGCAGCATTTATTTTTATTTGTGAGGCCTCTAGCCGCTCACCTCCCCAGTCGAGCCATCTTCTCTCCCCTTTTTCATGTGCCAAAGATGCTGACCCTCCGGCTGAAGCTGGAAAAGGGCCATGCTACGCTTTCTGTCCCACCCCTTGAGAACCTGACAGAGGCATCGAGTTGCTGAACAGGGGGAAAATGTTTTCCCTCTATTCCAGCTCTGGGGCATATTATTTCTACCCCGCAGTAGAAATGTGCTCTGTCTGCACTGGCTCTTAGCTGACTGGGCTCCTACCGATACTCACTTTTCTGGTTGAGACACCTTTCCAGTGCCTACTCTGTACTTCTAACCACCTAGTTATTACCAGGCACCTAGTGTAGCTAGCACACGAGTAAGGCAGAGGCGAATATTGGGCAGGCGCAAAGTTTTCAAAATAAAAATAAAAGTGGGTCTCGTTCTCTCTCCACCTTCCAATAATTTTAATTAGAGGATCTCCAAGAAAAACAGCCAGCCCTTTAAATCAGTTATAAAACCAGAAGACTTAGTCTCAGCATGTAGTGTCAGCTTTAATTATCTGGGCAGTTATAGCCGTATGTTATAAAAGTCAGGCAATTAGACGCATTCCTTAAAGCTGTGAAAAAAATTGCGAGCTATCAAGTCGAGGAAAAACAGAGTTGAACATATAACTGTTAATTGCATGAAGCATTCAGCAGAATAAACCAGTGTGTAGATCATATTGCAAAATATTATGAAAATGAAAATGATTAAATACATAAATCTGTTTCGAATGTAGATGTCAGGGATATAAAGGTGTTCTCTCTGAATGGGCTTGAATGTCTCCAAGGACCGTTGCACATTAGGAAGGCTGGAATATTTCTGCTCCTTAATACACAGTTGGGATGATGCTCATTTTGATCAGTAGTATGCAGTGGTACAGCTGAGGACTAAGGGGTGTGTCTACATGTGTACTTTAATGAACATTAGCCTATTTTAATGCACATTTAAAGCATCACTAACTCCCCCCTGCTATTTAGTTAATGCACATTAAAATAGGCTAAGGTGCATTAAGCACTTAAAAAACGGGCATTTTTACACGTGCAAGTGTTGCAGCTCTGGGTGCTGTGCTTTCAAAAGTGCCCGGCGCTGCAACACTTACAGTTGTATAGGCGGTGAAATGCGTGTCAGTGCTGAGAAAATGGCAGCAATGCACTTTTGAACTAAAACGCCAAGAAGGTGCTTCGGTTCAAAAGCTCACCGTCACCATTTTCTGTGCGCTGACACACGTTTTGTTGCTTGTACAACTGCACGCGGCCCAGCACAGTTCGCATCAGCTCATGTGCAGAGCAGACTGGATTAACTGAGTCTGTTCTGAACCGGTGGGTCTCCGGTATGTCACGGGATGAAAAGGTATGTGTATAAATACCCTGTGCTCTTTAGTTAATATGCATTAAGACAGGCTAACGCACATTTTCCTAGTATCTCGCAGTGAAGGTACTAGATTTAATGCACATTAGCTAAAGCGCATTAATACACGTGTAGATGCGTCCAGAGTGTCTTGTGCCTATTGACATGGGCAGATCATTCCTTCACCCTCTGACAGATTTGGCTGAGCAGCTGCAGGAATTCTTTTTGTTTCTCAGGGTCAGTGTATTTGTGACCCGCTTGCCACCGTAAGAGTCTCTGTAGGCAGATGCTGGCTGACCCCCTGAGTTAGCGCGCAGTAAAATGCGACACTGTTCTTGCTAGATCTGTCCTTGCCTTGGATGGAAAAGGTTGAATGCTGCATTAACCATCCGAGTGGTTGTGTTGTGCTTTGGCGTGGCGTGCGCATGTGGATATGTGTGTGTTGGCGGGATGTTCCTTACTGAGCCGGCTGAACATCACTTGGTTCAATGGAGGAGTAGTAAGTACTGTCCTTAGTCTTAGCCAGCAGTCACTCTTATCAAGACAGTATGAATCAGGCGGGTTGGCCTCTTCTCAAATTCTCTCCTTTAACTCAAGCTCTTCTGTTCACTTTCTTCCAGGGTCCAGCCTGCACCTTGTGAGGAGCCCCCCGGCTAATAAAGTCATAAAGACCCGCTATAGGATAGTGAAGAAGAATGTGGCTTCCCCTTTGGGGTCCTTGTCGTCCTTCAGCGACCCCATTCCCAGCTGGAAGACGAGGCGGCTTGCAGGATCCAGGTAACATTTATTGGCTGTGGTCCTCGCTGTGATTGAGATGGTGTCTCAGGATAAATCAGCTTCGGGAACTGGAGAAGCAGCCATGCGGGTTGTTTAACTATGCTAGTCTATTATGTTACTCTTGCATATTAGTCACAGGAATCACTTAATTTTTCTGTTTGTTTAGCAGCTTCTATGCCCAGTATATTGACTTAAAGTGTAAAATCTTATTAGTAATCATGTTAGCCTCAGTCGGGCTGGTGACAGATAGCTTTTTCCCACAGTCATGCAAGCCACTTCCTATTTACTCCCTGTTGCAATGAATTGTTTTCACCTAGCAGTTAAATAACCTGTAAGGGAGCTGGGGAAATGCAGGCGATTCTCCTCTGAGCAAGTGCCTGTTGAGGACTGCGCCGGAGAGCACCCGCAGCTGTCAGCCCTCAAGGTCCGCGGGCTCACTGTGCTAGCCTTGTGTCTCTAGGATTTTAATTGGAAATACCCCTCCCCTCCCATCCCTTGGCTGCAAACACAGAAGCTGCATGGGGTGAGTGCCCCAGAGCTGCTCTCTGCCAAAACTCCTCCGGGCTGTGTGAACTAGAACAGGCCGACCCAAAGCTGCTTCCTTCCCCCCCACCTGGAAGTCGCCTATCAAACCTCTTGCCGCGGGAAACCTTTAGACCAAGAACAAATGTGTTTTAAAACAAACGGTTGTTTTCAAGTCTGGGTATCTTATCTGATATATTGTTACAATTAATGATGAAAAGCATCATGGCAAAGGATATGAAGAGCTGTGTTTGAGGGCTTAAGCCAGTTTCTAACTGTTAGAGATGAGGATGAGACGGATTTATGGGAGAAGGGATCAGATTACCCTGGATTTGATAGATTGTCTCATCTCTTCCTCTGAAACTTTTTTGGCCACTATCTGAGATGAGATTCCTCCTTTGAAGGAGGCATGAAGAACAGTGCTGAATGCTTCTGCAAGCCCTCCCCTTGCCCCTTCTTGTTCTAAAAAGCTCCAGTAATAGGTTTTGGGTGCACAGCTGACCCACTAATACGTTTTGGGTCCAGTGTGTTGGATTTTCCCTCCGGGGAGCTTTCTGAGGTCTTTGCTTTTATGGTGTGTGTTGGTTACTGGGCAAAGGCAAATATTTTAAAAAGGGAACCCAGTTACAGCATCATTTTTCCCCCCCCGCCCCAACTCCTCATGAGCTAATTTAGCTGACTTGAAGCTTCACACGTGCTCTTCTCTGTGCAGAGAATTACTTTTGGAAAATCTGGAGTTAATTGCACCAGTCACGGGGGAAGCGCGAGTTTAGAAAATGTCAGCTTTTGCAAAATTTTTGGAAGTCTTTCTCTTGTTCTCACTTTTTATCCCATTGGCTTTCATAACTTGGTGCCTCTGACTTGGGTGCAACTTTTGGAGTCATTTTGGGGTAACAACTGATTTTTATCTGAATTGTCAGGGCTTATTATAGCTGAACATTGTGGTGCATGGGGTTTTTAAATAGTCATTAGGTTGGGACTAGGGGCAGCTTTCAGTCCAATATGTGAGCTGGGTCAGTATACAGCACTCACTGCATCTGTCAGATTACATAGTCATGTGCAGTCACTCACCTGTTTCTGCATGAATACAGCAAACAGCCAGAGTTACGGTTCCGCAGTTGGCTTTAAGTGCTCACTTTCGTGGACGGTTGGCACCCTATATGTCTGTCCTCAGTATCTTTGCAGCTGCCTCCTGTGCCTTTTTCTAAGGTCTGATGGCCCCTTCATCCTCCCTGTCCCTCAGGGGGAAAGTTCTCCTTTTTACGTACTGCTCCACAGATTACTGCTACACTTCACAGGAACAGCCTGCAGAGCTGGGAACCATCCTCAAGGATGTCTCTCTAAAACAGTGATGGTGGATGTGCAGCGGGGTATGACAGGGGAGAGAGAGCTTTAGATGTGATTCCCCCACTACAGAAAGGATATGGACAAGTTGGAGGGAGTCCAGTGAATGGTTCGCAGGTTGAGGATCATGACTGATGAGAGGAGGAACCGGGCTGATTGAGTCTGCAGAAGAGAAGACGGAGGGGGATTGAAGAGCAGCCTTCACCTCCCTGCCGGGGGGCTGCAAAGAGGATGGAGCTGGGCTGGTTTCAGTGGAGGCAGATGGCAGGACAAGGAGCAATGGGCTCAAGCTGCAGCAAGGGGAGTTGAGGTTGGATATTAGGAAAAACGTACTCAGGAGGAGGGTAGTAAAGGACTGGAGCAGGCTCCCCAGAGAAGCTGTGGTGTCTCCACCCTTGGAGGTTTTTAAGACACAGCTGGACAGAGCCTTGTCCAGGATGATGTATCTGAGGCTGGTCCTGCTTGGAGCAGGGGTTGGACTAGATGTGACCTCCTCAGCTCCCTTCCACCCTCCTTGTCTGTGATTCTGAGATAGCATATGGTCACCCGCAGTCTACGAGTGCCTGTGGGGTTGTGTCACTAGGGTAGGCCAGACAACTGAACAGGTCATTATGCTGTTTCTGGAATAGCCCAAATAGAGTACCCTTATCTTTGTTTAAAAAAAGAAAATGCTGTACAGTAAAATTGCAGACCTTTTTTGCCAAAGTCTCGGTTTTCCTTTATAGTTTGTTCATTGGGCATTACAGCTCCAGGTGCGTGTGTATATACATGGAGCCGTAATGTATATGTAATACACTGGAAGAGGTTACCCAGAGAGGTGGTGGACTCTCCATCCTTGCAGGTTTTCAAGACCAGTCTCAACAAATCCTTGGCTGGGATGGTGCAGTTGGGGCTGGTCCTGCTTGGAGCAGGGGCTGGACTAGATGTGACCTCCTGAGGTCCCTTCACACCCTCCTTGTCTGTGATTCTGTATGAAAACATATTTCTTGCAATTCATTTCTTATTCCTCTTTGGTCCTCCAGTGTTCTCATAATGCAGAATCTATCAAGTTTTGGATCAGAAGTCATTAGATTACTGCTCACTCTTGCTTCTGTTGGCAATTTTTTCAGGCGCGTTTTTGGTAAAAGGAGGAGCCTGTTT
>JAGPOW010000261.1:984681-1003149 GCA_030014935.1 Caiman crocodilus
TTTAATAGGGTATTACATACCCTATAATATTCTCTGAGAGCACAGGAAGAATAACAGCCAGGAAACTGTTCGGGTTAAGTCCTGTCCAGATTTGCTCCAATGTTAAATCGAGGTTTGTGGTGAAGGTAAGTCCTAATGCCTCTTTGTCAAGAGATTAAATTGGTCCGTCCCTGTTCAGGTCGGTTGTCAGTATTAAGGGTTCAGAGCCAGGGGTTGTCTACTCGAACCTCTGCCATTTGCAGTGACAATTCTCCAGGTCTCTCCAGGTATTTTGAATGGCAGAGACCCCCGCGTGAACTGTACTAAGTCTGTAGTTGCCCCTAACCATTGCAATTACATTGCCATCAGCCTGGAAGTTGCCCCCTCCTCTGTTAAGTTAGGTATATCTGGAGAGTGTTTCTCTCTCTTTTTTTTCCTTCCTGAACCAGCAGTATTGATCTCATCTTGCTCCTTTATTTAAATCCATTAAGTTGAACCTATCTCGGTGGAAACAGTTGCCTCTTTCTTTATGTGGTACAGACAGTCTTGTTAAAATGACCATTCTCCCTCTGTTACTGCATTCACTACAAATATTGCCCATTTATCTGAAAGCCAGAGAGAAGATTGATTTTTGTTTCTTCTTTTTTTTTTTTTTCTCTTGACCACAAACGTTCTGTGAAGGATCTGGACAAAACTGCTGCTTCAGTGTCTCTACATTTAATGCTCCTCTAACCGGGCCTGGAAAGAGAGACTTTGAGCAAGGGTAGCAGGGTCACACCCATCATATTCCATAATTGCCTCGATCGTACCAGGTAGGAAGGGAAGTTGCGTCCTGTAGACACGATTTGCTAGTTGATCAGGGCTCTGAAATCACTCCCTGAGCCAGTTAAACAGGACAACAATGCTTTGTAGCCTGGGATGGTTATATGGAGGAACGTCATCATACTATATCACGTGCTGCACACGACCATTGTCCCATAGACGCGTGTCTGACATGGGAGTCCCATTCAGGATTGGGCAGGAGCAGTGGTGGTACCAGGGGAGGAAGCAAAATGAGCCTTGCAGAATGAGAGATGGGTGTGATTCATGTTGGGGGAGTTATAAGAGAGGGGCAAGATCAGGCTGAAAGTAGAAGCTGGCTTCACCGGTTGCTGTCAGGAAGCAGATCTCTCCTCGACTCTGCTCTATCCAGGTCCTTATGGCCTGCTCGTTACCACGTGATTTGAGCATCTGATTAATTGAGCATCTGACTGGTGAGGGGTGGTAGTGGGGAGGAAAGGGGCTAGGGGCCGCCGGGAGGAGCAGAGATCATTGGGTTGGACTATCAGTCTTGCTCACCAGAGCCATCCCGTTAGCGAGGAGCAACCCGATTCGGTTTTGATTGGCGGAGAGCTTCCACTTGTGGAATAATCTTCTCCTTATTAATCTTTGACTTCATTAAATTGTGTAGTTTAGATCTTATGGCGGCTTCATACAAATCTTGATAAAATGCCATCCTCAAATTAAAACAATTATATTTTAAAGAAGCCATAAATCTCCGATTCAGTCTTCCTATTACCTTCGTTGTGTGTGATCAATCATACGGACGGCCGGGTGAAAGCACATGGCAAATGCTTTTTCTATAGTTCTTACATTTTTCTTAGGCATCGGGGAGGATGTTCTGAACAATGGAGTGTAACAAAAGATGATCTATTAGGCTGTGAGCTGCTCTCCGGAGGGAGGGAGGGGAAGTCCGGGCGTTTGGGCTGTTAAAAACCATTCTGGAGGAAGCACCGGAGCCTGTTTTAGGAGACAAGCATCCTGCACCAGTGGAGGAAGGCTTGGGGACTTAGGTGGGTTGGTTCGGTGACATCTCAGACCTATTCAGTATGCTCCACTCTTGGAAATGACTTGCATTGAAGGTGGCCTGCCCAACAAAGTTGGCTTGTTGCTATCTTTAACAATTTTTTTAAATGATCCTGAGCCTTGCTGGATATTTTACTGCTCTGGATATAAACCATTTCCCCCCTCCCTTTGCATGTTACTTGGTTGCTGAGATTTGTAAGCTCGTTGGCGTGGTTTCCTTGAGTTTGTACAATCCCAGCTGAACTCGGTCCCTGCACGCTACTGCGGCACTCCATGATGACGTGGGCCAGCCCAGCCGGGAGCGCTGCTGGTGGCAGGGCCTGAACTGAGCCTGTTTCGAGGTGGGGAGCGCCAGGACGTGGCAGGGCAGAGCAGCAAGCGGAAGATGGGTGGCTGTGCCAAAAGAACGGGGAGGTTTTGCATCGGTGCTGGGGTTAGATCAAGCACATGCGCGTGGCATCCTCCCTCCGGCGAGCTTGCGGCTTGCTTGCTGCGAGGCTGCCGCTGTGATTTACTGACCTTTTCGTTTTACCTTTTGATATGTCAGACAGAACAGCAAACGCTCTTTTTCACGCCCCTTTGGCGCCGAGCCACTGAGCTGTACAGCCAAGGGACTTGCGTGGGCCCGACGCAGCGCTGGGTTTACTTGGCTACCGCAGTCGGAGCCGGCAGGGCTGGGCAGGCTCCAGCTGTTCGAATCCAGCTTGCTCCTGATGCACGAGGCCCTACGTTTTCTGGGTGTCCCTTTTATTTAATGGGCTTCAGGTGGGAGCCGCATCTCTCATCTGCCTTGTTTTCTGCAAAGGTGGATCCTGCTGCGTGTAGGGTTGTGGCATCTTTTCCGTCTCAGCAGCAGGGAAGTCTCGTGGGAGGTCTGTAGCATTAGCTCTGTTGTAGGCAAGACTCATAAAACAGCTGGCCAGAGGCAGAAGACAAATCTGCCTGGAGGAACCATGAGTGGTGGGGGAAATGCTGCCGCCATAGGCACCCAACGCTAATCCCTCGGTGATTAGTTGCTTTCTCCTCTTACTGCTAGATTGCATTAAACTTCGCCCTGCTGCTGACTTTTCTGGAGGCGATAGATGGGAGTATATTTTAAATTAATTTTACTGCACTTTTTGTAATATTTTTGTTTTAAATAGATTTATAAGCAACTTGGGGGCTATTTCTACAAATTTATGAAGATAATTTTCACTCTCTTGATAAGGTTAAATTTACACCTGCTATTTCCATATTAATTCACATTGCTAAGTGGATCTAATTTTCTTCCGTTCTTATATCTAGTGAGCATGGCCTTTCCTAATGCAATTTCCCCCTCACTAAATCACTGTGATCGGGAGTCATGATCGAGTTAAATTAACTTAAATTAATTTACTTAATAAGAGCTTCAGATCATTGTGAATGAGGTTAAGATTTATTGATTCTCCTTTTCACTCCTCCCCTTTATCGCTTCCTGCTTGGCGGGGACGCCGCTCACCCAGGCTGCAGCTTGCCGGCCTTAAATTTCATTTTTTGCCTGTCGATATCCTGTGTGGTCATCGCATGTGAATCATGCGAGAAATCTTAGCCCCGTCCTAATCCTCCTGTGGCCGCAGGAGCGCTCGATCGGTGAAGAGCTCGCTGCGGCACAAGCGGTGCTGCACACTCGTAAACTTTTATTAGCAGATACTTGAAATAGCAGGCGGCTTGTGGTCATTCGTTTGCTAGCCATGCTGCTGCTGCCGCCTCTGTTGGCCAGGCCCTGCTTTCATCACATTTTCCTGTTCTGTTGGTACGAGGTGCTGGCCAGGACATGCCTTGATCGGTGCTGGTGGGCGGAGAATGGGAAAATACTGCCCGTCAGAGACAGGACCTGCCTTGCTAATTGATTTGCTCCCCTGAAGTTGGGCTGACCCCGCAGACTGTAGCAGGACAAGTAGTAAGATGCCCCGAGAAGAGCGTGCTTTGCAAAGCAGCAGTCGGGAGCGTCCGAGCTCCTAACCCCAGGATTACGTGGCAGATTTGTTAAGGTTCAGGAGAAGCAATAGAAAAAGGCTGGGACATCTCTTGTGACATGCAACCGTCTCAGGAACTCACTCTGGAAGAATGGAGGGAGTCCGTGCTTGGATCCACGCGTCCAAGCCCTGGAAGCAGTGAAATGCGGGGTGGCGAGCAATACTTTTCCGGTTACACCAAGGTGCGCGGCAGATTCCCGAGCGCTGCTTGGGCTTACGGATCAGGCACTCCAAAAAACCTAGTTTAGGAAGGAAGAGTTGCAAGTGAATTGCTAAGCTTTTTTCCAAAAAGTAAGCACAATATAATCTCCGCACCAGTCTGTGCAATCCTGTGCAAGCCGTGTCTCTGCTCCTCCCGCGCTGGAGCGGCTGCTTGGATTTGGCTCTGTGACCGATGCAATGTGGAACTGTAATTATAATTATTATTGAAGTGCTTCATTAAGCTGCTCTTATTAATATGAATAGGCAGCGCAGCCGCACCGAGGGCCCCAGTCGCAGCACAGGCTCCCCAGGCCCCGAACGAGAAGACAGTCTCTGCTCCAAAGCGCTTCCAAAAGGCAAAGAGCTTAGGACAGGTGGAGACGGGCAGGGACACGCTGAGACGACGGGCGGTCACCAGGGTAGACGGGGCGCTCGGCTCAACCGCTGATGGAGCGCTCTCAGGTGCTTTGCTGTCATTATGGTGAAGGAGGGGTTTAATTAGTGCTTAAAACTACATATTGTACAATATAGAATCATAATTGTAAAATGCCTACTTTTATCCTACGCACGCTCATTTGCAAGATTAAGCCTTGTCACAAAGAGGTGACAAACGAGGTAGCAGCCGAACACAATGGCAGATGAAACGAGAAAAAGCCAACGGCAAGGAAGCACGGCAGAGAACAAAGTGGCTGTAAAACAAGTCTGTTTTAGCCCGGCGAGTCTGAGTGCGGCATCACTGCCCATATGTTACCGGCTCATATTGCTTTCGTGGGCAGCCTGGCAGAGCCTGGAAGCCAGGACTTGGCAGGGCACTTCAGGGGCAACCGGTTTGAATGTGCGTGCATGTGTGATGCATCTGCACATATGCCCCATCGCTAATTTGGAAACCCAGATGCTTGCTTTGGAAAGGTTTTGCAGTTCACCTTGAGGGGCTGTCGTGAAATCCAGCACTGCATCCAAACGCTGTAGCTAGTGAGAAGGGAAGAGATTTGCCAGTGAAGGACTCGGTCGTTTCTCAGTCAGTCTGCAGCCTGCCGGGGGGCCACAGCAGTAGGCTGCAAGGATGGATCTAGGACCAGGGCTGGGGAAGTCAACTAACCCCCTGCCCAGCTCGCGGCGTTCCTGTGGCTAGAGGAAGCCTTCGTTAAGCGGCAGAGCTGACTCAGCTGTGCACTGGCCCAGGTCCTAGTCCAGGAGGTAGCGTGCCCAGAGGTAGCTCAGCTGCCCCTGCGCGGCATTGCTCTGGCGGGCCAAGTGCTACCCGAAAGCAGCCGTGCTGCGTGGCTTCCTGTGCCAGAGGCTCTGCGCAAAACAGTCATTTTGCACTTGTTAAATTGGGCCATGGACAGAGAGGCTGAGGGCCAATTTCTTCCCACTTGGGGAAAATGGGAGATTTTGGCTTCTCGCCATGCCCCTTAACTAGATGCTGTGCATCATCTCAGGAAAGCCGTGCTGGGCAATGGGAGGATGCTGGGGAAGGACTGGTGGTTTTCTCAGGCGGACCAGTGGCTACTTCAGAGCTGCATGTGCCTAGGGCGCCATGTGTCCCTATTAGCTCACTCTCTGCTTGTAAGGCATTAGATTTCTCCTTGGATCCAGTTCCTTTTTTCCTGTGTGATTTGCCCGGCATTTTTTTGCCATCATCATTCCCCGCAGTAGGGCCTGATGTGACCGGAGAGGCAAGCCTTGGAGAGAGAGAAGCTGCTACCTCTCCAGCCCTTGCAGGGTTGGGGCATCACACCCAGCTGGGCGATACCAGCCTCCTCTTTGTGCCCTTCGCTAGAGTCCCTGGAGGTCATTGTTCCACGTGCCTTTTGCTTGCGATGCCCTCCCGAAATCAAGTCTGCCTTCCTCGTTTCAGTCAGATCCCCCTCCACCATTTTTCTAAGGAACGACTGTTTTCCCTCTGCATGGATGTTTAAGTCACCAAAACAGGCCATCTTAAGCTGAGAAACCGTGTCCTCTAACTTGTGCTTCCCTTGCCCGGGCTTGTGCGATATTCCCCCTTGCCTGCCAAGTTCCTTATTTAGATGGCAAGCGATTTATGCAGGGACCTCTCCCTTTTGTGAAGTGACTTGCCTAAGGCTACATGAGAAGTCAGTAGCGGAGCTGGGCCAAAACCCAGCGTTCCAGCTCCGCGCTTTCCCCTTCAGACAGCGCAGCTTCCCCAGTGCACACTGGTTATTTAAGCAGCCTGCCGGTGAAGGGGCAGTGGATTGGGGAGGCTCTGCGGCCTCATCAGCAAGCTCCCTGCCGTGCTTTTGTAGCAAGGTGGTGAGCTCGCTCCAGCTAATTTCGTGAAGTCCCCTCCCAGGGCAGCAGTCTGAAAGGCTGACATTTTTCCAGCATTACCCCTGTGCTCATTTGGATCTTGGCAGAGTAATGTTTTCCTTTGAGATTTTCCTCGCTACTTGATCTACTTTTTGCTGACATTTCTCGAGTCCTGTTACGAGCTTCTTCGGAGGAGTGAAATAGTCGTTTTGCCTTCCTGAGATTTTGTTACCACCCTGTTTAAAAGGTCAGCTTATTCTTTCCTGTAATGGAGGTAAATGGCTATTTCACGCTTCCACCGAGCGGTGAGCACAGCTTCGAGACGCTGGAGGTTAAGGGCAGAGTCGTTCTTCTGTTGCTCGGTCTGTATTATTTCCCCCTTTTGTCCGCTGGGACGCGCGTGTTAACTCTGTGCATCGGAGTCACTGACTTGACCGTAGGCAGCGGAGTCCTGAGTGAGTTGAAGCCTCGTGCCTCAAGACACGCACTGCGGGCGTACGTGCCACCGCCGCTTACCCGCCTCGATTTGCTGTTTCCAATTTCTGCCGAATGCAGAACCACATTGGTGGCTGGCTGCTAACACAAGTTGCATGTTAGTTGGCAGGAGCATTGACTCGCAGAATCAGAAAATGAGGGTGGAAGGGACCTCAGGAGGTCACATCTAGTCCACCCCCTGCTCCAGGCAGGACCAGCCCAACTGCATCATCCCACCAAGGCTTTGTCTGCCTGGGTTTTAGACACCTCCAAGGATGGAGAGTTCATGACTTCTCTGGGGAGCCTGTTCCAGTGCTTTTACTTCCTTCCTTCTGAGAGGGATTTTCCTGATATCCAACCTCAACTTCCCTTGCTGCAGCTGGAGCCCATTGCTCCTTGTCCTGTATCTGCCCCCACAGAGACCAGCCCAGCTCCATCCTCTTTGCATCCCCCCGGCAGGGAGGTGAAGGCTGCTATTCAATCCCCCTCGGTCTGCTCTTCTCCAGACTCAATCAGCCCACGTCCCTCAGCCTCTTCTCATAAGCAGGGATCCTGGGTTTCTCTGTTTAAAATTCACGATTAAAGCGGTGTTGTAGCTGCAGTGGCCCAGGGAAATGTGCACCAGGTGAAGATTTTTGTGAGCCAAAGCTTCACTGCATGAGGCCTGGAAACCTGTCTCAGTCTATCCCAGCCATGCACTCAGTCCAAAAAAGATATCACCTACAAGAATTCTTGCCTCTCCCATGCCAGTTTGTGCACGCTTCAAAAATGAAACCTCGACGCCTACACCAATTATGAGCTTCCCTTTATGACTTCCTGGACCGGCGGTATACTGTGCAATTGTACCGAACCTTCCTCTGAGTCTGGCCTTGCCTTGCAAACATGAACGAACTTCCAGTCACTTCTCTGAGAAAGGCCAGGGTTAGCCTTTCTCTAGAGACGAGGAACCGAGTTATAGAGAGGTTAGCAAGTTGCTCCCAAGTTGTACCATCTTTGAGCTAGGAATAAGACTTGGATCTCCCAGCTCACAGTCCTGAGCCTTGCTCACAAAAGAGGTCGACTTTACAGAGGGGTCTGAGTGGCGTTGGAGCCTCTGTTCCATTTTCAGAAAGGACTAAGGCGTTTAAGAGCCTCGAGCTCGTTGTTCCCCAGCACTTTTGCAAATGGGACTCAAGCGCCCTGTGAAACGGGCATTTTGGGACAAGTTACTGAACCCCTTTGTACAGTCACCATCGTTTGAGTGAACTCATCTGCCATAAAAACCTGCTGATTAGTTTTTCCTAAGCTTGCAGTTATAGTAAAAGGGTGGCTCCGGTGGGGCACATATAAGGCGTCCATTGGAGATGCCTTAAAAGCTGCCTTACTCTCTGCCATTTCTCAGTGATTTTTCCTCCCTTGGTTTGCACTGCCAGCACTGGGTTACCTCTGCTCACCAGCCCGGCACAGAATTACGAGGTAATTCTTTTCAGCGCTCTTAGAAGGACACAAGTACCTGGGTGAATTATAATGAACTATTTATGAGGATTCAAACGAGTGTGATGGAGCACTTCTTTAAAGACAAATAAAGAAAGGAAGGTAGGGTTGCTGGGAAGTGAGGGAGACCTTATAAAACAGCTGTTGATAAAGAGCTGCTAAAGGAGTACGTGGAAAATTTGAACATAAATCAGTGGTTCTGTTCTGCGTGCCAGGGTATTAAAATAATTAGCATATGAATTTACCACACACTGACTATTACTTTTGGGAACTCAGCTAACACAGAGAATGTACCAGAGAAAAGCATGTGTGGTTCTGATTTGCAAAACAGGAAGGGGAAGTAATCCTGTCCGTTATTGTCGCCCAAGCCTATCTCCTGCCTCCCGTAAAATTGGGACAGCGAGTGAAATGGAAGGAAACGCACATTGTCAGTAAAAGGGAACGGTTTTTAATGCACAGTGTTCCTGGACTAGGCCTCCTACGGTCCCTCCCACCCCTAATTTTGTTAGGGTAGATTAACTCTCTACCATCAAATACAGGGTTTAAGATTTGACAGGACGTGGTGGAGAATTGACCGCATGGACCCGGGGACCACTCAGTTACATATTGATAACAGACATAAATCATCCTCCTTTTGGAGTATAAAACAAACCATTACAAAGTGTGGAGTGAAGATGACAATGTCCCCATGTGTGTATTATTCTTGAATTGTTCATTTGAAGGGTTTTTGCCTCTTCTTCAGAAGCAACTCATATCGCTGTTTGTCAGAGACCAGAATAGTTTATGAACCATTGCTTAGTGCCACTTGGGAGAGTCCTATACTGCCAAAATAATTGTAAGAATAATGAGTGCAAGGACCCTTGTGCCCTTGGTACCAAGAAGGCTGATGGCATCCTGGCTGCATCGGTAGGAGCGTCGCCAGCAGGTGGATGGCAGTGCTTCTTCCCCTCTATTCAGCACTGGGGAGGCCACATCTGGAGTCCTGTGTCCAGCTGTGGCCCCCACTGCAGAAAAGCTGTGGACACGTTGGAGAGAGTCCAGCGGAGGGCAATGAAAATGGTTGTGGGGCTGGGGACAGGACTGGTGAGGAGAGGCTGGGGGACTTGGGCTGATTGTAGTCTGGAGAAAAGAAGACCGAGGGAGATTGAACAGCAGCCTTCACCTCCCTGCCAGGGGGGCTGCAAAGAGGATGGAGCTGGGCTGGGCTCAGTGGGGGCAGATGGCAGGACAAGGAGCAATGGGCTCAAGCTGCCGCAAGGGAAGTGAAGGTTGGCTATTTGGAAAATCCCTCTCACAAGGAGGGTAATAAAGCCACTGGAAGGGGTTACCCAGGAGGTGGTGGACTCTTCATCCTTGGAGGTGTTGAAGACCTGAGTAGACAAATCCTTGGCTGAGATGATGCAGTTGGGGCTGGTCCTACTTTGAGCAGGGGATTGGACTAGATGTGACCTCCTGAGCTCCCTTCCAACCTGAAGTTTCTGATTTGAACCCTGACATGTTTGAGACGCAACAGAAACAGGACCACATTGTTTTATAAGGCCCCAGTTTGTATAAGAGAACTTCGTTGTCATTGTGGGTAGAGTTGTAAAACTTTGGGAAAGGTACTTCTATGTTTGGACTTGACTAAACCTTTTGCTATAAAGAGTCAGGAAGCAATATTCATGGGACTACATGAAATGAGCTTAGATGTCATTTCTGTCATTTGGATTGAATGTGCATAACAGTACTGTAAATGGGGAGAGCGGCAGAGAACCGAGGACGTACCCAGGTGAGCATGGTGTCTGGCACATTGCAAGACCGGCAGGTGCAGTGGGAAGAGGTTAAGGGAAAGTTTATGCTGAATACTGGCATCCATTTCATGGTGATGAGCTCCATTAAGCTGTGGAGTAATCCCCCCAGGGGAAGTGTGGAAGGCTTTATCATTTTGGGCATTTTAAAGCGAGGCAAGAGCAGAAATTGGCTGCTTGGAGAGCTCGTTTGGGAGGTGGGGTGACAGTGCATTTCAAGGAGCATCTTTAATCTTCTTGCACTTGTTTCAGCCATCAGACACAAGCACTGTATGTCCTGGCAGATTCCTGAGGGGGCATTTAGCCTTCTGAGGATGTTGGCTGAAACTCCTTCTGTGCTACAGCCAAACCCACGTTTTCCCTATGGCGTTTCAATTGGGGTGAGTGCCCGTGGTGGGGGCTCTCGGCTGCCACGACTGCTGATTGATATGTACTGAGCACTCTGGATACAGCAGCATTTTCTCTCCATTCACAACCAGAATGGCTGAGAAATATCCAGAAGGAGGATCAGCTAGAGGCAAATAAATTACATCTAATTATTTCTTTCTCTTGCTAACCCGTTGTGTATTTACTCAAAACACCTCCAGGATAAGTCAGCCGAAGTAGCCCCTCAATCAGCAAATGCTTCCCAGAGCTGTGCAGGGCACAGTACGGCAAAGAAATCGGTCTCTGTCGTTAAGGTTTGCAGTTTATTTTAGCTGACATTCTCTGCTGAGTAAAAGCATTTGGCACCTCTTGCCTCGCCCCATCTGAGCTGCACAAAGTTGCACGTTCAGTCACTGCAAGGCAGGGAGGGATGAAGGAAGGCCGGCGGCACTTCGACTTTCCGGGGAAGCGTGCGTAGCGTGGCTGCGGGTCCCTGCTGTTTTGTCGCGTTAGATGCAAACTGGAAGCCTGCTGCGGTGGCACGGTTTGACGAGGGGAAGGCGCTTTAAATCACCCTGAATTTACGAGTTCGGGGGTCGATTCTTGGGGCCGTGGATTACAACTGCTGAGCGTGTGATTCTGGGTCGTAACGCATCGCGGAGGGACGGGATCCATATTTCTCCGGGGCGGCCGTGTCAAATGCGCCATCGCAAAAGTTGCAGAGAAAATGCAGAACGATTTCACCGTAGGCAGCTGCCAGCGATAATCGCTGAGTGCACTGATGGGGAGGAAGCTTAATCGAAGTCACCATATATTGCAAGGGGACTTTTTTTTCCCCTTCCCTTTGTCTTCAGCAAAGCTTTATCCTTTCTTTGGTCCTCTTCCCACGTTCCCAAGCTGTGGTTTGAGTGAGTGGTGGGAGCACCTGGCCATGCCTGAGCCCCCGGTTCCCGGCACTAGGTGTGGAGTGACTGGGATCCCCGGTGCCAGTTGAGCGCTTGCTGATCGGACCTCGTGCATAGCACATTAAACATTTAAAGGAGCGATTTTGCAGCATTTCGCTCGGGGCAAGGGCATTTACTGCAGTTCAGAGTTCCTCAATCTCTGCTCCCCCCCATGTCTCCTACTGGGTTTTCCTCCTAATGGTCCTGCGTGGAGCAGGGGGCGGACTAGGTGTGACCTCCTGAGGTCCCTTCCACCCTCGTTTTCTAGGATTTTGCGGTAGGTTTCTATAGGATGATCACAAGCTGCTTTTGATGTAGCACCAGGACCGATAGCCCCTGGAATAGTCCCCTTTGCACTCTCTTTGGTTAAGTCCTTCATGGCTAAGAGAAACACCCCGGTTTCCTAGCTCACCCGAGATCCCCTCAACGTTTCTTGGGAAACAGCCAGTCCTCAACCTTAATTCTGGTGTCCGCTGCGGGACGTGGCAGCAGCGGCGATGCTTACGGGCTCAGGCTGAGCAGTAGCCTGCAAAGCCCTCGACTCGGAGGAAGTAGAGTGAATTTGCTAAATCTTTGCACGCTGATGAGTCGTGCGAGTGCACACCGCTGTCCGGCACTTCTGCTGCCCGGTACCTTTCCCTTTATTCCTGCTCTTTCTCCTTCTTTCGGACTGGAGCGTGGATTTCGGAGCCGCCCGACCTCGGCACGGGGAATGAGGAGTTAATTCTGGTTTATCAAGATGTGCCTTTCTTGCCCCAGTTCTTATCCCCTCCGTGTTTTCTCCCCCCTCGGCTTCCAGCGCATTAATCTGAAAGGGAGTTGAAATGTGACTAATGTCCTTAAAGTTCCTGTCAATTTTTTTCTTCCAAAATTCATTTGACATGAAAGTGAGAAGTAAACAGAAACCCTGTGTTTAAGCAGATAACTTGGAAAGCCTTTTCCATCACATTTAAAAACGGCCGTGTCATGGATTCTGCGAATTGGCGGGTTCTATTTTGTTTTATTTTTTTTTGTCTGTGTGGTAAATTTTCTTTTAATAATCTCGACGTGGTTTTACGAGGTTTAGGGATAAGATTTTTTTTGAAGGGATGTTAAACCATTCTCAAAAATGACATCTCATTAAAGTGAAATTCATCTGCTGGGATTGGAGACATTAACAGGCAGGGGGAAGCTACGGCTCCCGCTTTAAAATATGTATTTTTTTTTTCCTATAGGAAGTACTTTTAATCTTTTTAATGAGGATGGTATGAGATACACAACCCCTTATTGTTTCTGAGAAGTCCTGACATCCGGCCTAACATAATCCATTTTCTGTTAGCTACTAGTTAGAGGCTTTAAAAAACAATGTAGCCTCTTTTGGGCAAAGCTGTGGATTAATCTTTCATGTGCCGGGTGCTTCCCCCCCTTCGGAAAGAAAGACACTTTATAACGTTCAATCACTATCGCTTTCTCTCTCTCTTTCTCCCCCCCAAAAGGAGCTGACATCTTGGTTCTTGTCTCGACTTTTCTGAACACACTGCCAAGTCTCGGGATCCAGCGCGCGTCTCCTGTCTTTGAGACGTGTGATGTCAAAACGGGAGCGTGGAGCCTTTCATGCCAAACGTACCTGGCAGGTCCTCTCTCCGGCAAACTTGCTTTTCCCCGACCCCCGAAACACCGAGCCGGGGAAAGGACCGTTCCTCCTCGCCGTTTCCATCTGAGAGGGAAGCGAGGGGGAACGTCGCTATCGGTGCTCGTTGCCAGCCCCATTGCCCAGGCATCGCGCGGCAGACGTCCCCCCAGGCCTTGCATAAAACGCCTTCTTGCTTTCTCTCTCGGTTATTTTATTGTCCCAGCGGTTTGTGCTGATGCTTCGGCTGTGGCTGGCAGGCAGGCTAATGCCGGTCTGCTTGGGAGAGAGGGGAAAGAAGCAAAACCCTCCTCTGCTTTCCTCCGCTTTTAAGGGACGGCCACAGTAATTGAGCTCTACTTCGGAGGAACTAATGAAAACCAAATAAAAATGGGACTCAGAGGTTAACTACCAGCTTTAAATGCATATGAAAATACTTAAGAATAATGGGATTTTCTTTTTTTAATTTTGGTTAATGGAGTAGTAGATTTCTGAATTGATTCTATTAAAAATAAAACTGTCAGGTCCAAACCTGGGGAGGCAATTATGGGTTATTTAGTTGACAGGGGGTTGTGTTAATCTTGGATCGTACGTACCCTCGCCGGAGCCGGTGGCGTTCAGGAAAGAGGGGTGGCAGGGGGGCGTCCTGGTTTCTAGACCTTGCCTTTTCGTAGTCCCTTTCTCGGAGACCCTGTGTGCTCCTCAGCCCGCGATATGTTGGTGCTTTAGGAGCCTTGGGCTCTCCTGCGGGGAGGATTTGCAATTTTCTCTTAACCGAAGGAGGGTAAATCTGGTATCCCTCTGCCTCGTGTTGCAGGCGACCCTGTTTTTCCAACATGGGTGCTTAGAAGCCAGCACTTCGTGAAAACAAGTGGGATTTGGAGCACCGCTGAGAAGCAGGCCTCGTTTTGGCTGCTTAAATTAGGGCTCAGGCCCACCCAGGTGGGACAGCCTTTTGGCACATCTGCTACCGAGACCAGGCAGGAACTTGTAACTAGGAGCAGCATGGGAGAGGGTCTGCAGGCGATGTGGCAGTTGTACGGCTCTGCAGAGCGAGAGCAAGCTATAAATTGAGTGCCTTTGTGGTTGGGATCTGTTTTATTCTCGCAGTGTTTGAATCCAGCCTAACACAGCTGTCTCCAGTACATTAAAGATGCACAAGCAGCAGTTTCCACCTCTAGGCTCTTCCCCAACTGCTTGGGTGTCCGCTGAGACCGGTCCTCCGTGCGGGCGCCCAGTCTGGCTCCGGCTCCCTTCTGTTGCAAGACACTGACCTTATTGCAGTTGCTAGGCCTCCGAGTCCAGCTGTGGATGGAAATGAAGGGAAGGAACCTGGTTACATGGTTAATGCATAAACTTCTGCTCTCTTTTCTGTTTCGGTTCCTCCTCTGAACAGCATTTACTGCAGTTAAGAAACAAAATGCAGAGCAGCAGCGACTTGCCGCGTGGGGAGTGAAGCTCTGAAGGCACTGGCTCTGGGGGCAGTGTCTCGCAGCAGCTGGGGTGTTGGAGTAGGAGGCCGGAGGTCAGTCCTTGGCTGTGCCACTGATTTGCTGTATGGCCGTTGGCAACTTTCCTTGCCTTTGGATGCCTCTGTTTCCCCTCCTACCTTTGCCTGTGCTTCCTGTTCCAGTTGCATCACGTCCTTGGGGCAGGCAGGGGCCAAGTCTGACTCGGTGCTGACAGTATGGGAGAGTACTGATTTCTTCAGCTGGCTGCGGGGCTCTCGCTGCTCGGCACAGGCGGCGTCATTCTGGTGGCAGAGTGGAGGGCTCACCTGGCCCGCGGGAGCTTTGAGAGGGCAGCTAGGAGCATTTTGATCACAGAGCATGCACGGCAGCAATACCGAGGAAAGCACAGTTTGCACCTCTGCCTGTGCACCTTGGGTTGCATATCGCACACACATGCATCCTGAGCATCCCACAAGGAGAACCAAGGATTTTGCACACCGTGGGGTTGAGTGAAGCCCCTCATCTTCTCTCCTAATGAGTACCTAACCTAGCAAAGCAACAAAGCTTTGTTTTTGTTGAATTATTGGAACATTTTTGTTGGGACAGCTGAAGAAGTGAGCTCTTTCTACAGAGTGTATTACAGGTTTTACCAGGGAGCATGCATGCTCTTGTGCATGCTTTTCTGCAGGCTCATAACTCTTGCACTGGGCAGTATAAATCAGAGCTACTCAAAGTGAAGCCTACTGGTGTTCTGGTCGACTCTCTTCTTCTGGAGGGGGCGAAGAAAAAGCAAACTCATGTCTAAAATGTATGCAATGATTCAGGAGGATGGAGTGCACAGTAGTGTTTTGTCAACGGGAAAGTGCAGCAGAGAAGGTAACTAACGGCGTGTTGGACGGATTCATCTATCAAATGACTCACTCTGGAAGCATTCCCTCGGCTGCCAATAATTGTATAGCTGAGCAGACTTATGCAGGGAGCAGTATGCAGCCCTGTACAGTAGGAAGCACTTGAGTTTACACGTTGTTGCATGGACCAGGGGACCATATAACACATGGAGGGGAGGATCAAAGGACAAACTATCCAAAAAATCGGGCAGGGGAGAGGGAGGGGAGCAGAAAGCCGCTCAAAATGCAATTCCCTTCCGTTCAACGAGACTTCATTGGCATGGCAAGTTCTGTAAGTGTTACCGAAGTGCAGGAACAAGCCTGACCTGATCTGGCGGCTGGTCGCCACATAGCACGGCACACTCTCTCATGTTTCCCTTCATGCTCCCGTCAGGCACACTAGGGGAAATTATCCCGTGGAATAGGCATTGTAGCTCTCTGCTGAGAAGAGGATGCAGAGAGAATAGGAGAGGAGAATAGAGCAACGCACAGATTCAATACTGCTACCCAGGTATAATATCTCAGATGCTGAAAACTACCTGATGGCTTCCAGGTAAATAATGACCTAAGAGAAAAAGCAACACACTGTATATTTGGAAACAAGGAGGCTTTTGGAGAATTGAAATTTGCTTCTGCTCAAGTGATCGCCAGCCTGCCTTGGATTTGTATCATCTCTGTGCACAAGCTCACCTACAAAAATTCACCGGTCACTGCAGTCCAAAATCCCGCTTTCCCCCTGAGTCGCAAGCTTTAGATCCCAAAGATGCAGGTTTCAGAGGAGCTCAGCCGCTGCATCTCCCATTGACCTGAATGGGAATAAAGGTGCCTTGGGGCCATGGTGTCTGAAGCTGGATACCCAGAAATTGTAGCACCGGTGCTTAGTGCGGGGAAGAGGCAAGCCCTTCATTTTAGCGACTTCACAGCATTTTGGAAGTGGCCTGAAATGCCCTCGCTGGTAAGCGGGTGATCCGAAGCTGGCTCGCGATTGTGTTCATTCACGAGTCACAGGTGGGAATACATGGACCCCCTGCGAAGACTGAAAATGGCCAACGCTCATCAACTTAAATGGTGCAATTCCTGCCTCTGGTAAGAGGCAGAGGAGGGTTTTGATTGTCGGAGCCTCCTAAAGGAACTGGAGGGAGCTGTGGCATTTCCTCCCAAACCGGCACGTTTCGCTGCTGCACGCAAGCTGAAATTTGTCTTGAATGCTTCCATTTCGCTGTGGGGGCGATGCATGCTCGGAAGAGCCTGGATATCTGTACACTCTCAGCTTGCGACACCACCACTACCATCCACAGATGGAAAAATGAGGCAATTAGAATAGCAGCAGTGTCACGTATATTCGTATGGCGGCGTCTTGTCTTTACCCGACTGCCGGGATGTTGGCTTCTGCTCCGTGGCTGTTCTCCCTTGTGTGTGCGTGCAGTGTTAACGTGAACCAATCTTCTTCCTTCCCCTCTCTGTGTCGTGCAACCACCTGTAAGCTCAGGGTAGGGATTTCATTCTTTGTTTCTTCATTTAATTATTAGTTTCCTGTCTCTGCACCCCAATGCCGCGTGCTACAATTTGTCCCCGTTCCTGAATTCACCATGCACAGGACTTCCTGGAGCCACCTGCCCCGGGGACACAGTCATTTATTTGTGCTGCAGTGGTGGCTAGAGACCTCTTCGGAGAACAGGCCTGTCATACTGGGTGGCATGAAAATACATTTAAAAAGGCGGCTAATTTACACTCTGCGTAAGCAAAGCAGGCACGGTGTAGGAGTTGGAAAGGAGCAGGGCCCCCAGCGTAGAGGGGGGACGAGGCATGAGGAGGCGAAGTGACTTGCCCAAGGTGATACGTGGAGTGTGTGGCACAGCCAGGCATCGACCCTCACCTGAATCCCAGCCCTGTGCCTTACAAGACGACCACCTGTCCTCGTGGCCCGCATCCAGTCCAGGGGCGTCTGATTTTTCCCACCCAGGGAGTCTGAGGTTGAAAAGACTTTGACATGCCAAAAAAACTACGTGCAACTCTTCCTCCCCCACCCCTGCATTTTCCCAGCTACATCTTTGAAATTACATTTCAAATAGTCACCCCCCTTTCAAACCCAGACTTGAACAGCAAAGGAGCCTTTTTAGGAGATCACAGAATTGCACGTGCTTTGTATTTTAAATGCTGTTCTCTTAAAGGTGTTTGACCTTGGGAAGCAATTGTATAAATATCCCAATCCCACCGAAAGGCTAAGCAGCTCAAGAATACTTTTTCCTGTCCGGGGTATTTAAGCAACCTCTGATTCTTCTTCTTTAATTTTTTTTTCACCTGACAGGGACAGCTGCACGCGCGATGTATTTAATTAAAAAATGTCTTGCTGCTGTTGGCTGATTAGCAATGGCCAGCATCTTTCAAATGTTGTTTTTCTTTGCTACCAATGGCAATAGCCGTTCTGGCGCTCAGTCGAGCTGTTCAGGAAGTTTTTGCACCGCTTGCTGGCATGAAAGTTGGTTTAAAAAAAAAAATCTTAAAGTGCTGCAGTAAAATTAACACAGCTGAATGGCAGATCAGTGCCCTCCAGAAGTGACCCCAATCAGTTCTTATTAGCTACCAAACGCAGCTGACTGGAGATACCTCCCTCCAAGCCCCACCGTGGTCTGCTGCACTGAGCCACATCCAACTGTTGCTAGCATCTGGGCTGGACCTCGCCGTGTTGCCAGCGTGCTACAGATGAGCGGCTGGGGAAGTCTCAGGCCTCGCAGAAGAGCTAACCAGTTTCCGGGGGCAGCAAGGTCGCTCCAGTTGGCAAGTACTCGGGCTTAATTTTCAACTGATTAATTCTTTCCAGGCTAAACAAACATTTAGTTCTCTTTCAGGCTGAAAGATGGATCCATCTGTTTCTTGCTGGCGTGAGAAAAATACCTTATGAAAACCCTGGAAAAACTCCTGGAGTTTGGGATGTTGAGGGACATGCTGCAGAAACTGGCTGAGGCTGAGAGAGAGCCTCAACTCCCCCCTCTCTGTAGGGGCCCGGTGCTCCTAATTCAGCTTGGGCAAGGGCAGGCACACAAATGACACCGGAGGCAGACTGAATGAGGAGATAAAGGCCGTGTCGTGTTTCTTTGTAGTTTAATTCATCGGGAGTCAAATGAGTGCAGTGATTTCAGAAGGTAAGAACCTGGGTTTAAAGCCTTTGAGTAGGGGAAAAAGCATC
>JAGPOW010000261.1:1004276-1015486 GCA_030014935.1 Caiman crocodilus
GCCTCCTGATGACTCGCAGCGGTACCGCAGTGCCCTGATTTGGTGGCGCGAGGGTTGAACGCTGCGTGCCATGAGGGCACGGAGGCAGGCTCGCTGCGAGTCGAGGGTGAAGACGCCCTGCAGCTGCCTGCGCCCTCCCAGGACTTGCAGGAGCTTGCCTTACCACCCTCATAAATAAGCTCTCGTTGCAAGTGCCAGCCAGCGAATGCCAGAGTTATTCCTAGTCCAAACTCCTCTTGACAAGGGAAGGGGCATATCATCGCTGCTTCCGAGGCATGCGTGACAGCAGGAAGGAGGTTTGTTTTATGAGGATCAGCCATCCCTTCCCGTGGAAATGTGCATGTTTGGCTTAAGTGGCAAAAGCAATCTCCTCTCTGCCGATCTGCTTCTGCGCAGAGTGGAACGAGGGGCGCGAGCGGGTCGGGCCTGGACGGAGGAGCAGTTAGGCTGGCTTTAAAAGTGAGGGAGGAGGATTGCTGCTCGCTTTGTACTCCTTTCCCATTGCAAATGAAGCCAAATCGTGGGAATTCAGAGGGAGGATGGCTTGGCTTGACTTCTGCATAGTGCTGGTAGGAGGGTGTTACACTGGATGCAGCTGAACCATCCTTCCCCTTGTAAAATGGGGCGGCGGTCTGTCCGTGCCCACTTTTCCCGGTCTTGCCTGCGTGTTTGTCAGCTCCTTCCTTCCTTCGGGCTTTTGTGGACCTCTCAGAGCTGATTAGCAGGGCCACGGGTCAATCCTTCTCATTACCCCACTCCGCTGGGTGAAGGTAAACCGTACATTAAAAGCCTGTTTTCCACCTTCTTTCCTCCTACCCCTCTGTACCTGCCTGCCCTTGAGCGGAGCAGCAGCCTTCCCGCCGCGGTTGGGAAGCGCCCAGGCCATCCACGGCCTCCTGTCAATAAGCAGCAGTGAATTCTTTCCATCCTGCCCGGTGGTTGTCAGGACAGAAGAACGTCATTTTAGCACATTATCCTGTTTCAGAGCAGCCTCTCAATGCCCTTTTATACGTGTTTTTAAGTAGGATTTGAACCTATTTTGGGCTTTTTAGTGTGGCGTATTTCCCAAGAGATTGCTTACACTTTCTGCAGTGCTGAAGCAGGGATTGGCATTAGGTCGGGGCAGCGGGGGATGCGCAATAGCCTCCTTGGTTTTGGGATGGGGTGTGTTTTCCCCTTTATCTGTTTAAAACCAAAGCGTCCCCATAGTCTGAGTCCCAATAATGTTTCTTTTCCCCCCGTGGGGCTGTAATCTTGTGCCTGGAAAGGAGTGCCACGTTGCAGAACTCGAAGCCTCTGGCTGCCTTTCCCCCTCCACCCTCCTCTTTTTTTTTGTTAAGGATCTGTGTGTAATCAGCTTTCTCAATCACTGTGAATTTATTTACTTCGGCTGCTTTCAAGATGATCAGAATTAACTTGTTTAGTATTGAATAAGTACCACCTTGAGGTATCATAAAGATGACTGGCTCAGTCATTTCATGAGGTGTCTGAATTCCCCTCCTTATGGTTGCACTCATCTGTGGTTGTTAATTCTTCTCTGCAGAGCATTGCATTTTTTTTTCTTTTTAAGAATCAACCTCCCAGGCTGGAGCGATGCAAGTTCTGGCTCTCTAAAATATGTGGACAAGGCATTACCAAGCTTGGTACATCTTCCAGACCCCTCTCCTCGGTCGGGGAAGTCTCTGTGGCTTGTTACATTTGATGACTTTCCATCTGGGAAAGCCTATAAAAGAAGCTGCACATCACTCTTAAGTGTCTCAGCTATCACTAGCTTCTGTAGTAACAGTGCCTGTTTGACAGGAGTAATGGTCCTGGTCTCAGAGATGTGGGCACGACTGGTTTTACCCAGCTGCGCATCGTTTCTATCCCAACTCTGATTATCTGTAGGAGACGTGTTGCTGCAAGGTCAGGCCTGAACGTTGCCACCCACATACATTTCGTGATGCGCTTCGGTCTCCACTGGCTTAGTAAACGGCATTAGCATCCTTTTAACAGGATCTTCGCTCTTGCTGCGTCGCAGGCCGAGTTGGGTTGCATGGCTGCGTCGGTGGGTTGAATTGCACATGCTTTCCAGAATCAGGGCTCCGCTTGGCACGCGGTCTCCATTTTCATTTGGCTAACAGCAGAACTTCAGTAAGTGGATGGGAGGCCCTCACGAAGGATGTTGCCATGGGACGGTCCTGGATTGCACGAACATCTGTGACCAGCATCTTCTCTGCCCCCCCGTGCTTCTGACGGCTGACTGGGGGGGTCCCTAGCTGCCCACTGACCGCTGCAGCATCTGTGTCTTGTGCTGTCCACCAGGCTCGTCTGAAATTGGGATTTGCAGATGGACATCGGGAGGTCTTAAAGGTCACAGCTGTTCAATCTGGGAAAGCAGAAAAAGGGCACGAGGGTTATTGAACTTGGCACAAGCGCGTTAGCTGCTTGTCTAAAGGCATCAACAGTTTCCTATATGAAGTACATTTTGATTACGAATAATTTCACATGGCTGTAATGCTCGCGAACAACATCTGAATTTAATAATGGTTTACCAAATTAAAAGCCAGTTAATTCACATACGTGAAACTGGAAGAAGCTCTCAGGACCGCACAAATTAGTATCCCCATCCTCTGCAATGAAAACAGGCTTTCGAGGGAGTCGGCGGTAGGGCAGCTTTAAAGGGACCACCGCTGTTTTTTGTCAGGTTTTATCCAGATAAATATTATTGGGTAAGTCTGGACAGTGTGTTGAAGTTTGCACAAGGCATGACAGACACTGTCCCTGCTTATAATTTAACATTTGGATTCAAAGAAATCTTAACAGTTACAGTTGTTTAAAAGCCAACAGCACCCTGGCTTGTGTTAACAGGAGCGTCCCTTGCAAATGGAGAGCAGTGCTTCCTCTGCCCTGTTCAGCCCTGCCGAGACCTCCGCTGTTGTCTTGTGCCCAGTTTCGGGTCCCGCACTTCAAGAAGGATGGAAAGGGTCCTGCAAGACGGATGGGAGATGGGGAAGAGTCCAGCGCAGAGTGACAAAAATGATTTGGGACCTACGAAGCAAGACTTAGTGAGGAAAAGCAGAAAGAAATGGGTTATTCAGTCCAGGGAAGGTTGAAGGGATATTGGGTAACAGTTTCCCAAGACCTCAGGGATGATTGTAGGGAGAGGATGGAGATGGGCTTTTCTCTGTGGCTGTAGAGCACAGGACTAGAAGCAATGGCTTTAAGCTCCAGCTGAGGAAATTTATGCTGGAAATCAGGGGGAGATTTGACTCTGAGTAGTGGTGAAGCAGACTGCTTAGAGTAAATGTGACGTGTCCATCCTTGGCAGTTTTCAAGAGCAAGCTGGACAGGCTCGTGGATGGGCTGGTTAGGTGCATTCCTGCCCTGAGCAGGGGTGGAGTAAATGATCTCCCAGGGTCCCTTCCAGTCCTGCTTTCCTCTTATCCTGTTTCCAAATAGCGGGTAGCAGGGGAGGACGTGGCACCAGTCTTTCTGTGGCACTGGCAGCCTGAGGACTTACTTGGTTGAAGGCGCGCTCCTAACTGAGATAAACAGGACAATATTCCTGTACATGCAAGGAAACTTCCAGGTCTTTACTGCCCAGAAAGCAACCATCCAGGGAATGTATATGAAACAGGTCGTGCTGAAGGAGTGACTTGCTTAAGCATGGCATTCAGTCAAGTGGCTTTCTGTGCTGAAGCCAGTGAGAATTTGTTTCCATCCATTATTTTAAACAGACAACAGCGTCCGTGGAACGAGCTAAAATGATTCATTAAAAACCGAACCAAACCAAACCCTTCTGTTGTCGTTAATATTTGATGAGTTTGAAGTTTCCTTTTCAGTGTGAACGAGAGGGATGGAAAGTCGGGAAGGCAACCAAAGAGGTTTCCAGACAAGGAGCTTAAGTGTCTGGAAGAAACAAGAAGTCCTGGAAAAACTAAATTTCACATCATGGCAGTTTTTCGGTGTGCACAGACTCCCTTATGCTTACCCCACTAATATTTTTGCCCCTTCTCTGGAGTCATACGTGTCATATAATGGTTTCCATTGCTTTCTTTGTAGGTGCAGAGAGACTTGGAGTTGCTGGGGTTTTGAGACTCGGTTTTCTGCGGCAGAGTCGTATCTCTGCAATGGGGAAGTGTTCGTGGGGCACGTGGAGCTCCCGGTGGGGTTCACTCACTGGTGGGCCCAGCCACGGATGGGGTCGTGCTTTTGCAAGTCACTTCTTTCTCCCTGTAAAGCGGGACAGGCATTTTCCTCTTTCGCGAGGGTTTTTGCCGATTGTTTTGAGAGCAGAGAGTCACAGGTGCTGCAAAATGCTGCTCGTGTCATAACTCATACCTTGGCCATGAATGTAGGGAAGATTTCCTTGTACAATTTTATGGTTTAGGTATTTACTTTGGTGCTCCAGATATCTGCCTGGATTATGTTCCACATCACCAAAAAGCCTCACCCTACCTGTCTGCGTGTTGGGAGTATCGGGGAAAGCTTCCAAGTCATTTCTTTTGGGTTGAGAAACAGCCCACTGACATTCTCTTTGCTTTTCTGGCACGATGGAGTTTGCCTTGACCGCAGCAGGAGCAACCAGTCCCGCTGCCAGCGGCTGCGGGTGGAAGGAAGAGTGTTGACTAGAACCAGAGTTTCCTCCTTTAGACTGCGTGAAATCGGGTAGGAATCGATTTGCGTAGATCAGCCGCTGGAGATGCGGCGGTTGCACCGAAAGGGAGAAGGCACGGCCGCTTGGCTGCTCTAAAGACCCGTGTAATGGTGGAGAACTCAAGGAACCAAGGTGCGAGCACGTGCTTGCTTCTGGAGGTGGGGAGCCGGGGGCCGGGCAGGCAAAGGGACCTGGGGCTGGCACGTGCTTGTTGGGGAGGAACCAACCGTGTGTAGCTGCACCCGTTTTTCGGTGGGGGGTTGCTCTGCCCATTCCAGGAAAGTGAAACGTGGCCGGGTGAGGGACACCTCTGCCTTTCTTTTCAAACTCTTGGCTCCTGCTTGGCTTTCCTGTCGGCAGCACTGCAGCCGGGCTTCCTTCGGCAGGTTTTTTAAAATTTTATTTTATGAGAATAGTCGGTTACGACTCCCCAAGTGCCGTAAAAGTTAATGTGATAGTCTCTTTGCGCCTGTGCTCATTTTTATAATTTTTTATTTTATGAAACAGGACAGGGAGCTTTAGTGACTTATTACTATTCATTTCGTTTCAATGCAGTAAATATTGATTCAGTTGGGGGTTTTCAATTTAAACCACTCGGCGATTATATAAAATATTACTAGCCTCTGAAATTATGCTTACCGATCCCTTTGGCTGCTCATTAAGGAAGGAGTGCAATTTTTAGATCCCTTTGCTTTCATCATTCTAATAAATGGGTTGAGCTACATTTTTGCACGGAAGATGCTGTAGACTCAGCTAGCAGGGGCTTGACAGCATGGATGCAGCTCTTAATTTGGAACCCGTTTCAAAGGATTTTTTATTTTTTATTTTGAGACATGTAGGTCTCTTCCCTCGATTCTTCAGCTGCGGTGGAGAGTGAGACTGACAGGCAGGATAAATAGAGCTGGCTTGCCATCGCACAGTTAAAAGTGATAAAACCCAGGCTTTTCTCCCTCCTTGAAGCCCGAAATATTGCATGCGCTGATGGGGCCTGTTTACAGGTGTCGAGGGGCGCAGGAGAGGTGGCACAAAATGAGGGAAAAGGAGAGAAATCTGACCAGCATAATTAGAAGCGCTATAATGACATCTTTAGCGGCTGCGTTCCCCGTCTGCTTCAGGCCACATACCGGCGATCAAAATTTTCGTGACAAATCACTACGTGAAACCAGTTCAATCAACTCCTGAAGCACTCCCGCGACGTTGTGCTGAGGCGGTTGAAGTGTGTCTTGATGGGGAATGGAGTTAAATAAGCGTTCAGAATATTTCTTAGATGACGCCAGGGACTGGTTTGCCGGTGGGTAGCGTTCAGGCCGAGAGCGAGGGGGCATCTCCCGTGGCTGGGGGCATCCTTTGGAGTCTGAAGGAGCCCAGTATTGTCCCAAGCAGGTGTTTCCTTGGGAGGTCCAGTTGCATCCTCCGGGATGAGGACTCGCGGGAGGAGTATGCAGTGCCTCGGCGTCACTCGGTATCAGTAGGATTATTCTCAATGACACGGGGCCTTTTGCATCCGCAGCAGCCTCCTCTCCAGGGTACGTGCCGGTTTCTTCCCCAGCACCCCCATAATCAACTCCCCACAGCCACGCACCATGTGTAGCCTGCCTTCCCCATCGTAAAGGCCTTGCCCAGTTTTAGCACACTATTTCCAAAGCATTTATTTCTCTTTAAGGCTTTCTGAGTCTTCTCACTAGGTTGGATGGTCGAGGAGACCGAGGCTTACAGCTGTCTCCGAGCAGTGGAGAGGAGCCTTAGACCAACATTTTCAAAACTGGATGCCTAATACTGGGGCATTGTGCATGACACACAGGTCTCTAGGTATTTCTTTTGTGGAGAGGGAAGCAGGATAGCGGGGATTTTCCTCAAAGCTAGGCTCGGAAGTGCCAGGGTTTGTGTGCGGAGCTGAGCGATGGGAAGAGCGGTCTGTGTGTGAGCTTCTCGAACTCGATTTCTTCGCTGTACAAATAACTGCAGGCTGGATGAAGAGATGTCCTTGGTTCTCTGAGTGGGTCAGGCCATGTGAGATCACAGACAAGGAGGGTTGAAGGGACCTCGGGGTCACGTCTAGTCCGCCCCCCTGCTCCAAGCAGGACCAGCCCCAGCTGCATCATCCCAGACAAGGCTTTGTCTACTCAGGTCTTCAAAACCTCCAAGGATGGAGATTGCACCACCTCTCTGCGCAACCTGTTCCAGTGTTTTACTGCCCTCTCAGTGAGAGATTTCTTAATATCCAGCCTAAGTTTCCCTTGCTGCAACTCGAACCTGTTGCTCCTTGTCCTGCGACGTGCGAAGCCATGAGCACGTTAAGTGCCTGCTAGGCCGTCGGGTTCAGGATTCTGGTTGCACATACAGTTTGCATCTGAATATGTGCCCCATTTAGCATTTATTTCCACTGAGCCTCCAACGCCTTGTTTTTCTGCTTCCCCGACAAGTATCTATTGCTGTTCCCACAAAGCTCGCGTGTTATGAGTGTGAAGCCCTATGGAGAAGTACCTCTGTGTAACTTGGTGCCTATGAAACCCTTGGTCGGTATTTCCCTCGTTGGTATTTCCACCGTGCCTGTTGTTGAGGCGTTGGTGCATTGCTCGCTTCAGGTCCGAATTCCCCTCTCTTGTGCAGGGACCCGGCGTGCTCACGGTTTGTCCGTTATTGTGAATTATCAACAGCAGAAGTGCTGAATCATGGAGCTGCAGTTGGCGAGGTCTTTGCACATGCCAAAAGAATTAAGGCTCCGCTATTTCAAGCTCCCTGCTCTATTTTCTATTGTGTCACTCATTTTACGTCTTTGCATCAGGCTTTAAATGCCGCGCAGTTTGGTTAATCGGGCTGGGATGCCGCTGGGAAAAGAAAAAGCTTTCAGTGGCTATTAGATCAGCTTGATTATATTTGGTCTGTTCATAATGTGCAGTGGTTGTGTGTGTGTTGTTGGTTTTTTTCTCTTTTTAAAGGATTGCAGAAGGATTTTAAAAACCATTTCAATTTCTTGGTGACACTGATGGGTCTGAAGGCAACAAAACCACCGTTCGTTACTGGAGGATCATCCCCGTAACGTAGTTATTGAGAGTTGTCAAACTTTGGGCTGAGCCCGTCTGATGGCGTGCGCGTGGAGCGTGTTAATTGAGGACGAAACCGTCTGTCTGTCGCAAAACGTTTTGACCATCACGGTTCAGACCGGCCTCTCGCTCGCTGCCTCTCTCAAAGGCAGCCGGGGATGGCGGATGACCATGGGGCTTTAGAGATGATCTATTGGATTTAGCGAGGGCTGCATTAATTGGATCAATCTTAATATGTGATTTAAAACGTGTTGTCAGTTGGAATAGAGGATTTGGCTAAGAATCCAGTGTGACATATGAATTATGATGATGCAGGCTCTGGAGGGCAAGGACGCTTTTCACTTTATGTTCTGCACAGCACTTAATACGCCGTAGGCATGAAACAAAACCAAGAAGTGAAAGGGCTGAAAAGGGCCAAAGAAGGACTTTTTTTAATGGGCGGGAGGAGGAACCCTACCAGAAGGTGCTTCCTTGCTATATGCACTGCTACCTACCAGCTTACATAATTAAACACTGTTTTAAATACCACTTTTACTCTGGTTTTAAGGGTAGTTGTAAACTATCCTTAAAATAATCAATAGAATATTAAACTACTTGCATATTTCAAACTTGCCGACCTAATCTTGACCAAAATGCAATTCACTTTTAATGGCTGTGCTTATCAATTCAGTGCAATGCAGTTGAGACCGTTACATTAACGGTGACCCACAAATCACTTTCCCCAAATTTTTTTCGGCTTTAGCGGCGGGCAGCGAGCAGGTATGTTCAACACCGTTGTTATTCACCGCTTTGAATGATTCATTTGGTTGGCCTCGCATCGAGCTGATGGACAGACACGTCTGAGCGACTCTGAGAAGTGTCTGAGGATCCTTTATGAAGGTGTTCTTATGAGCGGCTCTCGGGTGATTCAGAGTGGCCGCGGAGCTTGAAGAAGTGGTTGTTTGCTCAGGAAGGAGGTTCTGCGACACCACCTGGACTGAGGACCGGTACTGGCATGCAGGACTGGCAAAGGCAGTGGGACGTGGTCTAAGCTGCTCCTCCTCTATCAGGAGCTCCCGCGATAGCGCAAGTTTTCCTCCGTCCCAGTGCAGTCCAGCCCTTGCCTGGAGGAGGCTCCCGGAGAGCAGGAGAAGCTCAGTCCATACCAGCTGCACAGCTAGGACGGCGTGGCGGATGGTGGCCTCGTGAATTCGATGGGCCTGCCAGGGGCTGGGCCAAGTTCTTGCTGTTCATACCCATTACGTGGCTTTACCTTTCAGCCACCGCTACCATGGGCTGGCCTGGATCAGCCCCGGGGACCTAGAGGTGAAAGGCCACGTCTTCTTATCATCTCCTTCTGCCATCCCAACCATGAGATTGTGCTCATGGTCTTGAAATACAAGTACCTGGACCCACCTCCGGTTGCTCGCATCAGGCATCTCTGCACGTGAGCGGCAGCGAGTCCACAGCAGGGAAGGAGGGAGGGAGGGACTTGGTCACCAGGGTGGATAAAAAAACAACACTTTTTAAAACTAAATAAATTACATTTTTAAATTTTAACTCCGTTTTTTTTAAATTTAATCATATTTTTTTTCTGTTAAGATGCTTTAAAAAAAAATCTGTATCAAGATGGTTTTAATTTAAGATATGTCAGAGCTCAAAGATATCATCGTGGATTTGAGACGAACTGTTCACGTAACCTTTTTAGAAAAGTTTTATAACTAGGTCACGACCGGCCACGGACTATATTAGGGGCCTGATTTCCTGTGTAGATTAGTAAAGATTAAAGAAAACCGCTCTCCCGAACGGGACTCGGTGCTCAGTCTAGCAGATCCCATGAAGCGTCTCTGTGAACTGAGCTTGTCTTTCTTTTCCAGTCTGTGAACAGGCGGGAAGAGGAAGGTGGTGAAGACTGGGGTTGCTGCATAACCCACTATTTTAAGTTTCTCATGTTGACCTGGCTGAAATAATTGATTTGATTTTTGTTAAAAACACGTTTCACATTTATAAGTAAAGCAGTTAAAAATACGAGAATACGCATGCTTGTTTTGTTAAAATAATACATGCGTGTTGAAGAAAAATATCCAAAATGCGTAAGCTTTGTTGTTTTAGTTAGATGAAACAATTTAAACGTCTGTTGTTTTTGGTGATAGTTGTTGTTGTCCTCTTAATATAGCATGACAAAAATATCCCCCAAATGCCCATGATTAATCTCGTGAATTGGAGACAGTTCACCTCCCAATGACTTCACAAGGATCTGCTTCAATTAGCTTTGGTAAAGAAAATAACCACATCATAATTCAGTTTTCTGATTGTGCTGCAAAATTAATCTGAAAAAAATATCAAAATAAATCACTGCTTTAAAATGCATCGCGTGTGCCTTCTAAAAACCAAACCTATATCATCTCCGAATTATGAATAACGGGCAGTAAGGTTTTATCAAACAACCAGAACACACTTTTTGTAGAAAACAGTGATTACAACGGAGACCAGCAATTTAAATCCCAATTCACATCAGTCTGAGTCGCATCAAATCCACGGTGTTGGTCCCTGATGTGTGAAGATGGTGGGAGATGAAGGTAAGGAGCTGGGGGAGTTCAGAGGAGCCTTGCGGTGAGGTGGGGAGTGACCCCCAGGACTGATTCATGTGATCGGGGAAAAGGTGGAGAAGGAGAACAGAGCAGCACACGGGCTTTGCCTCTAATATGTAGTAGCAGTGATATGGGTGGGCTCTGCCTCCTCGCTCAACCCGCAGCCTTAGTGATGTGGTCCTTTCCCCCCACCCCGTCTTCCTGCGTGTGTCCCTTCTTCAGCCGTCTGGCCCAGTCGTGCCCCGTGTGCACTGGATTTTTCCAATGGGCTCAAGGGTGAGGCCTCCAGCTCCCTTTGGAGATCCGTGCAACGTATCGTGCATGTCCGCGATGTGCTGCAGAAGTGCTAAATAGCCAGGACCGTGCGGGAAACGCCTGGCAGAGCACAAGGAAACCGGTTCCATCTTCCCAAAGCAAGGCAGCCAACAGGAGCTGCAATATAGCAAGGCAGTCAGTCACTTTAATTCATGCCACCCAGGAACACTCTCCGTTTATTGCCACGGAGGCTTAAGAAGTCATTTGTCCTCGTTGATGGAGTATTTATGATGTGAGCTCTGGATGGTGTTTCTCTTAGATTGGATTTCATCAGCTGGCAGAATTGCTCCACGCTTCCCCACGGGTCGCTTGCCTTCTTCCCGAGCACGTGGTAGCAGCGCTCTTCTTACTTGCTGGTCTTGGTCTTCCTCCCCCCACCCTCCCAGGTCTGGTCTTGGGGCGCCTCCGTGCGAATTCTGGCAGCAGCGTGTCTGACGGCGCTTGATGTGCCTCGCTTTGACTCTTTCAAACACCCAGCTCCATCCAGCGCAGCAAACGCTAATGATCTTAATTATGTAATGAACTCTTTCTACCCCAGTCAGCCATTTCACATGACGAACGAGGAAAATGCGTGGCCCATTGTAGTGCTTTTCATCCATCAATCTCAGTGCGCAGAACAAAGGTGGATGCGTGTCATTAATG